>JACSVZ010000002.1:55240659-55650659 GCA_014706295.1 Lycocorax pyrrhopterus obiensis | reverse complement strand
GTCCACCTATAAATCAAGTGGTTTCCAATAAAAACATTTTCTTAAAAAAGAAAGTAAATTAGAAAGCAATTAAATTCTTCCTGCAGAAGGAAAGAGCAAATAATCTTAATCTCTGGGGTTTCTAAATCCTAGACTTTGACTGAGATCATCTCTAGTGAGCTCCACTCATTAAAAGAACAGAAAACTCCATCTTCCCTTGTTTTTTCGCAATATCAGTGAAATGAATGGATGAGTAAAGGTACTAATGTGGCTATAAAATAGGATTACAGACATGCAGGGGCAAGAAAATCCATCTTCCAGTATGTTTCTCAGAGTGAAATTGACAGTTTCCCCCACCCTCAGCACAGTAACACTTTCAGTTTGTAAAAGAAGAAAGTTTTTCAGTTTCTTTATTTGCTTACTGTAGGCTTCATACTAGATGTATAAAATGGTGCCATATTATTTGGCTGATGGGACAAAAGGATTGTCTTTTCTTGTTGCTGGAGCCCAAGCCACAAAATTCATACCATTTGTCACAACATGCAATGCCTAAATCCAGATTGCTGTGCCAGGACAAAGTGCTCATTGTGCTCTGTTCACAGACTTTGGATTGGACTTCCAAAATCCAATCTACCAGAAACCCTAAGTGCAAATGCTCTACCTTTTCATAGGCAAACATTCCTCTTAAATTTTAGTTACTTAAAAAAATAGCATGAATTCAGCGCAGATGAAATTGAGGCAATAAATAAATCCCATAAGTAAGCAAATCAAACCTTCAAATGGACCAGCTCTCAACTTTGCCTTGCAATGGTTAGTGGGCTTCTCTGAACACAGCCCACCAACCACAAGAAGCAATTGAGATGCAATGCCATTAAAATTACACCTTCCAGATGTGGGAAACCTGGGTACTAACTGGCTTTCAGACCACCCTGTTTGATCTGTTTCAAGGCAACCATGTGCTCTCTCCAGTATGTTGACTATCCACAGATCTCTGAAGTCAAAGATTAGTGGCTAACCAAAATCACCAGTTAGTTGGATGAATAATAGCAGGTATCAGGCTGGATGACATTTATCCTCCTGCACCTTCAGCTAGCCCTTAAATTCCCTACCCTAATACCAATGTCTTCCAGTACTCTGAAGTTTAGACTGTACATTGCTTGGAGCGATTTTTGCTTTCTTGGTAAAGAACACTGATCAACAACAGACACAGCAGAAGTGGTGATAGCTTGACCGCTTCCCAGTCCCATAAAAAGGATTATGCATGTTCTGCAGCACTGTTAGTCCTCTCAGGAGAAGAAACACTCATGCCTGCAGCCCCTTCCTCAGTCCCATCCCCAGGTAGGAATCGTACCATACTGAGACTACTAAATAACAACACTACAACTCACAGAAGCTGCTAGCTTTGCTCTCACAGAAAATCAAGTGTATTAACTTAAGTAAGGATTGCATCAGCCTATGAGAAGACTTCATATACAGGGAAACGAGACTGTAAAAGAGCATGCCATACAGCAACAGTCAAACACAAATCATCAGGCAAACTGCCACCTAATCCAGCTGTATGCAACCAACTATGTAAACACAGAACAATAAAAATGTACACAGTGGGTTAAATTAAAATCCACCTATCATTTTTGTAACTTTATTACTGCAGTATGGCAAGAATAAGTACTTAATCATTCTATGTGTTTTAATATGGTCTTGCAGGGTTCAGTCCAATGCCCTTTAAAGTCAAAAGGTAAGTTTCCTATTGACTTTGATGCATGTTGGAGTGTGCCTTTATTGTTTGCTGGTGTTCTGCTTCATTTTAGTGGTGAACTTGTGACTTCTCCATCACCACAGTCCTGGGAAATACATTTCACACACCCATTTATCTTTAAGTAAGGAAAAAATTATGAATGATACCCAGTTATTAATTTTGCTACATGTTCAGTCCCTTCTGCTCACATCCTTCAAAAATGAAGGCAACAGTCTGTGGCATTTATCCTCAGTAAGACAGAGACAAGACAGTTCTGTCTTACAGGTACACCACAGACTGTCTGGGATGTGAGCATGTAAAGAGAATAATTAATATTTGGCCAAGCACAATCTGGAGAAGTACTACTTTAGGCTGGAAATACGACCAGTTTCTTTCTCTTTCAGTCTACCCAAATGTATTGCTTCCTGTGCTGAATCATATATTGATGACACAGCTCATATATTGCTTTTAAGTATTCTTGATTTCTAAGAGGAAGTCAAAAGGCTCAATGAGAATCAGGTTTGTAGACTGAAAAATCCTTCAAGTCAAGGAAACTGTACTTTTTTTTTTTATAAGTTGGATGACCCTAATGAACTGGATTTGTCAAGGGATTTGATTTCCACAAGCAGCTTTTACATGTAATCACCATTTGACACCACAAGGCTGCTATGCTGAGGAAGTGGTGCAGGCTAAAGACATTTCTGAGCCCTGAAAAAACAAACCTGGCAAATCATAGCATATGGACAGCACAGCTTCAGTAATTGAAAAAAATGCTTGAAGGACACTACAACGAGTGTAATATACAAGGAGGTCAAATTATGAACAGAAACAACTATGCAATTAGGGTTCAGTGAGTAATAGCAATAAATACCTAATCTGTACAGACTGGAGTCACTGAACTGGTGCAAGTTTCCACCGTGCCTGAATTGGAACTGGGGTCTTGAGGCTGGGTTCGTCATCAGCAATCTTATGCTCTTACAACTGGTTTCTCTAGGGTGGTAGCGTTTTCTCCCTTCTCTGTCTTTCAGACCAGATTTCATTCTGAACATCAGAAATTTTTGCAATAAGGCTTTTTCAGAAATCAATACATTTAGTCTCAGTAAATCACCCTTCTGCCAGTATCCCTTTCTGCAACAGAAACAGACCTAGCCACCTGCATCCTTTTGTCAGGATCTTCTCTCTTTTCCTGTGAGGCACATTGCATGACATCACTCTGAGTTGAAGACAAAGGTGCTTTGGTATGAATAAGCTGGGTTTTTATCGAGAGTATTACAGGATGATCCCTCATTAGTACTTAGCAAAGACAAAGAACTCACAGTCAAAAAGAGCACACTTTTAAGAGCATCTACGAAAGCAATAAGGCATCTAGAAATGCTTCAAGACACATCATGGTCCTGAAAGCTTACCCTAGCAAATGTGATAACAAAGGCTTGCTATCTCCTCTCACAGAACAATCACCTCAAAGAAATTTTTGGATGCTGTGGAAGTAACTGTACATGGCCACGTATTTCTTCCTTTTTTTTTCTCTGACTTAGCAGAGGAGAAGAAAGCAAGAAACCAAAGCCTCTGCCAGATTTATGACTGTATTTCTGTTTGACTTTAGTACCAAAAAGTCCTAAAAATCTGAAAAGTTACCAAAGAGCAGTGATCAAATGTCACATCTGTGATTCTGAACATCATTTCCAATTCCCTCTTGAAGATGGAGTGTGATAACTGTAAGAAATAATTTTTGGCACTTTTCATAGGCACGGCCTAAGCTATAGCATGACAACACACAAATATAGAGTCCAACATCCTAAAGGCACATTGCCTTGGCAGGCAGCCACTGCTTTCTCTAACCTTAACTTTAAGCTACCAAGAGCCCACACACACCAGGAATTCGAGCAAATTTGGCTGGAACAAGACAGAGTTTTAGTCAAGGGATAGGATTTATTCTGCTCATGGTGCAAGTGGTTGCCAGACTGGATATAATTTCAGCTTTCTTTTGGCTCAGTGCCATAGTATGCTCAGGGGACTGTACATGAGCTCAATAAATCATCACATTTAATCCCCTTTTTTCTACAAGGTGAAAGTCTCCAGCAAGGACTCTGGAGAGTGCCAAATTCCATTTTTAATTATGGCCAATGAGCTGAGAAATAAATTGAGATGTAAATAATCCCCACAATCTACAGCAGGAATAAAGGATGAAACATGGCCCTTTAAAGGAATGAATATGAACTAACTTTCAGCAGCATCATCTGAAGAAATACACGTCATCATCACGATGACTTCTACAGTTGCTTGGTGCTTTTGTTCTTGTTCATGTCTTTCTGGAGTTTCTCTTTTCTTTCTCTGTGGAAAAGTTCTCTGATCTGCCTGGCCTTTTTTCTACTCCCTCTGACTTGATCCTCAGGATTTTAACCTATGCATGAATTTCAGAGCTTTTACTGAATTCAGCACAGCTTTTCAGTACTTCTGAGAATCAAGTTCTGTTTAGTTAAATGACAGAGAATGAATTCCAGAACTTGTTTTTTAAAACACTTGACTTGAAACTTTTAGTCTAAATGTATTTATCTCAGGTGCTAAATAGCAAGCACTAATAATAGACTAGAAATTTTTACAGGTTTAAATACACAGAATAAATTTGACAATCTCAGTTTAACAGATAACATATTAATGCTGCAAAATGTATGAAAGACACTGTGCTAATGCTAATCCAGCGTACAACTTTAATCAGCTCGCAGGTCACTACCACATAAATCCTCAACTCAGTGTCAAGAGATAAATAGTTCCCTGACCAGTGATCTCAAAAATTACTCAAATGTCCACCAGCCTTCGGAAACAAAAACCACTACTGGCACAATCTATCAAATGAAATCACTGCTGTAGGTCTTAATAAACATGCATTATAGCTTATGAACCAATAAGATGACAATGCTTGACTTTAAAATGAACTGTCTTCTCCAGTTATCTCAGTCTCCCACAGTGCAAGGTTTAAAAGCCATGCAATTCAGTAAGAATATTAATTAGACAAATTGGCTTTTAACTGGAAGACAAATTTTCATTCATTTCAAATGAAAGAATGTGTACATGTCATTCTAGTACCTGAAAATGAATAAGGAGCAACTTAACTTCCTTGCCCTGTTCCTTGCAACACTTACCAACTGCAAGTTTAGACACCTTGGTGTCAAGTCCCAGTGCAAGTTAATACTTCCAGTCTCCTACTATGCTAAAGAATAACAACCTTTGTCCTTGCAAGAGCTTTCCTCTATACTCTGCTTACTTTGGTAAAGATAGTCTAGACTTGTAATAAGTTTTTTCAGACTGGCATAATTTTAGAGTTGATGTCTCCCCACTGCAAAGGCATACAAAACATGGTCATGACAAAATCAGCTAGAAAAGATCTAGTTCCCATTCCACACACAAGTTGGGGATTTTTTAAAACATATCTTTTTTAAGTTTTGAAGATGTTATTTAAGTTAAGAAGGGAAAAAACCCAACTGCAAACTCTTTTCCAGAGAAGAGACAAAATTAAAAGTTTACTTGATTGGTAAAACTCATTTACACAGTTACTGGTGAATTTTTTGTCAAATTAATAGTATATGAAGGCAATCAGAGGCCTGATGTTTCAATCATACATGCTACTGTTTTAAGATCTTGTGACAGATACAATTCAACAACTAGGTGAACAGTCTTTGTTGCTAAACTTCAACTATTACAAGACTTCTGAAGAATCTCAAAGTTTAGAACAGGAAAAAAAAGCAGCAAAATATTTGCAGGGTGTCACATGCCCTAAAAGTTATTTAGGGTTAGCATTCAAAAGAAAGGGAGTGCTTTCTTTATCCTCTTCCTAAATGCTTTACTCCAGCACACAACTGTTTCCATTAGGTCAGCAAGTCCTCTTGGCACACACACTGAAAAGTGAAAAGAAGTCCTGGGAAAGAAAAAAGCAAATCCTAAATCTAGTTAAATAAACACCAGGCGCCTGGGAGCCTGTATGCATTGAGAGAACACCCTGAGACACTGAAAGAAGACCTGGAAGTTGAATCTCAAGCTGAGTACAGTCTCACTATGAGTCTAAGTGCTCACCATCCTTGTGCATCTGGATTCCCACTACCAGCTGGCAAGTGATAAAGGTATTGCTGATGTGGGCATAGGAGAGATTGCAATCAATAGTACAAATATTCCGTGTCAAAGGTTACAAAGGCTTAGCAATAATATACTATGGATAATCCTTTCATGGTAATCAGTAAGTAAAGTTAGTGCCTGCCATCCAAATTTGATATGTATTAGTGATCTCAGATTTTGATTTTCCACCTTTGAACTAAAATGCATTATGACAATATGGTTTCATGTTCTATTTATACATTTGAATGTCAGCTCTTTTATTTGACCCACTGTTTTCAGTTATGTTTTTATTACCCATTCCTTTTCTCTCTTTTATAGTTCACTTTCAGTCTTTCATTGGGGTTTTTCAGATGAAAAACAAAGAAAATTCCTTGACTATCTAAAGTCATGTTACTCCTCTTTGAAGAAAATAGACCTGCTGGGTTAAAATCTCCAGCTTTTTCCTGGTACCAGGCAAAGCACAATCAATCTGCAATATGTGACAAGACACCTGCAATACTGACAATACAAAAATACAAACCCTTAGAAAGCCCAGGAGCTGATGGGTATTTAAGAAATGAAGATGTGAACTTAGGTGAGCAAAGAGAACCCAAGAAGGAGGAATAGGGATAACAATTCAAACTTTTATTTATTTTATTATCTTTCTGAAAATATAATCTATTTCAGCAGGGAATAATATACAGAACAGAGACAATAATTAAATCCAGACTCTTCCTGCACATATGTAACTTATCATACACTCTTTTTTTTCCACTGGCATTTCCGCATTTCATATTTTGCTGATACAATGTTTTATCAAAACAAAGCTTTAAAGAGATTTCCTTTAAAGGTGTCTTAAACTGCACTGAGTGCAGAATAAGAGTAAGTTCAACTACCTGTTTCCTTTTATACAGTATTTCCCTCCAACCCTGACTGAGAAGTCAAACACAGGGGGGCTGTGTATGAAGCTGTTAGAGGAGAAGGAGTTTTAGATCCTTGGCCCCTGAGTCATCATATATGGTAACAGGTCTGCTAAAAGATCAACACACCAATGGACCTGGGAAAGTGTTGTTAACTTCATGGTTAATTTCAGCATTCATATACTGTATTTTCTTGTTCACTCTCTTGCTTTCTTCCTATATACATCTGGATAAAACCAGCTGTATGTATGTGTTATCCAACAAACTTCTAGCGCAAAATCTCCCACACAAGCTGTCCTCAGAGCCAAGGACTGGGGTAAGGACTGACTCTCCCAGCCCGTTCCTGAGGCCACAGCCCACACGCTTGGTCAGGAGCCCTCCTTGCTGTCCTGTGCCCCTTTGGCTGTGTGTGGTAGCTCAAACTGATGGCATGATGCAGCTCAGCAGCTGATGGCTGCTGTTTGATTGACACTGAATGGCATTGTGCCCCCCAGTCTTGGCCTGAGTTCTATCTGCTTCTTCACAACCATGAGTAAACCCCTGACCTACTCTGTAAGAGAAAGCAGCTATCCTTCCTTCATTCTCTTCTTCTCATGATGGTTTTTCTTCTTTCTCTTGAAAAAATATGGCAGAAGCACCTGGGCACATTTCAAGAGCCAACAGCAAAGTAATCAAAAGACTTCTCCCAGAATCTCTGTATAGGACACAGGAGAAGGACATGCTCTTCTCCTCAGTGTTTCCCACTGACCATCCCACAAAGCAGCTGACTAAATGCCTGCTCCCTTTTGAAGGTGCTTGTCACTTCTCAGCGAAAATAACCATCTAAGAGAGGTTTATATGAATTGAAATAGGATTCTCCACCCCGCCATGCGTATGAGTCTGTGGCGGTTTAAGAATGGTATTCCCCAATTTAGTGTTCCCACTGAATCACTCCAAACCATGCGCTGCTTGCTTACTCCCCTCTTCCTCTCCTTCTTTCTCCTGCAGTGGGCTGGAGAGGAGAATTGGAGGCCCAAAAGGGCTGAGATAAGAACAGTGTACTGGAAACACCAATGAAATAAGACAATGAACAGCAGCAGCAACAATATGAATATGTAAAAGAAAGACACGAATGATTCACATGTTCACCATGAGGAAAACCCCTGACAATACCCAACCACTCCCTCCGCCACACTACGTGACCCAGAAAAGGGACCCCTTTCCCCATTACTGGAAAATTACATGAGCTGGTATAGAATAACCTCAAGGTTCCAGCCATGTCCCTTGTGGCCACTGCCAAAATTAACACTGTCTTGGCTGGTACCAGGACAGGGTCCCAGGGCACATTTTCTCTCACACTGTCTTAAAGTATAATTATGTCATATCCAGCAGATCACCTTATTATCAGTAGGTCAAACATCTATGGATGAGATTATCCTGCTACATTCCCTAGAATTGCAGTGGATTTGTTTGAGAAAAGCATCAGTCTGTACCAACTGACAGCTGTCCAGATGTTGCTTTAGTTCTAACCCTGGTATCTCAAATGGTCCACGTGGCTGAAGATCTGCTAAAAGAGTCAAGAGGCAGTGGACAGAAAGGCTGGATGGCTCTGAAACATCACAGTAGCAGTGGAAAATATATTTTGATGGATACTTTATTTAAACCATTTTTTTCCTAAATTGAAGGCCTGACAATATGCTGTTACGATTCTTTCAATGCTGTTGTTAGAAAAAGTTTTTCATCAATACAGCTTTATAAGAAATACATGTATGAAACAAGGAAACATTCTAGTTAAGCCCAGTTTCCTATAAAAATGCACAGGAAAAAAAAAGTAGCATTGTGTCAGGATTGGAAGTAAGCAGAATCATCCCGAGTAGAAGAGGATAGCTGGACATGGAAGAAGGTTAACATCGATATTTTTACTGACAGTTAATTCAGTAAAGTAGAGGTGATAGAAATGGTCCTTGGAATTCCTGCAAAGAAAACAACATACTACTCAGCATGCTTTCCTGTCTGCATGCATCTGAGAGAGAGAGGCAAAGTACATAAGAAGAATGATGTTCCTACACTTTAATTTACAAACTATTGAGATGAGAACAGATTACTTATGAAATCTGGAGGTATTTACACACAAAAATATAAATGCTTCTTTTGGTAAGAGGAGAATAGATAACATACAATGGGAATCTGGGAGGAGTGTTGCTGTAGTGGTTTGACCAGGCTGAATGCCAGGTGCCCACCAAAGCAGGTCTATCACTACCCTCCTCAGCTGGACAGGGGAGTGGTATGATGAAAGGTTCATGAGTTGAGATAAGGACATCCAATAATATCTAAGGATAAGGAGTCACCGATTACCATCATGGGCAGAACAGACTTGACTTGGGAAAACGAACTGAATTTATTTCCAACCAAAATCAGAGCAGGATAATGAGAAATAAAACAAATCTTACATTCCTCCCATCCCTCCCTCCTTCCCAGGCTCTACCTCCTCCACCAGAGTGACACAGGGAGATGGGGCATGGGGGTTGTAGTCAGTTCATTACAGGTTGTTTCCACTGCTGCTCAGGTAGAGGAATCCTTCCCTTGCTCCAGCATGGTGTCCCTCCCATAGGAGACAGCTCTCCATGAACTTCTTCAGCATGAGTCCTTCCCACAGGCTATAGTTCTTCATTAACTGCTCCAGAATGGGTTCCTTCCATGGGGCGCAGTCCTGCAAGAACAGGCTGCTCCAGCATGGGTAGCCCACAGAGTCACAAGTCATACCAAGAAACGTGCCTTTCTTTGCATGGTCTGTAGGTCCCTGCCAGGAGCCTGCTGCAGTACAGGCTTCCCACATCATCACAACCTTCTTTTGGGCATCCGCTGCGCTGGCATGGGTCTGCTCCATGGGCTGCAGGGGGATCTCTGCATCCCTGTGGTCCTTCATGGGCTGCAGCTGCACAGCTGCTTCACCATGGTCTGCACCAGGGGCTGAAGGGGAATTTCAGCTCTGGTGCCTGAAGCACCTCTTGCCCCTCACTTCCTTCTCCACTGAACTCGGTGTCTGCAGAGTTATTGCTCTCTCATATTCTCACTCCTCTCTTCTCTGAGCGCAATTACATCTGCTTGGTAACCTTTCTTCTTAAATATGCTATCACAGAGGTGTTACCATCATCTCTGACTGGCTAAGCCTTGGCCACCAGCAGGTCCGTCTTGTAATCTCTGTTGGACACGGGGGAAGCTTCCAGTAGCTCCTCACAGAAGAACCCCTGCAGTCCCCATGCTACCAAAACCTGGCCATGCAAATCCAATACAGTTGTAATAACGTGACCCAAGTCTATTCTTGCACTATTAAACAGAGGAGGTAGTATTTATTAGTCTAATCCTCTTCAAAGCAGGATTTAAAATCAATACAAGTAAAATGAAAGAGTGTTATGATTGTTTGCTTTGTCACATGAATTTAAAAACGTGAACAGAGCTCATCTGGGATGTCTACTTTTATGTTTAATATCAATTCATGTTTCATATCCTAGATATCTACTAGAAGCCTTCTGAAACCAGGACCCACAGGATGAGCTCTTTACTCCCCTATGCCATGGCTTCTGTACAGATATGAGCTGTGATATCTTAAGAGGGTGAGGGAACCATATTATTCTGGAAGCAATATTTGTCTCTAAGGATGACAAATTCCCATTCACCGTTCTGTAACACTCTAACTAATAGGAATTAATATTATTAACCAAGAAATATTGAGAAGAAGAGTTAAAGGAAACTTATCCATTACATAGCACAAGCATTACGCGTGATGCCAGGGACATTTTGCTAGCCTCTAGTTCTCCTGTTCTGCACACATGTATGTATCAGTATGCCGACAATCACCTCAGTAACATCCTGTCTTCATGCCATCTTCCTCCCCACCACTTTTCTCCTCTTCTTCCATTCTCCTCTGATCATCCAGGCACTATTTTGCTAACATCCCTCCCTTCAGACTCTGAGCCTCTGCTCACAACTTACACAAAACCAAAAGGAAAAACAGGAAAGAATAAGTACATCAGTATTTCAGAAACCTTATGGCCATTTTAGTCCATTTACAGCTGAAATCACAAATGGACAGAAAGCTTGCCATTCCTTTCGACGACAAGGTTTTTCCCCTTGTTTCATCAATCATTCAAGAAGAGGCAAGAACCTCCAGCTTAGAAGCCACATCAGCAAATACAGCTGCCCAGCTCTCAGATGGCTGGACTAGAGGATATTGTACAATGACAAAGGGAGACTGTTTATCCTCACAGATGAGAGCAGAACGAACAAGAGTTTCTCAGGGGAACCAAGGAAAACCAAAACTTTGCCTTCAGGTTCCGTGGGCTTTAAAAACAAACACAGCAAATATTTCCACAAATAAGTGCAAACAAGTTCCTCAGATCAAAGCTGAGAGCTCTACTCTGATGTTGGAGATGCATTCACGGGGAATAGAAAAAACGGCGTTTTACAACAACAATACTGCATGAACTACAATAAGGTTTTAACCTAGTATGATTAGGTGCAGGTATTACCGCTTTGCGCAGCTCCTTTGATTACATGTTCTCCTTTGAGTCCTTTTGATTATTTTATACATTATCCAATGGGTCAAGTGTGTTTATCCTAACAGCAGCACTTTTTCATATCCCCATATCTCTGTTCCACAATACGTAAAATTTTGGTAGCAACGCAAATTTGTGGCCTACATGGAAGACTACTCTAGATGATATGCAGTGACTCTAAATGGATAAACAGAATATGCTGTGATATGGGGCAAGAGAAGAGATTTCAGCAAAGCTGGGAAAGGGCAGAATTAGCCTCTTCCCAGCTGCAGGCCTTGACAGCTAAATACACACAAATCCTTGCAGAGAGGTCTGAAAGATATTATAACCAGTGGGAGTCATAAGGAGAAAGTATCAGAAGAAGTAGGGGGGAGAGGGAGGCCATGGGGGCAGGGGGCAATGGGGATTGGCTTATTTTTTTTATAATTCAGTTTTCAGGAAGATATAACAAAAAGTCATTAAAACACAAGTTTATCTGCACTAGATATTATCTTGCATTGTAGAGCTGTAAAATAATCTTGATCTGTCCAGATTGCTCTCCTTGGGTCTTTGAGTGTCCCAGAAATAACCACTTCTTTCCTCCTGATTATCATCATTTGCATGGTACCCTGAGCACCATAGAGACATTTTGTGAAGGGCTGTGATACAAAATGACCTCCTCTGTATGCAGCAACCCATTAAAAACCAAGAGACAATCCTATGGAGTAAGGCATCTTCTCAGGTCTAAGGCATAAGATGACTGGAACCAGTTGCATCATGCTGAAAACACCTCTGACACCACAGCAGACCCAGCTTCAAATGGAAAAGAGCCCTTTGTTGCCCTCCAGCTTGAGCATACATAGCATAGCAACACTGCCCTTGGGTAACTAAGTTTTCAAAGGCTGAGTGCTCAGCAGCACTAGGATTGGAAGCAGCTGTGGTAACAGCATCAACCACAATAAATATGCTCGCCCTAGCTATCAAACTAGGTCAAAGCTGATGTTATTTCATTTTCAGGAGTGAAGTTTTTCCTTAATTTTCCTACTGAATGAACTTTGGAACATATTTTTCCAGGGTCTGTTAATTTCCAAATTGGCTGGAATGCAGTGCTGATGAGCAGATCAGAGAACAGTAAGTGCATGGGAGGAAAAATATCAGACAGTGCAAGGAGTAACTGCAGAGAGCTGCAAGTGCATCAGAAGCGTGGTACTCAGAGCTCGGGAAAGACAAAGTGAAGGGGAGATGGAGAAGACAAGGATATCAAGGCTACAGGCTGGGATGACAGAGCTTTGACCCTACAAGCAGCACATACCAAGTCCTGAAAATCACCACCAGCAACCTCTAAATGCTTAGTCATAATTAAGAAAAATAGCTGTGTAGGGAGCTTCAGTACTAGACATAGACAGTCTTTCACAAAAGAATTACAGATCAGAAGTGTGTATCAGATTCCCTGCACAGCCTGTTCAGGCACCAACTGAGCTTTGCCTTGGCTTGGACACATAACACCAGGAGTGTGTTTTACTCACCAAACTGTGCTGTGAGGGTATTGAATACAAACTGACACTGGCAAGTTGCAATATTTTCAACTTTATCTCAATTCCTGTATCTTCACTCCCAGACACAAACCACATTCTGCCATTTTTTATCCCACTGGCTGTGGGATTTTGTCATATCTCTTTGCTTTGGTACTGTTTCAAAACTCCTGTATGGAGAAACTGATATTGCTTTCCTATAATTTGTCTCTATTTTATCAACAGAAAAGTCTTAGAAACAAATATTGGGGTACTAATGATACTCTTTAAATTCTCCCTTCTTAAAAATAAATTATCCTAAGAGGCAGTAATAGACTGTATCGTTTAGTCTACCTTGTTGTTTATCCCAGACATCATTTGTTAATCTTCCACCACATGAAATAATTTGTTTACCTACAGTGTATTTTCCAGGAATGCATATAGTTAGGTCCTACAGTAATCCCTCTTGAATTTAAAAGGTCCTGGGTCTGGCTTCTTTAAATGCATATGACATCACATTTCAGTCACAGGTTTTTGTCATACCTTTCTCTGCTAGATTACACATAGCTACTTAGGCACCTCTTGGCCTTCATTAAAATAAAAATGCTGTGATTAGTTCAGAAGGCCTAAGTGGGGCCTTCCCTTGGACACTTGAACAGGTTTTACAGTTTTTTACAACATCATCTAAACAGGAAGCATCTCATCAGTGAACACACAATTCTACCCCCAGCCAAAGTAAGAATCTATACAGAAGAAGAATCACTCCAAGGCACCGTTCTCTCTGTATGTACACTCAAAGAGCTCATTGCTTCTTTTTGCCAACTGTCATGCTGAGAAGTCCTGTTCAATTGTTGGTCTGCTATGATCCTGAAATCTTTCTCAAGGTCCGCACTTTGCAGAAGACAAGCCTGTCTTGGGGTGATTAATCATGATATTGTATCCCATAAACATCTGTGCCCAAAAACTGTTACTGCATACTTAAGACCCTGCAGCCAGGGGCCTCGTGTGTGTCTGTGTGCGGAGGTTGCGTGTGTGGAGGTTGCTTGTGCATGGGCATTTGTGTGGTGTTTATGCTGGTGACTACGTGACCTTTGCTTAGGCAAAGGTTTCTCTTTCCTTTTTGTTTTCTTCCTTGGCTCAGAGAAGCTGCAGTAGCAATTTTTGAGCTGCCTTGAGGATAAATTCCACAGCTGCCTGTCTGAAAAAAAACCAGGGGCATCCTGCTGGCAGAAGAGGAGCAGAGCTGCCCCGCTCCAAACCAAGCTGTTGTTAAATATGCTGAGCTGGGGAGAGGAAGGCACCGAGTGGCTGCAGCCCAGCTGCTTTACCTGCCACGCCCGCTGTGCTGTGCCCGGCCGTGGGGAGCAGGTCGATGCTGGACAAGCCGTCGGGTCTTCGTCTGCTGCTGGAACTGCTCCTGCCTTCCTAAGATGGTGCATTCTTGTATCCCGTATTGGGAATGGGTATTTCCAGCATTTTGGGTTTCTCTTTGTTCCAGTGGGGTGGTGAGGTCTAAAAGTTTGATATCTAGCAGTTATTTACTTTTTTTCCCCGTCGTGTTGGCATTCTGTTTGTTAATAAACTGGGGGTTTTTCCACTTTCATCTATCAGTATTAATTTCTTATTGGTGGAAAGGGATTGTTAGAACCCTTAAAGGAGACAACTCATTTCAGAGTGTTTTCCTTCAAATTGTCTCAAACCAAGACAAAGCCCTTTCACCCCCTTCGTAGACAGGATGCACAATCTTTGGGCCTGGATGAATGATCTCACACTTAGCAGGATTAAAATAAATTTTACTGAAGTGGCTCGGCATAGTAGCTGATTCAAAGCACTTTATTAAAAAGTCCCTATTCTCCCCTTTTAACCATGTATTTTTGTGTTATCCGCAAAATGTGGAAGTATTTTTGTATCTATTTTCAGATCTTTAATAACTAATTTTAAGCTTTCTACTGATCTCTGAAGGACATAATTAGAAGTAACCCACTTAATAACCCTACACTGATGTCTCCTTTCTACATCAGTCTGCTAAGTATTAACTTTCATATGTACAAATTTTGTGCAATCCTTTATTTTCTCTTTTTTTTAAATCATAGCGCCTAAAATGTTAAGTGAAATTGCAAGCCCCTAAAATTCTATTACAATCTGCATAGCTACCTTCACTGATCAAACCCATTATTTCATTACCCAGGGTTTGGGTTTTTTTCTTTTTTAAATCAAGCTGGTTTTTTTCCTTTAATTTCTTGAGCATGACATATTTGCATTTCCACTGTATTTTTTATATGATGATGTCAATCTACAGCCCTTTAGATGAGCTTTCCTACCCTTTTTTGGTATATTGACACTTTAAAGCTCTCGATGCTTCCTGAAATTTCCCTTGCACTGCAAGATTTAGAAAAAGTTTACAATATGGAGCCAGAGAGCTCTTCAGCAAGTTTTTGGGACTCTTAAGTTTCCAGACCATTTCAGTCTGTTTATTTCTGGTACACAGTATTTGACATTGTCCATATTTACAAATGCATTAAAAGCACAGAATAAACTTCATAAAATATGAATACATTCTCGTCCTCCTTAACAAAATGCGTAAGTCAAAAGCACTTTTGACTCCATGTACAAATGATTTTATTAGCATAATCAAATCATGGGCCAATATTATTGCTAGGATTTATTTCATTAATGCATCACAACTTTATTCTGAGACTCTCACACACATTCTGAGGGGACGAAGTACAGCTGCTGTACCACAAGTACTGATGGCCTTGTTATAGTAATCATGGAGTAGCCAGGCAATAGGTCAGAAATGTTTTATCATCTTAGAGAACAACATAGGGAGAGATGTGAGTTGAGAAAGCTTTCTAAAAATGCACTGCACTTCTTTCCTTCCTCTCCCAAGATAAATGCATGTGTTCAGACAACTACACTCAGCTTCCTCACCATCCAGACTGATTTCAAGCATGACAGCTGGAATTCTCCATAACCTGAAATCCTGAAAACACCTACAAATGAAAGCATGAAGGCAAATTTATATGCTAGACTTACTGGTATAGTGTGTCTCAATAGACACAGAGCATTTTACTAAGAATGGAAAAATGTCCTGTAAAAAACTCAATTCAACACAGTAGATATTTAAATCTAGATGGCAGAAATTATTCACCTCTGCCCACAGGTAATCTGATTCTTTTTAAAAATACCTCAGTCAGGCAAGGAAGAATAAAATGAGTCATCACAAGCAACAGGATGAAAAGAAAAGGCTTACTTAGTTCAATTTTGTTAAAAATACAGAAGGATTTTTAGGTTTTCTTTTTATTTAAAGTGGCTGGAATTCTCTTACCACAGAAACCTGTTTTTAGCACTACTCATCTATAAAGAAGAGGCTTCTCTCAGCACATGCCATTTAAAAAGGAAACAAAAAGGAAAAAATAAAGCTAACGTTACAGTTGTAGGTATCCACCTCCAGCAAGTTTTTCCAAGGCCTCCGAGAAGAAAATCCTTTCCATTATGTAGGAATAGCCTCAGATGACTTTTCTGCTCCTTTAACTGCCAGTTTGCAGCACATGTCATCTCAAAGGTCTGCCTTTACATCTACCTCTTACCAATGGACCACATCTTTTCCTTGGAAAGGGCATTAAAAAAAATAATGAAAAACCCCAAACAACCAAAACAACATAAAAATATATTACAAATCCTCCAGAGGATCCTAAAGTAACAATTGTTCACTGCTAGCAAGTCCCAGCTTGTGGTAGATGAATGAAATATTTTCCTAAAACTTCAAATCCTTCGGCAAGACTGTTACATTTAGTGTTGCTTAACCTTAATGCTTTAGGAAATAGTAATTGAGATATTTGTGGTATTTTATGTATACTACATAAACCACAATGTTTAACATAAACAATGTTATCTGCTTCGCAAAGATGAAATTATGTAAAGACTGAAGGTTTGCCAGTTTACTTTCTTGGCTAGTGTAAATGGAACATGAAATGAAAATTGGCTACCCAGAAAAACTCATGACTACCATAAGACTCAGAATAACACTTATGAAGGTTTGTTAATCTCCTTCTCTGGAAACCCAAAAAGAGGAAAATTTTCTGATTTTCAAACAAAATCGGGATTACTCATAAAGTCCAGAAGTCATTTCTCCTGAGACAAAGGAAAATCTTTCTTTGCAAGAAAGGAAAACCTGCACACCCAACTGATGAAATCATTGCCTCAGAGGCGAAGCACAAGTGAACATAACTGCAGTCCTGCAGTCCTGAAACACATTTGTGACATGACACAACCAAAAAGTTACACCTTTTGAAAGTGCTATTTTACACATCCTTCACTTCCTTTCACCTTTAATACTTGTTTTTAAAACACTTGGTCAAAGAAAACATTTTTATAACTCTCCAACCTGATGGGTAGAAATTTACTGAACTCTCCTGCCATCATGAGTTCTCATACTGATATCTCAGATGACAACCTTCAACCACAATACTGTCACATCCAAACAGTGAGCTAAACAGCTAGTCAAAACCAGTTTTCTCTGAAAATCCCTGCCTAAATAGCACCTGCCCATTTCCATTCTCTGCGTACATGAATGTGCAGTTTTGACATGCAAATCAAATGATTACCCTTCCAACTGACCGTGCATATAGCTATCGAAGTCTACAACTTCCTCACGAGGGGAAGAGAAGGGGCAGACACTGATCTCTTCTCTGTGGTGACCAGTGACAGGACCCAAGGGAATGGCCTGAAGCTGTGTCAGGGGAGGTTTGGGTTGGATATTAGAAAAAGGTTCTTCCCCCAGAGGGTGATTGGGCTCCCCAGGGAAGCGATCACACCACCAAGCTTGACAGAGTTCAAGAAGCGTTTAGACAACACTCTTGGGCACATGGTGTAGTCATGGGGATGGTCCTGTGCAAGGCCAGGAGCTGGACTTGATCCTTTTGGGTTCCTTTTGGCTCAGCATATCCTGTGATTCTGTGATTATTTTGTTTATACATGAATGCAGATGCAGTTTCCATGCATAGTTTTCAAAAATCTGCCCTTGGTCTGATAATTTCTACACACTGAAAAATCCTGTGTTGTATCCTGAGCCCCACCCCAGCCTTGAGGGTCCAGAAAAACCTATAAAAAGTATAACAGTTTAAAAAAGGGACATTTTTCTTTCCATTTACTAGAACTGTAACACATTCTGCTTCTCGTTTGTGTTTTACACCTTACTGTAATACACTAATCCTTTATTACAGAAACGTGAGACCTGAAAGTTTCTGAAGGACCTCTACTCAATTAGCAATCATTTTCAAACTTCAAGCTTAGCCCCATTAGGCTTGCTTTAAAACTGCTTCTTAAACATACACACAAATCCCACATACAATTAAAATTTATTTTCTCTCTAGACAAACATGGTCTGAATGCAAGGTATTACCTAGGAACTGATCTGGGCAATCCCCAGAGAGGGTAAATGGTACATTAACAAACAGACCCCCAAATGCATGACAACAAAAACTTACAGACCATTTGAAAAGAACGACATGGGAAGGGAGAATATCTTAGTCAATGAAAATGAAGGCTGGACATCCTTCTAACTAATACTCCTAAAACCAAACTCTGTCACGAGGCAAGACTGAAATTGCAATCAGGAACACCTGTTGTCCCATGAAGAGTACATGCAAAGTCCCAGTTCTCTGAACACGGCAGTAACAAAGATCAAGAAACTACTTTCAGGGTCCTCTGTACAGCACTGCTTGTCCCCAAGATCCTTTAGCCTATTCTTAAGGTGAACTTCTGTCCTTCCAGTGGTCTATGGTACTTTCTTGAGACCATTGCTGCTGCCATCTCCTGTGAGCTCAGGTTTGTGTATAACCCAGATCTATAGACCAATCTCTGTGTCCATCACTGCCACTTGAATAAAATGCAGCAACAATATCCAATGATTTTAAGATGGCAAAATGATATTGCTACCTTCATATACTGTTGGGGGGTAAGAATATATGCATACTTTTAAGAGCAGAGCAAGGCCTAGACTGCTTGATCCCACGGCTGCTCAACTCACTCTTTGTTCATCAGCTCAGATCTTGCAAACCTCACCAGAGGGAATTGCGTGTCAGGCGGCCTTGACAAGGTATGCTGTGGAAGGGAAAGAGGCATGGAGACAGGCGTGGGAAAGGCAGACAGATGCCATTTTTGCTTTATAAAACTTTTGTGGCACTTACTACTTAATGGAACCACTTGGCTTTTGGTCAGCCTGAAGAACACTTCAACAGCCATTTACAATAACGCTGTCAGGAGTCATTTATATACAAAGCAGTCAGACATAGACTGCGTATCCTGTAAACCAAAAAAGTTAGATGCTATGCGTTCTTGCTTTGGAAGTTATTCTTAAAAACTCATGGTACTTATTTTAACTCTCTTTTTCTACCCATCTGCTAGCTGGAAAACTTATATATTCAGCCCTTTTTTTTCTCTCAGAAGACAGACATAAAGGAATCTAAAACTAGATCAACAGTCTCTGAACTGGAGTAAGTGTGAAGTATACCCTTGCTTTCTTAAATCCACTTCTTTCTGTTAATACAATACAAGTATCTGGCTAGACACAAAGCAAATGAAGTGTAATGGAGAAAGGAAATGTTTTTGAAGAGAGTATGAGTGGAGACAGTGCATATGAAAACTCAGCATGAAAAGCAAACCCATTTTTCTCAACAAACTTGAAGAGCAGCCTCAGAGCCGTCTGTGTGGAATCCTGCTGCAGACCATCCAGGCACCATGCAGATCAGAAATAGGGCTACAGCCCAGGTACCTGGTCTGTGAATGGAACACAGATCATGAGAACTAATTCATGCTACATGAACAATGAATCAAATCCTTTTTATCTACATATAGGTTACCTTAATTTTCACCTGACCTTTTCCTCGTGGGTAAGTGCATGTGGGGGGAAAAGGAAATCCACAAAAGGGATTCTGCTTCTCTATGAAGAAGCACTCTTGATAACCATCTTGTTTCACTTTTTTTGTAGTTATAAAGTGTATCTGCTCTACCATCCTTCCCTTGTAGTACCCAAAGACTCCAACTTAGGCCAAAACACCTCAGATTAACATTTTGGTAGGCTTTCCAAGCTGCAAATGATTGAAAAGGGCATGTTCACCAGGTAGGACTTGTAGGAAACCATCATCTTCACGTTCAGTGTGTGCACCATGAGCAATACAGCACGCACTGGGAATGATGACATTGCCAAGCCCCATTGGTGGAGGACAGGTTTGTATTTCCAGATTCACCTTTTATTCCAGGATATATGTGTACTCTTTTTCACTAATGTCACAAACAAATCCCAATCTTGTTAAGAGTCAATTTAAAGATATCTCCCTCTTTAACCAGCTACTGGCACTTCACAACCTTACTTTGGCAATGTGGATTAAAACAAACAAACAAACAAACAAAAACCCACAAAAGCAAGCAGACAAACAAAACAAAAAACACCCTCCACAAACTCAACCAAATAGATTCCTTAAAAAAATGTACCAGAGACTCAATAAAAGTTCATGAACATCACTATACGCTGCTTCTCCTTTCCAGTCAGACCCACTGATATAGAGCTGGGTATTTAGCTCTCAGCTTCAGCTTCAAACTAGGACTTGTGCTGGGCCTTGGGGCTTCACCAGACTTTAGTGAGGGATTTCACAAGAGCACGTTCTCTGTGCGTACTGCCATCCAAACTGCATTGCAGCCCTCACCAGAGTAGTGGGTTTCCCCACAGGAGCTACACATGCTGAGGTAAATCCCTGTTTTGAAGACAGCCTGTCATGAGGGGCAGAGGGACAGCTTGCCTGGGACTTATCTTTCCAGATGTCCACTCTTGCTTTCTCCACAAATACTTTTCCTTTCAAATACATATTTTATAAACTACAGTGTTCACAACCTCTTTCCCCCTCACTCCAATAGAATGGGTGCTTACTGCAAGTGCCATTTAAAGATTGAAATATTTTACCCCACTGTGATACCTTCATCATCACCTTCATAGACATCACTCAAATCCCAACAGCATGGCAACTCCCTGCCACCTTCAGAGGAAGATACACACTGTCTCTTCCCACCACACTGTCCCTGGGGCATCCTCACTGTGTGGGGTCAGCCCCTAGGTACAGCTGGTCAGAGAAAGGTCATTTTTCAGGCTCTGATTGTAAAAGCCCTTCACTTGAAAGCACTCAAGGCCCTTTTAGACCTTTATTTTATTACTATGAACTTACTAGTAAGTATTTTTATTTGTCAAAGTTTTAAAATATACTCCTTGTGAAAGACTAATTTTGTCTTCACTAGTTGCATTTACACATTATGTAGAATGCAAACTGTGTAGATGTAAAACAAAAATAAAGCAGTTCAAATATGTACTTCTCCAACCTTGCCCAAACCCAAGGACAAGTGAAGTCTTATTTCCTCCACATCTCACAGCCACATCACATGGAAAATTTCATTCCCCAAACAGCAGCCTACCAAAAACGTACAATAGTGTGAAAAAAGGGTGCTATAATTGAAATCCATTTGCAGCCGTAACTGTAGCAGTTGCTATGAAGCCAAAGATGTAATTTTTGCAAGCCAAACTAAAGCAAAAAGAACAAAAGTACCGCAACTCTTTTGAAAGCTATGAGGGAGGTTTTCTTTCCTTCCTGCTGTTTAATCAAAGTAGTGAAGATTGGGGTCATGCAGAGTCATGAAAGCTGTACTACTGTTCTCCGCTGGGATCCAGGCTTCTCCATATTTTTGCAACATAACGCAATTAACTGATATTCATAAGTCATCTGGAACATTACCCAAAAAAGGGGGGAAAGAAATTCAAGTCCCAATCCTGCAATAGGCTCCAATAATGGCTTAAATTTCTATGGCCACAGAGTAGCTAGTAATTCACATATAGTAGTTGAGAAAAGTGTCGCAAACTAATGAAGAAGAGAAGAAGCAGGAACAAGAATTCCATCCAAGTCAGTCACGTAAAGTAAAGTTGTAGGGTGTCCTCACTGAAAAATGCAGGCTGAAGTATGCACACAACCAACCTGAAGCTGTTAGACTTCACCATGGTCTAGAGGAACCCAGCAACGCACCTAGAACTCAAATCTTTGTATTGGAAAACAGGTTTTGCTTTATTTGGCTATAGAATTTACATTCATCCACTTTTTGTGCCAAGATTTTATTTTTGTTTTTCAGCACAATAAATAGAGACCAAAAGATTTTCTGAGAATAACTGAAGTTGTTATTGTTGTTGTTGTTATTATTATTGTTGTTTGCAGTCCTTCTTAGGGTGAGGGGATACACTATCAATCCAAGAATCTCTGCTTTAAAAATTTTATCCACGTCTCTACTTTCCAGTTTCAAGATGGACATTCCAGCTCCTATACTATTTGCTGAGGGTATGGGATATGCTCAGCTGAAGCATAAGGAGACAATTCAGGGAGACAATTCAAAACATGTTTATGTTTGCAGCTAAAGTAAGCAGGATTGACTATTTGCACAGAATTCAGCACTGATGCACGATCAAGTAGCATTTTAAATTTGAACTGCATGGGCTCAATTTATGAGCTCTGAGGATTACTAGTTTCAAAATGGCAATTATATGGAAATACTATATATGATCATACTTAACACAGATTTTGAATGTGCCACCTTATTTGTTCTTCATGTATCTTCTGCAGCTGGTTAAAGTGTTCGTGTTTTAGAATTTTTTTCAAACTATAAAAATTCTATAAAAAGAGAATGTGTTTTATTTTTCCTGCATTTGAGATAATTGCTAGTTTAGCCAACAAACAAACATTTGTAAAAATATCCATAAATGACTTCATACCATGGTCAAGAATCCATTTTAAAAAAAACAGCAAAGTACCTGTAATTATTTTGTCCCCATTTACAAGAGAATAATCAATGCTACTTTTGGTCACGTGATCTTTGAGGTATTACTGACAAAAAATGGTTGACCTCTTCCAAACTACTGAATTATCAGCCACTTTCTTAAGTACAATATTTATATTCCTTTCTTTCATAGATTTTCATTTCCCTACATACACCTATTTTCTTTGAGATAAAAAGCTACTTATTATGGTTATAACTACAGATAAGCAGGACTTGAGATTGCTTCTCTCTCTCTTGTGATAGAAAGATAAATGGTGCTATATTCAAGATTCTGAAAATTTTCTGCAAAACTGAAGAAGAAAAATTGCAAGTTCTTTCAGTGACAAAAAACCCTCTCAAAACTCTTTTTGACTCTGTAAAGAAAAAATTGAAAGTATTTACAAAATTTTTTTAAATTAAGTTTAGAAAGATATAATTCTGAATTTGAAGGGAAAAAATGTGGAAATAAAAATGAGGAAATGAAATATAATCATTTACTATAGAAATTACTATCCCAAATAGAAAAAAACATTGAGCGTAAGGTGATGGAAGAAAAACACCAACCACATCTGGAAGACAAAACAAATCTTTCGTTCTAGACTGTCTCTTCCCACACAAGCATACAAACAGAAAAAAATATACTTTCTAATGTTGTAGTTTGAAATGTCCAAAGTTTGAAAAACTGATTTTCTTCGGTTCTTCAAATTTCTGAGTATTTACATAACTTTATAAAAAGCTTATCTTTTCCACTTGTACATACTGTATTTTCTCAAGGCTACGTCAACGTCTGCACGTAAGTTGTTCTTTACTGGAAACCCCAGTCACTCCTTAGTCCCTGTACCTCTCAGGCATAATGCTTAACCTTCCTACATTACAATTTTCTTCTCACTTGCAAACATCATTCACCATGGGCAGTACGACTTTATTTAGCTTCCATTTCTGATAAGCATAGAAAAAATTCTAACCCAAAGATAAATGTTACAATGAATAAATACATTTTTGAAGTGTATTTCAGGAGCTGTACAAATTCACAGAGGAATTCATACGAAAAAGCATTAGTGCTTATTGGCAATACAACTGACTACTTACTTGAAGCTGTTTAGAGTTTACATAGCTTTACTGTGAAATTCTTCCTTCCAGGGGTCTGAATCATGAGAAAATGCATATTTCAATTACTGCAACTTGTTCTCATATCAAACCAAGCCCATTCTTCCCAAAGTCAGTGTCTTTACATCTCTTCATCATGCAAATCCACTTACATAGAATAATCCCACTATTACCATAAAAATTCCTCTTATTTTAAGCCATATGAATGTCTGCCACACACATTTGACTATTCTTGTCTGAAAAGCAGCAAGTGCCATGCAATTCACCTTACACAGCAGAATAAGAAAAAACTGTTTTCTTTTTCATTTGTGCCAAGCTGACCATGATGGGAGACCAGTTTCATTTTTCTAAGTCATAATACTTGCCAGCAAAGCTTCTGTTTAAAACACAATGTTTTCCCACTGAAAAGACACCCAAACATCCAATGTTGACTGGTTCAAATGACAAAAGCAGCTTGGATTTGGGATAGTTGCGGTACTCCTCTAGGGCTGGCATGGAAAGATTGCTTCAGTTTTCGGTATTGAGGGTTTAATGGGGCAGGGGACATATATTGCTGCATTGTAGCAATGGGGAACAAAGACACACGGACCTCCTTGCTTGCTCCGAAGAAGATCATTTATTGTAACAAACTGAGCCTTTTTATGCTCCAAACTTAACCAAAACAAGCACGCATTGGCTGCCTGCCACCGCAGTGTCGTTGTTCACGCGTCCGTTTACCCCATGAGCTCTCTGATCAGGTGGTGTCCACGCGTCTCCCCAGCCAGTCACTGCCTCACACACTAGGCGAGCACACGCCAGCCACACAACCCGATCTCTGGTCATATGACCTGGTTTTTACCTCGGTGTTAGCCGAACCTTTCTCAGAGCACTTTCTGTTGAGCAAGAGTGAACAGAACTGAACAGGATTTCTTATCTCCTACACTACATCATGTCAAGTTCCCTTCAATCTATTAATATGAAACCCATCATCATAATGAAACTTTTCCCTCCTTGGCATGGTACTCATAAGAAGTAGTCCCTTTATACTTTAAAGAAAACACAGTCTTTAAACTATTCCAAGTAATGCATTTCAGAAGAATCACATTTCATATGAGGAAAACCACAGGAGAGGAAAATAATACTGAAAGATTTAAACTTCTTGATCAGTTCTTAAACTACTTTAAGAAAAGCAGTTTATTTGCAAATTGAATATGCAGACAAATAATAAACAATGTGGACATGGAAAGGCACACTTTTAAAGTAAGAAAATAGAGTTCCTTAAATGTGCAGAAAAAGCAAAGAACATTCAAAATAAAATAAGTGAAAATAATCTGCAGGATTTGGAAAAGATCATTATCTCATTATCTTGATTTATTGACTGAAAGTATCGTGTTATCTCATTAAACCCACCCACATCAAAGACACACTGTGCTATGGGGACATGCTTATATCAGCACATTCTCCACAACTGTCTTTCCCCTCTGAAATTTTCAGTCATTGCACTCTTCCACCCTGAAATCCTCCAAATCCACAGACCCAAAAATTACCAGGGATACATTTCCTGTCCAAGGATAAATTGTGGTATCTGTACTTTATTAATCCCTAATCTCTGCCAAGTCTGTGAGAACTGGCCACTACCTATATGTACCCTGATGATTATTAAACCAGATGGAGGACTAAATTAACTCCAAATGCAGCCCCACCTTCAGGGATGGCTATCAGAAACGGTGCAGCAGAGAGGCTTCACGTGACACAACAACATGTAGAGGGGACCCTGTTGCTCAATGCCACCAGGGCTCTGTCGGGGACAAAGCAGCGCCTCCCTTCTGGGTGCAGCTTTATACACCAGGACAAGGGCTGGATGCAACTGCTTGTGGAAAAATGGGTTCACTAACACAGAAAAAAGGCACTCACATGTGATGTGAAGTAGTTCCACAGAGCCTCCCCTGGATGGAGAAACACACCTTGGATAATGCTGCTGCTTAAACAACCATCCTCAGTATTATAAACAAAGACCTCAAACACAGCTGGACACAGAAAATTAATTCCCTTGAGAGGGGTAGAGGGTTTCTCTACACTGGTGGAAGAGACTATGGAGGGAAAATCAGTATGGGATGCCATAGGTCTTCAGGTCCCCCCATGGATCCAGATGGGCCCCCTCACAAACCACCCTGGCCAGAATATGTGCTTTTACAGACCTGCCAAATCTAATCCAAAACCCTCTACTGACAAGCACACCTCTATAAATTCTCCACACCCAAGGCTGACACACACCATGGCTGCATGTGTTTTGGAGCCAGGTGGGACAAGCTGCAGTGCCAGTGTGGCATCAGGATTTGGCTGCAGGCAATACACACTGTTTCTGCTGCTTCCCCCTCCTCACTCCCTTTAACTGCAAGGGTGCACTAACAATATTCATTCCCCAGGACTTCTGCAGCTCTCTGAGTTGCCACTATGGAATCATGACATGGTTTTAGAGGAGTTTGACAGAGAAAAGGACATGGCAGAGTGCCAAATAAAACTGTTCCTGAGGTGAACTGCCCCACAGATTGCCATGGTGGTTCCTCTGGGACTAAGACACCAGAAGAAATTAGTAAAATGAGCTTTTTTTAACTTGATGTCCTATTAAAAGAAGTCATGTCAGAACGACACTGGATCTCTAAGAGGTAGTTTAAAGAAAAATCAATAAAAGAAGACCTGAAACAAATTCAAGTTTCAAAACATCAACAGTATCGCACATGGAATAGAAATATCTTTCTCTACCAAAACTACCAAAATCTACTGATTGAAGGCAGCCTACATCAAGGAGAAACACTGGTATAGGAAGCTTTCAAGTCTGGGCAAAACATTTTGCTACATTCTCTCCATGACTGGTTTTTCTTTCAAACCCATACTCCAATATCTTCTGAATTCTAGTAAAGAACAAGAAAATTGAGAAGAAAGGCCAAAAACATCAAAAATTACTTCTTAAGTGATTTGTACATTTCTGAAGGTTACATAGATGTGACCTCTTGGTCACATCTAAACTGCTAAACAGAAAACTCCTACAACAAAAAATTCCAGTACATCCAATTCACAAACTTTTCAACTAAATAAATATAACCAATTTTCACACAAATTACTTCCAATGAACCTAATTTTGATGCTTAGGTGCAGCTTGTATGAGGTGCAATGTGGCCAAGTTCCCCTAATGCACTGCCTGACCTGGCCCTAATTCATCTTTCAGACTGTACCTGAAAAGGAGTGAAAGCTACACAGGATTTTGACACTTCCTTTGTAGTTTTGAGCAAATTTTTTTGTTTCACTACCTCACTTTCTGATCTGTAAAACAGAGATAATGCTATTCAGCTATCTTAAAGGAACTTCTTGAGACTGACAATTATCTGCAAGACATACCTTGAAGCAAAACACTTTACAATGCAAAGCAAAATATTTTTCAACTAAAGCTCCTATCACTCCTGTTTATTAACAAGAGGAAAATATCTGAGCTAAAAACAAGGCACTAGGCTATTGTTTCCCATGAGGCTCACAGAAATACTAAATTGTGTCCAGGATAACCACACATCACTTAACTCATATCTCACCAAAAAACTCCTATAAAAGCACACTCAGAACCAACTGCACTAACAGAAACAAGGCATTTGGGTGAATAACCGACAACCCCGCTGTGTATTCAGCACCACATGCTTCATCTGACCAGTAAAGACAGTCCTATTCTTGGACTGAAGCCAATTCCCTGTGTACCAGCAGCATGGCCATCAGTGCAGCTGACTTACTAAAACCCAGGTGCATGCTCTTTCTGGAAGTGGGGAATAGGATACAGGGGTTTTTTCCGCCTGCGTAATATGTTGTCATTTCACATAAACCCTGTGAAGGAGGGGAGGAAGTTAATTCAAGCATATTCATGATTTACAGCCATTTACATAGCTTGTGCTGTACTGGAGAATTTAATCTTGCAAGATTTCCCTGACCAAGAGTTTTCAGAACCACTGCAGCTCCCATTACAAAGAAACCAAGAAGTGTGATGATGCTTCTTTTAGATTCAGCTGCATAATGGGTGATGCAATGTTGCCACGAGATAGAAATGCTAATATAGAGCATAGGAAAAATCACTGAGATAAAAAGCAGCAAGAAAACTAGAGTGGTTACTAAAAAAGGCAAACAATTTTAAAATTAGAGTTGCAATGGGACATTAGATCAGAAAGAAACACAGGACTTTCACCAGATGTTCAGCACTGTTGCTAACATGAACGGAAACAGCATATCTACTGGATGGGTTGTGGGGTTTCTCCTCTTCTTGGGGGATTTTTTTAAATATCAAAAAAACCCAAAAACATTTCAAATTAAAAAGACACAGTTGGGAAAGATTATGGTTTCATGAGAAACTCATCTCTGACACCTTTTTCCCTATTTACAATTTGTCACCAGAAGCCAATCAACAGAAATTTTTAAGAAATACAACAGCTATCATCATTGGTTTTGTGTGTGTGTCCAAAAAGCCCCTAAAAGAATTATTTTTATTTTATTAAATATTTGTCATTCTACAAGCCATTCTTCTCCTACTGACTTCTCCAGATCATTTTACCTAAACAAGAATGAAGTTGAATGGTTACAAGCACAGTGGCAGAAGTTATATTTGTCACAGTGCAACCTAAAGTCACGTGAAATCATGTGAAAATCAAGGAGCTCCAGTGAGCTCTGTGAACTTTCTACAGTAAAGACATGACGGAATGTTGCTAACTCTGCTTGACATGGCTGGGGACTATGGACTATTCAGTTTTTAGCGTTTGACTGTTTGACTCTTGCTGCAGTGCTTTAATTTGCTAATTCACAGTGTGTTCCGAGTTACTGTCAATCTGTGCTTGAACTGAACCTCAGGAGAGAAAGGGGCTTCATGCTGCATCTGCATCCTGTGGAGTTATCATCTGAGTATAGTCTCAGGAAAACAAGTGTACAACATATAAGATTAGTGACTGAATGCTGTGATTGAACTGCATAGTTCTTGCAGTACTATTTAAATTTAAAAATATAAACAAAACAAAATAAAGAAAAAGGAGAGATAATAAAAAGGTCATTATATTAACTTCAGAATTAGCAGATGGAACATTACTTGTTTCATTTTAGAATCCATCCAGAAGGCTGTTCCATCAACCCCTCATCTGGAGACTTGGTCTTTTAACCAAAAACTTGACATTTTTAGATTCCTGGCAGAAAGAAGACACTTCCTCCCTATTATCTCCAACTTCCAGTAAATCAAAGTATTATTAGCTAGATGTTACTTGCTTTGGATTGCAAACAGCAAGCTCTATCCCAAGTGTCAGAGGAAGAGTAGGAGTAGTAATATAGATGAGACTTTTACAACTGCTTAGTAGCCTTGCTGTTTCCCAGCATCACCTTGCTTGGTAGCTGGCCAAATCAGTGCTGAACATCAAAATAATGGACTTTGGTCTAAACAACTTGTTGATACTTAGTTATCAAAGCAAGTGGATAAAAATACATCATGTAACACAGCAGGATTGCCAGGACACGAGAAAGGAGACTGGACACCTACAATGTCAGTTTGAATGCAAAACAAATTAAATGGAGCACATTTTCTTGACAACAGTTACAGCATTTTTCTTTCCCAGTAGACTTAGGCTGTTACTGATTAGCATTCACTGCTTCTTATGAAATGCACTAAAATCAACCTAGTGCACCCTCAAGTCAAATTGGGGCTTTTTTAGGAGAAGAGTAATTAAGGGAGTACACCTTTGTTCTTTTTGTTTGTTTCCATTGGAAAGAACCAAAGCACCCAGACCACCACAAGACCTCACTAGCAAATCAAAATATACAGTGGCGAAACCCCAGGCATCCGATCTATTTCAATTGCAAAGTTTTCCCACTTTTTGGAAGGCTTTAATGATCTGTGTTCTTTTGTGTAAAAGAGGGGCTGAGTCATTCCATGTAGGAGCAACTATAAATATCTAATGCCAAGTCCTCTGCACAAAAGCTGCAGCACTCGATATACGGTATTTTGGAGACACCCGAACGCTGGAGAAAGAGCACAGCATGCCCTTTTTAGGAAAGAACATCTGTTGCACTGGCTGAGAAGCAGCTGGCGTGACCTCCTGTCCCCAAAGTAATGTCAGCTCACCGGTGTTACTTTTTACAAGCAGCGTTGCAAGATTTCCTCACAGTTTGAGGGGGGGAAAAAGTGTTTGGAATGGAAAATGAAGCTGCTGCCAGAGGACTTGTTCAACTACTAAAACTTTGTTCCTTTCAGTAAAACATAGTCACTACATTATCTCATAACAATGCAAATATCTGGTTCTCTTTATCCTGACATTGTATTCTGCAGTTCATCTTGATATGAAGTACAACACAGTCTGTTTGCAATGTGGCCATCACCACACTGCACTCCCACTCCTCCATAGTAGTCTCCTGATTTCTATGCCTCTGGAGATTAGCAAATATGAAATCAGCTATTTTGATACTGTCCCGTCCCGCTGTAAAAGGGGAGTTAGGGAGGATTCTTTTTCTAGATTTCTCGGACGAAAATAAGGCGCAAACGTGGCAATATTATATCTGAGAACTGTTTATTGATTAAGAAAGGTAAGTGTTCCTGCCGAAGGGGGATAGAAAAGGGAGCAAAGAGGAGAAAAGAGAGACAGAAAGAAAAACAGAATACCTGGATAGATCGTTACCGCTGTACCCCGGGCGTCTTATTAGCATCAGCTCGGCAGATGGAGCGTGTGTGCTGCAAGCTGCCACGAGTCTGCGCCGCTCCCATGGCGGCTGGGCGCGGTTTCTAAACAGCAGCGGGCTGCGTGCCTCTTCCGTCAGTGGAGAACAGGCTGCTGTGGCTACGGGCACACTCGCGGAGGAGCTGCGAGTTCTCTCTCAGGCTTGGGGCGCGGCGGCTGCGGGCTGGGTGCAGGCAGCGTCTGCTCCATCGGGGAAACAGCAGAGCACTAGGTTGTCGTGCTGACGAGCTGCCTCGGGGAAGCGGCAAAGCAGGGCAGGACAGGTGCGGACAGGGAAGCACGACCACAGAAAGAAAAAGGAGAGGGGGGGAGGGGGGCCAAGCTGACCCTCCAGGCGAGCCCCTGCTCCCTCCGAGAAACCCAAAGAAAAATAGCCCCTGATTGTGTTGCGATTAACTGCTTTTAAGTGCTAAAGCTCCTTCCATAGCGGGATTTCCCGGGCATTTTTTCCCAGGCATCTGGGCATCTGCCCCACCAGCAAGTGGGAGGTTGCTTTCAGCCCAGTCATGGAAGCTTTCTCTGCCCTGATTGGCTGCCAGGAGAAGCCTCCCTGGGGACAGAGCTCCCAGGTACAGCCCCTAGAGTAACTTTTCACCTCATCTGTAACATATGTTGAGGCATAAATAAAAATCAGATTGGTCCCTCTCAGATACCCAGCAGTGAAAGCCCACACACATAAGTTTAATTCAATGTTAGGATTGCCTTTTCCTGCCATAATCAAATGTAGGTGTGTAACCCTAACACAAGAAGCCTGAGTCAAAGGAGGGGAACAAAGTTAATATTTATAACTACTCCAAGCAAGCGGCTGAGTACTTCCTACCCCCTGCACACAAAACCAAAAAATCTGCTCGAAAATCCCCTGCCAAATACTGTAAACAACCATGTTTCCTGCAATGTTAACAGACTGTTGGAATAGGTCGTGGGTCTTCACTAACATACCCATTTTTCCCTTTCACATGCACACTGGGCTGGGTTATTTTTAAACAAAACATGGCTTGATGACAGTTTCATTTGCTAACTGTTTCATTGAATTTTTGAAGATATATTTGAATACATTCAAATATAATATATTTGAATCCATAATTAAAACCTTTTAAGAACAAGTTACCAGACTTTTGCTTTTCTTTTCTCTTCTTTTTTTTTCTGTTTCCCTTTTCTTCTTTAAAAAACTAAACAAACCTGAGTTTCTTAGCATTTTCTGCCAGGATTGTGAAAGGCATGACAAGAGAAGTCCAGATGAATAAATAAAAATGAAAACTTCTGAAAAACGAGGAAGTCTTAGTTACAACATAGAACTTCTTCCCCGTGATCAAAAGGAGTAGCTAATTACCCTCTAACACATAGAAATTAGACTCGAAAGTATTTACATAGATTCTTTGTTCCTCTCCATCACCTTTATAAAGCACTCAACATCACAATGCTCTGTAGCCTCCTGGAGATCAGTCAGTCCCGAGACATGATTTCTTAAACCTTTCCTGTGACACTGCTCCACCTGCACAAAATACATGGCTCCTCATAACCGTCTGTGAGGGAGTCTGATAATGCCTACCAGTCCTTTGCTTCAGGCTGGGATTTGCCAAAGAATGCACAGACTCTACCATAAAAAAAAAGTGAAAGAGGCTCACAGCATCTTGCTATGAATACAACAAGAATACCTTTTTCAGTCAAAACCACTAAGGGAAATCACAAACTGCTTCCCCATCCTGCTCTCCCATAAAGTACTCATATTTCTAAGGCAGGACAAGAGCAACTTGAGCAAATCGAGTTTACACCCTGATTCAGGACACACCACCAAGGATATGATTTAACAATAAGGTTTTGGTCACAAGTTTACTTTTCTTCCCCAAGATTACACCACTTGACAGGGAAGCGAAATAGCAAAGTGGACCGCAAAGCCAAGAGCAAAACAGCACACAGCCAGCCTTGTGCTGAGGGTTCTTCCAGTGCCAGTGAGAAACGGCTTCAACCAGGAGCCCAGACTATCTGTATGGGATCAAACAAACCACTAGCTATGATATATGACATGGGTCAATAAAGAACATCGAGGGAGCAATTACATGAGCCAAGAAAAGAGAACTACACCATGTCTGCTATTTCTGTTCATACACTTGATCTTTTACCTAAAATGTTTGTTATTAATCCTTCATGGCTTTTCTTCCTTGAACTAGTCTACTCATCTTCTATCTATCTACTATCCTTATTTCTCTATACCTTTTCTAGCTTTGTCATTCTCCTCTGAAAGCAAAGGAAGATGACCGTGCCCAGTATATGCATACACCCCAGAGATATCCTGAACGTGAACGAATTTTCAGTTTGGCTCTCCACTTCTCTCCTAATTCTGATCAAGAATTGACATTTTGGCTGCCACTTTGAAGTGATGTTTTCAAAGACCTAGCTATAATAATTTCAACATTTCTATATTAAATTGTAATAACCAGTGTCCTGGGTTGCAGTGTATTCTATTACCATCCTCATGAGCTGTTGAAACCAGGTGGGGCAGCGTTTCCTTGCCTCCTCCCTCTGGACTATCTTCTGTTTATTGGCCCATCAATGCCCTGCTGCATGACTCATAGATATCTCCCTCCGGACTGTCTTCTGTTAATGAGCCCATCAACACCTGGCCCCATGACTCATCATCCCATTGTGAGATGCTCCACCCAGAGGGAGGAACCAAGCATTCCATCCTGGATATAAACTGAGCCACAGACACCCCTTTCCACTGGATTCCCAGAGGACAGGAGCTACATAGCCACCACTGGACCTTCTGAGGAAGAGCAGACCCTTCTACAGGGTCACTGCTTCAACAGAACCACATCCACCACTTCAGGAGGACTGCAGCCACCATTTTATTGGACTGCTACCGCCACCCTGACTAACAGGATACCAGGTTGTACCTTGACTCTGCTGGTTTAAGCCAGTGTTTTCTGCCTTTATTTTTTTTTTTTTATTTCCCTATTAAATTGTTATTCTGACTTGGGACCTCCCACTGGTTTGTTTTCAAACTAGTACACCAGTTAAAACCTTATAATTTTGTGTATATTGCTGGCTTATGCCATGAACATTACTGGGACTTTAATCTGCCATTTTAACGCCTATTTGCTGCAAAAGCTTTCAGTAAACCTGTAATAACATCTTTTGGTTTTTTCTACCCCGAATACTGCCATATCAATGGCACTTTTTTCCTACTGTGAGTTCTACTGCATCATCAGCACATTTTGCCATTTCACCATTCATCTCATTTCTGTATCACTTAGGAAGCACAGGCTAATGGAGTTCTCAGTGACACCCCAGTTATCTTCAACTACAAAATCAGACTATTATTTCCACTATTCAATCAGCTCCTAATTCCCAACAGTACCTTTCATCTTTAAGGCTTCATTTCAACAAGGTTACCTAATGAAAGAGACTGTAAAACCTTTCTAGAAATTCATTTACACAATATCCACAATAGTACCTTGCATCAACTCTTTCTAATGAATGAAACTAGACTTGTGAAAAGGAGATTTTTCCCTGAAGCAAATCACATTGATTTTCCCTCATTCTATCATATGATTAATGGACATATCAGTTTCCTTGGTATGTAAGGAAGACAAATAGTATTTCGACTCAATGAACTCTGTTACATTTGTATCACATTTGCCATTGCTTTGGTACCAAATAGTAAATTAAGCAGCTTATGAGCTGAAGTTGTTAGTTCACTATTTACTATCCGAGTCACCTCAGAACTTTTGGGTGAAAACCAGCTGGTTCTGAAAAATGCATACACAATTATTCATTACATCAGCTGGTCACAAAGGGTCTTTGCTGCCACTCTGCCTGGAGACAACTCACCTGATCTGTCTCCCACCATGTAGGAAGCTTTCTAAACATTGGGACAAGAAATTTCAATTAAACGAATTAACTGAGATTTTTCTGTCATGGTTTTGCTATCTGTGAATCTTCATTTCAGGACCTGATCTTCTACAGATCGTCTGCATTTTAACCTAGGCTTCTTCCTCTCCTCGTGCAGAGGGAAGCTAATATTCCTTTCATATCCAGGATTAATATGAAACTTCTCACTGTCCTGGTTAGCAGGTATTACCACCAGCCCACCACATAGCTCTTTTTTCACTGGATTTGTAAATGCTTTTGAAGTCTTTGTTTCTACTACTTCTCTTTTGTAAAAACCTTTTCTAAAATGAAAAAGAAACAAGCACTGTTTTCACCAGAATGAAATATTTAACTTGAAAATGTCTGAGTTGCTTTGGCGGATTTTTTGTTCATGGGCAGTTTTGTCAAAAATGCTTCTGTTTAATCCAGCTTTTGATATCCCTTTTCGTTTTCTTTCTCCTTTACCTCCCACTTTTTACAGTGTAGGGCTAAGCCAAAACTCATTTAGCATTCACATAGCCTCTAATTAACTAATGCTCATGAGATAAGGAAATTACATCATGCTCTAAGTATTATTTTGCAAATGAATCAGAAATCAAAGTCTTTATTAAAGCCATAGTCTGCTTCCTCTCTGCTCCTGAATTGGTTCTCATGGGCTGTACAAATACAGCAAGTCTTCCTCTCTGCCATGTTGTTCTGCTATCTTTTCTGCTCCCAGCCATTGCTCTTCCAGCTGCTAAAAGTTAGCTGATTCTTTTCAGAGCAGGCCCTTGTTTCAGCACATATATATACTTCATATGCAGCTACAGTCCCAATGGGAGTAAAACCCTATGCAGCACTCAGAATTGGTAGATACCATCAATGGGTCAAGAACACCTCTTTTTTTTGGAATGTGCAATTCCAGGAACATGGAAGGATACAACAATGATGACTCCAAGATGCAAAACTACTAAGACCTCACGATCTTCCTCCCCTCCAGCACTGTACTTCTTGAAATAATCCCTGTAAGATTCATCACTTCTCTTTGCTTATGAACCCCTGCTCCTCAAACTGACTCAAGCAGAATGAAACTAATGTTCTTCATCTGCTGTCAGGCACACTTGTCCCTGAGTTGAAAGGAAATGTCCCCTTTTACTTACGTCAAGGTAGACTTATAAAATTTCATATGAGAGAGATTGTGAGTTACACAAGCCAATGAACCTGCACAAAAGCTTTTCGGGTTCCACAGGTGAAAACAATAAAAGTAATCTGAATCCCTAAGACACTGTCATGAGTGTTTCCGTGTAACCCACGAACGGAGAACATTAATAATCTAAGCATTATCTGAGAGGGAATCAAATACTCTCAGATGTGTGAGCACTGCCAGCTGTCACTCTGTTTCTTTCTATCCTGAGAATCAGCTGAATATAGCCATAAGCTGTAGCTGCTCTCTGCTATGCTATTATTATATAAAATCATAATTTCTAGAGCACTTCTCAGACACCTGACCCATCATACAACACAGCACATCTGCCAGGGATTAATGATATCATCTGAAAACAATCTTCCCCAGCCCAGTCATTCCTTCTCAAGTTCAAGTTTTCCCCTTATTTAAAAAAATCAAAATACTAACCCAGAAAAGGTTTTCAAAGTTGTTTCAGCTTCTCTTTGCAACCCTTCCGTGCCACTTTTATTAAATTACAGGACTGTTTTTAGATCCAAGAACAGAAAAGAATTTGTTTGGCTTGTCAAGGAACCTGTTTACTGGACACAAAAACAACCACAACCACTATTTTTAAAACTAAAAGTAAAACTAGAGTACAGCTTACATATTTTTCATTCTTTTGACAGTTGCCAAGACATTAATCCTGGGACATTGCAATGATACCTTGTTTAACATTTTCTTTCTTTTCCAAGAGGTGGCAGAAGAAGAAGAGTTTTCAAGACAGCTTCACTTTCATGTCACTTGCAACTTAATTAAATACTTGCTTCTTGCTTTGTTAATAAGAACACTTCCAGCTGATTATGGAAACACAAAGCAGTGCAAAGAGCTGGTTTCTTGAAAGCAAATAGTGATAAAAAATATGATTGTTTAATAACAGTATGGTCAATTTAGAATCTTTCCCTCCTCCCTTGTGGTCTTTGGAAACAAATACACACCTGCAAATGAACACTGCAGAACTGTCTTTTTTTTTATGAAATGAGACGTTTTGGAAAACGGGGAGAGAGCCTACAGTAAGAGGAAGTGTCCTTTCCAAGAGCATTCTGGCTTTAACTTACTCATCTTAAGAGTCTCACATCCCACTGACAATTACTTCTCTGAGCTCTAAAACATCTTGTTTCTCAGGTTACAGTACAGACTCAGTCTCTCCTCCTAGCTCAGACCCTGTGCCTTCTGATGCCACAGTCTACCCACTTGCAGGTTATCCTGCCTGCAATGTGCCTACAGGCACGGCTCTTCTGTATCTTTCTACCTGTCACTGTAGAATACATTGAATGCAACCAGTTACTGAAAAATGTCTGTTAGTCAACAGAAGCACCAACAGACATGTTAAATTCATTAAAATCCTCTTTAAGGATCTCCTACGACCTTGGTGTTTAAACTACAATTAACTTGTAATTGTAGTTTAGTTTAGTTGGGAAGGTGAGAATATGGGGTAAGAATAGTGGTTAAGAACAGGGAGCTGCCTCAGTCTGTGTCCATTCCTAACCACAGCCAGTGACTAATCCTATCAGAGAAGAATAAGCAAAGGGTTATACAGTGATATCCCTCTCACACACTGTCCCAGCTTCCTGCTATATGGAAAGGGTCTCTGAGTCCAGGGCTGTATCTCTGCATTTATCTTTGAAGTATTATGCCATGGATTCCTGTGATCAATTTTGAACCCAGGTACATTTTTGGCATCCAAAAGGAACTCAAATTTAACCAGCAATACTGGTAATTCTGCCATACTCAGTTAAGATTTTCCCAAAACACACCCTCAGGTTACTGAGAGTCATTCAGAGAAAAAGCTGTGAGACACGTGCTTCCCCAGCTAGTCTTTTAACCAAAGCCTCATCTCTGCCTCCTTTGGCTGTTCTCTGAAGCTAAGCTAACACCAGCTGCTGGAAGCAAGAAAAAGCAAATTAAATATTGGCTGCACCAATATCTGTCATGCTGATATCTTCTGAGAAGGCTGGAGATATCCCAAGGTCAGCATTTCATCTGAGACTCATTACTGGATGCTTAGGTGTTTCTCATTCACACTTTCTCTGGTCACCAAGACCTAAGACACCTGCCTCCTGGAGCCATCAGTCTCGTTTAGCAACACTGCTAGACTGCAGCAATGCAGCCCTCACTTTACAACAGTTAACTGCCTTAAGTCATAAAGGATAGCCTAAGCCTAAAGTTTTTCAGTCCATTTGAAATAGAAGCCCCTACAATAGCAGAGCAGTATCATGCTACGCAACTGGTTTATTGCTAAGTTGGAGGAAGGAAGGCCAAAACCCAAAGCCCCATTTTGCTACACCTTTTTGGTCTTCAAACTTTCCCAGCTTGCTAGGCCTTGTTTTTATTATGAGATATAGCAAGGTCACAGCTTGAGGTGTCAAGAGTTTGAAGCCCTCAGTTCAATTCTTTGCTATCAAAGGGCCAAATAGCAGCTAATCCTGCTTTTTTTTGAAAAAAAAATCTACATTGATAGATGTTTGTAATGGGGCTTACAAGATTTAAGTTGTGGCTGTGTGAAGTACTAAAATAGATTTGAGTGGAAGAACATGACAGAAGGTGCCAAATGAAGAACATGATTGAAAGCATTGTGAAAAATAAATTTACAGAATGAGGCTGATGTAGCCCAGCTGGAAGATAAGCATATGTACATGAAATGTGTGGAAGATGAGAAGAATTTTAAAGCAAACTCAAATGTGAAAGCAAATCAATGCTTCCAACTTAAAAATGTTTCTGTGATGAAGTGTGTTGGCCTTTGATTCTGGAGTGCTGTCTCTTACATCATCGGCAGTTGTGAGTAACCAATCTGTACATTTTCACCCAAGTTTTCCACACCACAGCGTATGGTGGAGAGATATGGCAATACCTGCCTTTGCCCAAACATCCAAAGAGAGGAAAGAAAAGCATGCAAGGGGAAAAAGAAAAAAACCAAAATGCAAATGAATTTGTGGCACTCTAAACTCTTGAGCCAGATTCAGAGGATTGGTATTTACAGTAACACAAAAACACATAAAACAAACGATTACCCTGAATCCTGAATATCCTGCAAAGAGTCTGTGGAGCAAACAGGCATGACGACTCAAAGGCAAGACAGGAGGGCAACACAAAGATCAGAAACCAAAAGAAAAATTGTTAAGTGCCTTCCCAGCTTCACACCAGATTACCGCTTTACAGCTGAGAATTCAACTCAGATTTTTGAACTCCCAGTCCAGGGCTTCAAACATACAACATTTTTCCTCTTAGCGAAACAACAGTTTCAAGCAAAGCTCTCTAGGACATGCCAAGTTTGGTGGTGGTGGTGGTGGTGGTGGTGTAAGGGCCAGGTTATTTTCAACTCTCTGGATTATTTAAACAACAAACTGGGTGGTCAGGAGTGCCTGCCATATGCTGGCTAGTTGCTTGCTGCTTCACAAAGGAGATGGTGACTACTAATGGTAGCAGCTAATAAAGTGATCCCTTCAGTTCAAATAGTATGGTTGCCTTGGAGATCAAACATCGGGATTTCTTACTGGAGATGGTAACTACTCAGGCATGTTTAGCATTGCATTTGTTAAACAGGGGATGCTTGGAACATTACTCTGTTTCATGGTGGGCCCATGAAGAAACCACTGAACACTTTGGAGTCTATTTTTATACTGAGGAAGACGAGGCAAAGAATCAGACCAGACCTGAATTCACCTAAATGCATGGAGACAAGCAGTAACTTCCTATTTTTAAATGTTCAATGATGAGATTTTAGTGCTTCCAAAATCATTTATAAAGCATGGAAACTGTTTAAGAGGAGAAAATGTGATTATTTCACCATTTCCTGGTAAGAAGGTAACTTCTTCATGTAAAAAAAAAATTAAAAATTAAATTTAAAACCTAAGCATTTACCTGCATCTCTTGTGTTTTTATTGGCTTCCTTTTGGGTTTTGGGGGTAAGGGGGGTTGGGGGGTAGTGGTTTTTTTTCAGGGTGGGGAGATTAATTAGGGCAGTATTGTAGTGATGGGATACTATTTCTAAAAGCTTTAATTTCTATGAACTTCAAGGTCACACTCTAGTCATTGTCTTCCACACGAACATTCTCCTTCCCTAGATGATTCACATCAGAATTTTTATCACCTTAAACCATTAACACTAGAGACATTGCAAAAGATTAAGAGTGCAGTCTGGCATTCAGAGAGTGAAGACCACCATTTAATACAATTTTAAATGATTTAGCAAAATGAGCAAGCCACCAAAGTGGCAAATTATGTCAATTTATTAAGTTTAGCCCAAACTAGAAAAGATCATGATGAAATTCAGAAACACATAAAAATGGAAAAGATAGTTGGGACACATGAAGTGTAATTTTGATAAAGCTAGGATAGTAACTACTTTAGAGGAATAATTTAATTTATACTGTTGGGTACCACTGAAGAAAAGGAACAGGGCAGCACTATAGACAGTTCAGGCAGACCCACCTCCCACAGGATGCAAGGCAGTAGCCTGAAACAAAGACACTTCAATTAAATGTTGAGATTCTGTTAGATATTAAACCAGCAGGTGCTTTTATCTATTGTGAGCCAATCTGCACTTCAGTGTGTAATGAATCTCTCTTTGAGTCCACATTTTTATTCTAAAACCTGGTTCATACAGTCCTCTAGCTGAAGGGCTGGCCAAGGCTTCACCGGTGAAGAGGATGCTATGGGTCTGGCTCTGGGACAGAGAGAAAGTAGTCCTGTCTCAATTGTCTATGCTAGGGGAAGTTTTGGTTCACACCTAATTTCATGTAATTCTTACAAATTTTCTGCACTACTTGGTAAAGTACTTTCATACATGTGAGAACTTTCAACTTTGCCAATAATCCTTAGATACACAAACTTTGCCAGAGAAGGATAAATTTTTAGGGCTGTAAATCACATCAGCCAAGAAAAGCACTGGAAATCCCGGTAAAAATAAATCCATACAACAACATGACTACCAGGTATGACTATACTGACCCAGAACTTTCAAAACTACACTAAACATCCACTGTAGCCCAACGTAAAAAAATATTTGCATGAGTACGTCTCACAAAGGGGAAAAAATCCCAAAAACATCTCCAAGGTGTGAGCTGAAACCCTGGAATAAGGTCAAGGCTTACCATTCCAGTAGTCATTTTCACATCTGCTACCCTGTGCCTGAAATGCCAGGTCCATGATACATGGGCATTGCATGACCCCTCTGACATGGGTCCCAACAGTAGAGGATGCTCTCTCCTGGGAAGAGGAGAGGAGCTTGAGAGTGCACAAGCCATGCAGTGCTGCAAGTGTGTGGGTCTTCAAAGACGGTGGGCAGAGATGGTGCTGGCAAATTGGTAACCCCTAAGGCAACAAATTGGTCCCTCTTTGTATTCCTGATCACTGAAATCCAGGCTGCTGCAGCTCTGTAGCAACAAATTTGCCTACACCAGAAGTCACTGCTGCAGCTTCGTTATTATTTTGCTTGCCCATTGACAGCAAGACAAAAATTCTCCAGCACTCTTCCCTCCTCTTCCCATGGCAAAGGCAACCTGGTCCTTCACTTTTGGGACAACAAAACTGAGACCGAAGTACCCGTGCTGCAGCGAAAATGTTGTTTGCTATGCAACAGCCATAATTTTCCCTTACTGTCCATGATGCCTTCCTCTCCACCACCAAAAACAACACTTTGTCACAGTACTCAGCAAAAGCCATTTCAGATTAGCACAATTCTTTCCACTGACACTTTGAATCAACCTCCCCACAGAAGCTTTTAAGAGACAAGCCTCCACATGTACAATCAATATTGCTTTACTTTTATGCAGATATTTCAACAGTTACTTCTTTCAGCTCAACAAAATAGGTGACAACAATTCAACAAAACCAAAGTGTTTAATACAGCTGTGGTCACCGCTAAGAAGAAAAAGGTGATGGCACTTGATCCTGATAGAGTCCAAACACAAACCTCAGATATGCCCTTGCACTAGCATTCTCATGCCATGCCATCTGCCTTCTACACCCCACAGACTGTTCTCCAAATTGTTAAACAACAGCAAAAATGGTAAGAGAGTTCTACTGTTGAATCTACATATTATTTCCAATAAAGCAGGTTTTACCCCTATGCCCACTCAATTTTCAAAAGATAAGGTGTAAAATGTGACAGGCTCCAAACATAAGGTAAATTTTATGGGCATTTCAAACATGAAAAAGAAGCAGACCATAATAATGCTACTGCCAAGCTCTTCAGTGAAAGTAATATAAAATATTTTAACCATTTAACTAACATCTTTCACAGCTGTTGAGTTGTTTGCTGGGGCTGTGATCCAACTGCTACTACAGCTCTCAGCGGAAAAGGCTATGATGACCTCTCGCGTGCATTGGTTGCCATTTAAAAAATAGGGTGGAATACCCAGCTGTAATACAGGAACACAAAGTTTATGATTATGGATATCTGTCACATCACATTTCAGTAAAGCTGAAGAAAATTAGGATGTAGATGCATAAAAGACTCCTACATCTTTTATCCCATGATCAGCAGACAGAAAAAACAGGAAAAGGAACAGGACAGAGTTGTTATCAAAAAATTTGGTAAAACAAGAAACTCCTTAGTACCAATGTAGTATTAAGAAGTAGGCATTCTTTATTTGGGCAGATGCACAAGGGGATAGCTCCTCCTAAAGCTGTGCATGCTGGGTACAGGAAAATTTCTGTTTATATACTGTATTTTACATACATATTCATTGATGTCCCAGAATAAACATATACATGATAATAATTTCTCCAAAATCATTAACATATTTTCCCTTCCCTTTATTGCATGAGTTCTTCTCTCCTGGGGGTCTCTTTGATGGTCCCTAGTGATCAGGGACCCCAATGTTACAGCCAACCTAAGTTACCAGGGCACTGGGGCCGGTGAACTTCCAGTTCTCTTTGTTACGCCATGGGCATTGTGCAGTTCCACAGGCCAGTGGTTTTTGAAGAATAAGCATTGTGTTAACTCACCAGGTGTGGACAATTTATCATCTGGTAACAAAACTGCACTCTGCTAGCTTTAATTTCTTTTCACTCAATTAGACCTTGTATATGTCCCCAAGCTGAGTTCAAATTTATAGCTGAAAAGTATGATTTTTTTTCTTATTATTTGACTTCAAGGAGTGGGGGTAGAATGAAAAATGGATTTTTGACTGTACCACTTCTCTATTCCAGTCCTTTGGCTAAAATTCAATCTGGTTCACTTAATAAACAGAATATTTGAAACAGATCAGTGCATCATTACCAACTGGGCATTTTTTCTTCTTAACTTGTAAATAATATCAGACAACACCGGACTGGATTGAGTGGGATTCATTTGGCTAAACGTTGACATATTTGTATTACAGATGTCAACCTCAAATAAGCTGCTTTTGGCTTTTTTGTGAGCCAGTAGAGACTTAGGCAACAGAGTCTTACTTGTCTTGCCCTAAAACACACATATGGAGCGGCCCAAGTGAATGATGCCTTAAAACTGTTTATTTCTTGCCACTAATTGCAAGGGCAACCAAAAGTGAGCAGTAACAGATGGGTGACAAGATAAGTATCACCCATTATGCATATCAGCCTATTGACAGTACAGCTGTCACTTTTACTCTCAGATGACCAGTGTTGGCATCTTATTCCAGACAATCTCCCCAAAAAATGTCTTAAGTTGTGCTATGTTCCCCTCAAAGTAGAATCATTAGTTTCTTCCAAGGCCTAAAGTACTATGAGGTAAGAAACTTTAATGACTGAGCTGGAATGAAATATGCTCAGCATCATAGCTTAGTCTCTTTGCACTATTTGGGAAAGAGATTACATGGAAAGAAAAACCATTTTCTTGTAGGCTAAAATGGAATATTCTACCTGCTTGACAAAAACCTGAGGGCTGCCAACTGAAAAGATCCATTCGCAAATACAAAATTAAAATACCGATACACCTTTTAGAAAAGTCACAACTAAAAACATAGATAAGATAACAAAGTTTCAGTTACCTGTAGTATAATCCCAACTCATAAAATCCATCCACCTGTATTATCTAGCTGCAGGGGTGGTGTGGTAAACACTGCAGCTGCCCTTTAGCTGAAGGGCAGTGCTGACTCCCAATGCCCTACTCACGTTCTTGCTCACCTGCATAAGAAAGGGCCTGGTATATTCTTCTTGTATATGGTGGCAAACACTTCCGGGGGTTTCGCTTAGTGCCACAGTACACAGCCACTGGCTGATTGTGTTGGTTTTGCTCAGCCCCTTTTGGTAGCAGGGGGACCACAGACGTGGCTTCTGTGAGAAGCTGCTAGAAGCTTCCACCATGCCTGGCAGAGCCAGTCCCTGATGGCTCTGAAGATGGACATGCTGCTGGCCAAGGCTGGGCCAATTAGAGATGATGGTGATGCCTCTGTGATAACATATTTAAGAAGAAAATCAAAACAAAGTGGGGGCACAGATTTTTCTAGTCAGAGAAGAGGTGAGAACATGTAAGGGAAACAACATGGAGACACCAAGGTCAGTGAAGAAGGAGGGGCAGGAGGTGCTCCAGGTGCTGGAGCTGAGATTCCTCTGCAGGCCATGGTGATGACCATGGTGAAGCAGCTGTCCCCCTGCAGCCCATGGAGGTCCACAGGGGATGCAGAGATCCACTCACAGCCCGTGGGGAAGGTGCTCACGCTGGAGCGGGTGGATGCCTGGAGGAGGCTGTGATCCAGTGGGAGACCTGGTGGAGAGAGGGGGCCCCTGCTTCCAGGCTGGAGCAGCCTGTCCTTGGAGGACTGCACCCGTGGAAGAGTGACCCACACCATAGCAGTTTTGGGAGGACTGCTGCTTGTGAGATTGGAATCACACTGGAAAGGTTCATGGAGAACTGTCTCCCATGGGAAGGGACACCATGGCATAGCAGGGGAACGACTTCCTTCCCTGAGCCAAGCAGAAGAAAACCTCGGGTGACGAACTGACAAAACTCCCATGCCCTGTCTCCCTGCACTCTTGGTGGGAAGGAAGGAGGGGTTGGAGGAAGAAAAGGTGTTTTTAAGGGCTTATTTTACTTCTCATTATTCTCTTCTGATTTTGTTAGTAATAAATTCACTTTGTACCTGTAAGTTGAGCCTGTTTTGCCCTTGGAGTGTTTTCTCCTGGACCTAATCTCAACTCATGAAGCCTTCATTAAATTTTTCTCTCCTCTGCCCAGCTGTAGCAGGGGAGGGTGAGTGAGCGGCTGTCGTGGGTTCCTGGCGTTTGGCCAGTGTCAAACCACAACACTGGTAAAAATCATGGATGAGTAAGAATCCGTTTACCCCTTGCAATTGTGTTTATAAAAACTAGGCTTGAAAGAGATCGATTTGAGAGAAGTAGGAAAGCTATATGCAAGAGCTGCAGGCATTTCTCATTTCCTTCAGTGACTTCTCCTTCCTCGGATTATCCAGCAACAATTCTCAAGCAAGCAGAGCAAGAGCATTTCAGACAGATTATCACATGCGAAGCATAAAGGCCTAATGTCCTAAATGTCCTTTTGTTCATGACTAGCAGAGTAAAAGTTCGTGTCTTGTTAGGCATTTTTAGATGCCACTATAACATACCAGTACTGTTTCTCCTTTCCTAGAGAAGATGTCTTATAAAATTCCCTCTAAACAGGCATTATTTTTCAAAGAAATTTTGATTAGGGGTGTTTTATTTAAATAGGCATTACATCTTAAATATACATACACATTAATATACATAGAAAAATAACATGAACCCCAGCACCATTCCCTCCCTCTTCATATGAACAAATCTGCTCCAAAGTAACAGAAAAAGAGAACAGTAGAAGGCTTAGTTATGCAAGTGACTGGACTTTACTCCCACTCATTACTTAGAAAACTGTGGTTTGTTTGAAATTAAGGATAAGCTGAAAGTGCATACTAAAAAGTTGTAAATATTAGTCAAAATATTAGCATATTAGTGGAAATAATACTAGAGTAAAAATAGAGATTTGTTTGTATAGACACTTTATGACCGAAGGTCCTTTCCCGTGGGCACGAAACTAACTTGCATATTTTGAGTTCGTTTTATCCATCTGTCCAGTGCATCAGTCTTACCGGTGAAGACTTTCATCATTTCTGTTTACTGTGTACATAAAATAATTATTTACAGCCCACAGCTTGATGTAGTCCTGTATTGCATACCCACATTCAGTAATATGCATCTACAAAAGTAAGTTCCTGCAACACCTCAAAAGGAAAAACTTTTCTGAGGGTGGAGAACAGATCAATGGTGAGGACAAAATGGAATAAGAATATTCCATCTGTTAAAAATTGCAAGTCGTACACAAACGAGCAAAACCTGATCATATTGCTCCTTAACTATGTTATTACCAACTAAGTAACTATGAGGGAAATTAGCACACTCACTTAAAACATTGCAACCTGTAGTTACAGACAAAACGGTTTTAAAAGAAAAGTGTTTTGCCATAGAGGTATGGTAATTCATCTGCCAAAGCCTAGTCAGATGAAGGTCCAGCACAGACCAATGAGCTCCTAGGTAGAGTGTAAATTTGTCAGTATGCTTGCCAGATCTTGGCAATCTAAGCTAACCTCTCCAAGGATCATAAATCAAGCTCATTTTAGTGCTGAGCTGTTGGCAAACTGCTACACAACACTTGTCTCACAGCCCACACCTGTTATCCAGCCTGGCACTGGAGGAAGGAGTGCAGCAGAACAAGAAGCAATTTAGTAGCAGAAAAACCAACATGCTAAACAACATCTGTTTTGTTGTGAAGACTCCCAGGTATCATTCTTTCATATTTTGTCCTTTGCAAAATACATCACAAAGCATAAACATCTGGCTGACTTTATTTTCCTCTAACACACATTTAACACATCTCTAAGTAGGAAAAAAATCAAGCTGGAAAGGAAAATAAAGGAAGATGAGAGAAATATGATACTTAAAAACACATCATCAGATCCTAAATTAATTTAAACAGTCCTTGCAACTTGACATTAGAAGCATATGATACATATATATACACACAACTGATGGTCTTCATTTCTTCTTCACACCTACTTATTTAATTTCTTGCTTCTCAGCCACCTCAGAGCGCTGCATTGCTCAGATGGCAAAGACTGCAGCTATGTCAAATATAGCACATATACATTTACATAAACCTTTTCAAGCTTTGGATTTTTCTTTTTCTTAATAAGATATGAATTATTTCTGACTTTTTTTTTTCCTTGGTTCTGACTAGAACTAGTAGGACAACAGTACCTACATACATTCTCAGAAACGCTCCTACAATGCATCTGCAGGCAAGCCAGAACTCGGAAGTACATCCTCTCCTAGGATGTCCAGTCTAAACTTTGCTTTCTCAAAAGATTTAGACACCTTATATACTCTTTTAGATTATACTGGGGATGTCTATTTTAAGAAAACAACCCTTCAAACATCCAAACCTTACAATTTCCTCATCCATCATGGTGACTGTCCCCCTGGCTGTTTATAAGCCATGAGTACTGCTGTGGTTTATACACAGGACCGTACCAGAGGTGGTCCCTGATCACAACAGCTCACAATCCAAAATCCTGGACTGATGCAATCACTCATTAAAGAGACAATTAGATCTTAGAAAATATCAACATGAAAAGTAGATGAGTTGTTGCACTTCAATAATCCCACTGACTTCTTGGATGAAGTCAAAGATGAATTGTGGTGGTTTCTGTGTCTCTGGCATATGTGGGAGCAGTGACTCCCAAACAGTACTGATAGTCAGTCAGAAAAGCAGTAATAGGAGACCTACAGAACCTTATTAAGTAGCATTTTACCTTTATTGCCTTTGCAAGATTTTCAAGGCTGACAATATAAGAATTGCTGCAAAAAAGAATTACGGACAGGAGTAAGGCAAATGCTTAGAAAAGACTAACAGTAATAATACGTAAGTATTGAGGGATAAACTCACTGCCCACCATGCAGCTTTCCAGAGCAACACTCAGGAGTATTCCTTTAAAGACAAAAAAGACAGCACTAACACCAAAATAAGATACATATAGATTATGAAGTCAGAAACATTAGATTTTCAGATAGCCCTCTTGGTAGGCAGAAGGGGAACACAGAAGCCCTGTAAAGATATTCTGCTTGTTCCCTGAAGCAAGCATCTTTGTGTTGAACCTAACAGCCTTCAACCAACACAGGACATTAGATCATTTTGTTACAAAAGAAGGAGAAGGAGAGAGAGACAAAGTCAAAAAAGACCAACAGCAACAACGCAGGCCAAAATTAAGACTGTTCTCGAAACAATAAGGAAATAAAAAGGAGCCAGCACAAATATTTGTGTTGCTTATATGAAACATAAAACTATTAAAAATAAATTCTGGCATTCGTCCAAGTTCTTGGAATGGACAAATTAAAACCAGCGTCACAGCACACTTGCATGCAGTATCTCCATTTCAGGGAGGCATTTTGCAGAATTGGCTGTACATGTATGGGTCAAGCAGAGATACAGACAGCACACCCTGCCCCAATGCATTTAGCAGGAATGAAAATACCAGAGGTAGAAGCACCACCCCAATTGCCTTAAACACTCATCCATTCCCCCATGCCAGAAATACTTAGTGGATTCAGGAAAGGCTTTGAAAATGCTGTCTCAAGTGAGTAGGGTCCCCAGGCAAGATCCTCATCCCTTACTGAAGCTTGCATTAGTTTTTGCCATCGATTTCTATTGCCAGGGCTGGGTTGCAGGTTTTGTGTTGTCACAGAACAGACTACAGATCAGGCTCTCAAGCCTGGCTGTGCTCCAGGGCTCAGCTTCTCTAAGTCAACTTATGATTTTTGCTGCTGCAATTTGAGAGCAAACAGGGGCAGCTTTCATGGAAACAATCACACAGGCACCACAAGAAAATGGAAACCACTTCCTCCAGCTGCCTTCCTGCAATTAGGCACTGGATGGGTTGGTGCCCACTGACATGTCCAAGTCACAGGGAGTTTGTGGGCTGCCAACTACAGTTAGAGGGCTCAAGACTTCCCTTCACTGTAAATTGCAGAGCTCATGAATGGGGGCAAACCAGCAGCCTTTTCTGGGCAAGCTGCTTCTGTCATGGGGGGTCATGCACCCTAAATGGGAATTGAACTTACTCTCTTTTGCAGGGGTAGTATCTTCTCATTAAAACACTGGGTTTGTTACTATATTAATTTGTCAAGAGTTTATCCTTTACTAGGGCACATAGCAATGGTTTCTCCTGGTGGCATATACCTGACAGAATGATTCCAAAACACTCAGTGACCCACTTAATGATTTAAAAGTAGTTAACAGCTATTACAGTTGCATATAACCACTCAGTTCTTCAGTTTTCTCTGAATAAAATCCTTATGAGTAAACAATTTAAAAAAGGGTTTCTCTTTACAATTTTTCACTTTGAACTTTGTACCTAGGAGACATTGCGGAATTCATAGAGCAAAAATCAAAGCTTCCAGGTCATTCCACCCCAAATCTGCTGCTGCTTCTGCACTTGCAGGAACACTTGGCACATTTCTTTATATATATTATATAAAGACTGAAAACTTCAACACTTCCTAAAAACATTCAGGGTATCTTCCTGTTGAGGAGTACATCTAGTGCAGGTAGCTCAGTTGTGTCCTGGGCAGGGGGAAATGGCTGAAGTCCCAGACAAGAGGCCATGAACTGGCAGCGGCCCTTTGTTAGGACCCTTTGCCTGATAAAGGGCACAGGGACTGCAGTGCTGGCCATGGAGGGGCATATGTAGAACCCAACAAACAACAACAAGGCCTCAGACCAAATATCACTATTGGACCACAAGGCAAGTGTAAGGGGTGTGAAAAGCACATGACGAACTGGTATACAGACTGTAATGGTTCAAAACCCTAGCAATTCCTTTGTTCAGGGTCCCCCCCTCCCTCCCACCCGAGGCACCCAGCTTGAGCTGTTATCATGTTGTTGCACCATGATTAAATTACCTAAAGAACCAGACATCTGAGACTCAGCTATGGGAAACCTTCCGTCGAGACTGTGAGGGAAACCTGTCTCATTGCTTGAGAGTGGTGTGTGTGAGGAGTCAAGCAGGGCCGCCCCACTGCGAAGGGGCTTCGGTTGCAGCAGCAAAAGTCTGGAGTGGTGGGAATGTGACTGCCAGTGGCTCCTAGATGGTCAGAGGGGAAACTTTCCTTAACATGACAAAATTTCCGGCTTTTCGATTTTGGCATCCTTTCCAGCTCATTGAGTAAGGGCACACAAGCCAGATTTGCATGCCAAGTGACAGAGCTTAGTCTCTTACAAGAAAAGAATTTTAAAGCCTTTTCATCAGACCATTGTCCCTATACACTTGGTCTTTACTAAAACTGCTTTTTATGGCTAATGGTACATTTCACTTGCTGCTATCTAGATCCTAGCAGGTCAAAAACACACAAAAGAAGGTATAAATTTATGACAACCTGTTTCAACTTACATTCTTTGTTAGTTGTTTCTATTTTTACTCTCTTTTCTCACTAAAGTTATTAATGTCTGCTCCCTTTTAGTCAATCTTGCCAAATGAGCAGCTGTAAGTCTGCTAATAGGATGAAAGTTACCAAGTCATGACAAGTTTAACCAGTTGTATTTTCAACTTATTTTGTCATCTAAGAAGGAAGCAGTAAATTTACTTTACTCTCACATTAGATTCCCTTAGACTTACCACTAACTTCTCACATTTCATTCTAGAATTTAACACCAGATCTGGGCCTTCTCCCAGGCCAGAAAATAAAAAAAAAAAGGGGCAATAGAAACTATTAAAGGGTTCTCTCCCTTTTTTGTTGTATTTTGTTGCTACAGTCAGGCTATCACCCAGTCCTACCCTTATGGTATTAAGCACATTCAGATAATACAGAGTAAAACATATTCAGGGCCTTAAAGCCCATTCATAAATGGAGATTAAAAATAACTAGAACAACAAGATGGAAATAAACTAACTTGCATAAAAAGCATGCAAAAACCATTCATTATTAAGTATTTTTCAGTTTTTCATGAAGGAGATAAATGTTCACAAATACTTTCAAGGAAGACTTTTTTACAAGAAACTTCCCGTGTTACATATGAGAAATCACAAACACCAACATATGCAACTTAGGCAGAAAATGTGGTCAATAACTTCACAATAAGGACAGATTAGAAGATCCTCTGGTGAAACTTTCTTCGCAACTCTGAAGTCACTACATGATGTTCTTAGTGGAATTTGATCAGAGAAATCTCTCTCATGCAGGAACACTGAGCTTTTGCTTAAGAATCAATTGGTTAAATACGTTCTATGCAGCTTTTACAGTAACTTCTTCTGAAGATACTCCTTTTGAAGCTGTGGAATTCATATGCAGCAATACAAAATGAAAGCAAATGGCATATTATACTGATCCAGTCAGAGGATACCAATGGATGAAATAAACCCTCAAATTAAGATTGCATGTATTCCTAAAATTTGGCTACTTCACTGCTTTGAGAATAGCTTTCGTAAGTATGCTTTTTTCAAATATGACCATTTTTTCCAAGCAAAAGTGACCACTGAAAGCAAGCAGAGTGGTCACTTGGTGACATAAACGTTTGATGGCAGAAAAGACCATTGCAAAATCATAACAATCTAATTTGCCTAATGCATCCAATCTATAAGAACATCTAGTACAAAGTCAGGAAACAAGCTAAAGCATATGCCATCAGGTCAAAGATATTGTGGGCAAGGGGAAAATAATTTGAATTCCTGGATAAATATCCATTTCAAATCTCTGGAGAACAGCTAATGCAGGACACTACAAAATACTAAACATTCCCTAAAGTAACTAGGATTCCAGGAGAGGCCACAGAGCTCTAAGATGAATTGACAAATAAAAATATGCAACAAACTGGAAGTCTATGACCAGGGATTTAACTTCCGATCACCAGCACAACCATACCAACTGTAACTACCCTGTTGCTCATGTAAGTACTGGTGGGTATGTGGGGATGAGGATAACATGACAGAGTATGCATCTTTCCTCAATTTCTGGACCTTAGGAGTTCAAGATTAATTCAGTTCCACACCTGAAGTTATGTAGTGAGTATCTCCTTATGAGAGAAAGGGAGAAAAGGCATTTTGTGCCAAAGAAGCTCTATGCTGCAACCTATTATTCCCACATCTCTTCAAACATACTGGCAGGCACTCTTGGTATGAACTAGGGCACTGGATTAGCATTATGTGTTGCCACTCAAACTAAACACAGTCCATGTAGGAGTTTCCCAGGAGACTCTGTTCTGACTAAGAGGAGGTTATAGGTTTAGAACACACCCAGAAGACACAGCCAGCAAAATTAATTGTTTTCTCTTTAGCCTAGAGAGTTTTCTATTGGAATTTGCTTTCAGTGAAGTGCCCTGGTCATTCCTTCCTAAGGGTAGCAAAGTGAAAGGGTAATAATTTCAGGCACTCCCCAGTTTGGACAGGATAAGGTGACTGTGTGCAAGTGTGCGTGTTCGAGATTAGCACACATTCTGATATTCCTCCATGTGTTCTAAACAGGAAAACCACTAAGACAAACAAGCTGTTCTCTACTGCAGTTTCTGCAGCAATACTCTAGCATTAAGTGTATTCCTCTTACATGTAAATTTGTCCCAAAGAAGCAGTAATAAACTTTCACAGCAAAATTTGCCATCATGTATTTAGTTTATATAACTCTACCAAAAACATGTTAGAAAGTTTCAGAAACAGTAGTGTTGCCTTCTCTGCTGCTTCTTTCCACCTGAGAAAAAAACTCTTTGGTTAATCAGGAGTGCCAGAGAAAGTAAAAATATTCCTATCCATCATTACCTGCCTTTCAAAATTATCTTTTTTCCTAGCACAAAGCTAGCTTTATCTCTGATTGGCCATTCAGTTCCTAAAGTGCCATCACTGGGAAATGCAATTACTTCTTTCAGATAAAAGTCCCACGGACTGCCTCTGAAAACAGTGGACTCTGCTATCAAAGAATCATGGAAAGGTTTGGGATGGAAGGGACCTTAAAGATCATCTAATTCCAGCCCCACATATCCCACAGGCAGGAACACCTTTCACTAGACCAGGTTGCTCAGGGCCCCATCCAGGCTGGCCTTAAACATTTCCAGGGACAGGGCATCCACAGCTTCTCTGCCCAACCTGTTCCAGTGCATCACCACTCTCTGAATACAGATCTTCCTAACCTCTAATCTAAACCTACTGTCTATTAGTTTAAAAGAAGTCACTCCCTCTTTTTTATAAGCCCCCTTCAAGTCCTGGAAGGCTGCAATGAGGTCTCCTCAGAGCCATCTCTTCTCCAGGCTGAACAACTCCAAACCTTTCAGCCTGTCTTTGTGGGAGAGGTGCTCCAGCCCTTTGATCAACCTCTTCCCTAAAAGTGCCATGCTCTGTCCAGGTCTAAATCTGCCTCTCCTGAGTCTCCAAAAGCTTTTATCTGCAAATGAAATCTCTTTTCGAGAAACTACAGTATCAGCCAGAAATACATCAGTGGGCAGATGGCAAAGCCAGGCATATGCCTGCAACTGAGTATCTAAAAGCAGCACTGAAGTGTCACGCTTCATTAAAAGTCCGCATGCAGTAAAAGTAATTCTCTACCAAAACGTGAGAAATATGCTTTTTTGAGATACTGTACTTGAAAAATGAATCCTATTTTTGCCATTACAGAACATATCACAGGGACGAGTTCATCAAAGGGCTCAAGATTAAAGATTTACATCCTTTTAGGGTTTAGCAGAGTACACTACAGTTTAAAAAAGGGAGGCAAAGCAGAATTTAATCAGCTACTGTGCTGTAAGTCTACGAACTGAGTCTCATTTAAAATGCCATTTATTTCATTTGGGGACTACAAAATCTCTACTTGGATTCTTAAATATGATTAGCCAGGCACTTTGACAGCTATTTCACCACAGCAACCAAGTTTCTGCCTGGGCCATAAACAACGTACTTGGCCTTTTTCATACATAATGGCAAAAGTCAAAGAGCAACAGTGAACTTCAATAAAATCAATTACCTTGTTAAGACTTTAAATGGGGTTTTTTTCGTAGATTTTATGATGGATAAGCTCTGGACAGAGCAGAAAAAATTCGAACACACTCTCCAGCTATAAAGAAGGAGATAGTCGCTCACCCAATTATATCACCTAACAACGTGAGAAGACGGAAAAAAATAAGTAATTTCTTTAAAAACCTGTGAGGATGGGCAGAGGAGGACTTCTGGGCAAAACCACTGCCTTCAGCTCACAGCTGAAAACCTCCCAGTGGCCTCAGGACACAAGCACCTTTGGCCTACCACACAGCTCTCTAGCTACACTGCCCAGTAAAAAGCTCCCAAACAGTTAACAGTACAGTATCTGATACAACTTGCTCTCCCACTTAGCTGCACTACCAGCCCTTACAGATCTCACAGCACTTAACCACTTGAAGCATGGGTCCCCCTCGAAAGGAGGCATATTTGGCAGCTTGATTTTGGTCATATTGTGCAGGACAGTTTTGAACTGGACTATAAGATGACCCCTGAAAGATAATATTCCTTGTTCTTGGTGAACCTTGCAAAAACCTTTGAAAAAGCCAAAGATAACTCCATGGTCATTAACAGTATTTAAATCTTGATATAGTTAATGCTCAGCTCAGAGATGTCACTGACTCCTAATACTGCTTCTGGTATGCCTAAATCCCTTTACTTAAGGGGTGATGAAAAGACTTATGCAGCTGACCACTGTTCTTCCCTTGCCCATATGAGCTATGCAGGAAAAAATGCAGCTTCTCTTCTCCCTGGCTTATTTTTCAAGGTGAGACATCACCTCTACTCAGTGCCAGACATAATTTATCCAAAAAGAGATGACTGATTACTTTACAGAAAAAGGCAACAGAAAACACTACTTACTTATTTTTATTTGTATTTATTTATTAAAACACATTTATTTTGCTCTGCTGGAGGGAAGGCAGGCTGTCCTAATAGATTATGAGCGGACTTTGCACTGTTTTGGAAAACAGAACTGTTCTGGAAAGCATGCTTCTTGTAAATAAACCCCTGTCTGTGCTTCATGATCATCCCACCTATCCCACAGCCTTTTAAGGCTGCACACATGTTATGACTGCATCTGGCTGGACCTAACAGTTTCTCCAGTTGACTCCACAAAAGGGTAAAATAAAGTTATGTAAAATAAGTAAAAGGAATAAACCCAAAGACATCAACTCTGCTCTTGGTCTTAGTGCTGAATCTCACCGCAGTCATCATTCCTGGTAAAACTACACAGCAGCTTTAGTCTTGCAGTGATGATAAACTTTCTACTACAGGCTGGAACAGTTCAGCATTCCCTTTGCCTGCCAAGTGGTCCAAACCCTGTGAAATTCTAGATAATTATGAACAAGTTTTCATAGCTGTTGCTGCTGGGAAAGCAGTCTCTGCCTCAAGTGTTGTCCCTATCCTGTAATACTACCAGCCAAACCTTTATATAGAGATATTAATTCACAGGCAGACAACTCTCAGAAGAAAGCATATGATCAAGGTGACACCATCTCTACATCTCATGCGACAATGCTTTGTTACCCAGTCTCTAGAAGAAAGCTAGAGTATTATGAATCAAAAAGAAAAGACTTCAATACATGCAACCCCTTCAGATGAGATCAAACCACTATAGAGGGAGAAACAAACATGACCACAGACCTTGACTGAAATAGGTGAGCACTAGAGATTAAGTTTGTGGGAGATCAGCAGCCCACATTATCTTTAAAAGCAACAGTGATGCATGGCAGACAAAGACCAGAAACATACCTATAAAAATGCAAAGTTTTGGCTACAGAACTCAGCAATGAATAAAGCACAATCGTACAATTTCTGTTGAAAAGTCAGTGTTTTTTTCCAAACCTGTCTGTACAAACACTAGCTCCTCACTTACACACCTTTATGTAAAGCCTGTTACTTCTCAGCCCCATCTTTCCCATAAGCTATGTCTGGATCCATTAAGAATTAATATTATGACTTACATGAAACTGCTTAAAACAACCACAGCATCACCAAGAAAAAAATCTCTGGAAAATATAAATGCTGTGTCTAGTTTAATCATGTGCCAGCACTGCTGATGGTGTCTGCAGCTATTAGAACATCCACTCTGCACACAGACAACAGTGACTGGTAGCAATAGGCAGCCCAGCTGGCTGGCCTACAGTGGGGCAAGAAACCAGACAGTGCTTCTTTAATAAATGAAGGAATTCTTCAAAGGGCTTTCAACACGATCACCATTACACCTTTGTGATAAATCAAGGAAGAAGTGTTTTGATCCTGCATAAATCTGCAGGTACAATGTGCTTTGGTGCATCTATAAAATTCTCATCCTATACACTGATAAATCTATTCTAAATATTAGGAGAGCCCGCATAACCAGGAAACAACCAGGGCAGTTAGCAGAAAAGGGAAACAATGTTTCCTCAGAGTCACCACTTTGATCACAGAACCTCTTAAGCCCATTGCCCCAGTCTTCTGAACATCATCAAATGAGTGCAGTTTCCACGAGAAAATTCTACATTTCAGCTGCAGGCTCAGATGTTAAGGAGACACTTTTGAAGCCTCAAAGCCCATTTGTTTTCTTAGTCTTTTCTAATTCTATATGCTTCTGCAAACTCTGCTTCTTTTCCTCTTAGTACCACATTCCATTTTCCCAATATTCCTTATACCAAAAAAACCCAAATCCTTTTACAAAAGAAAGCAAAAAAAGCTAATCAGATTTAAACTTTGCTTCCTTGTACTCCAGCAAAACTGACAGACAGTTGTCACACAAGTTACTCATCTGCTCTTAATAGTTTTATCACCACTGAAGGAGAGAAGATCTTTAGTGGCAGCATCATCATCCCCAGAGAGGTGGAAGAAGAAGAATGGTCCAGCAGTGAAGCACCGCCTGAGAGACAAGGGATCAGCTATGCATTGACATGAGAAAGCCAGGGGCGTTCCCGAACTTCTCAACTAACAGCCGTTTTCTACTGAATGTATCAGTCAAACCTTCAAAAGTTGCTTAAATTAAAACAATACAGCTTTTGGAGATGACACCTGAGGTTCTGTCAGTATTGGGTTTACTACCTATGTATACTAAAGAAAGTTTCTTAACTAATAATCATCAAAAAGGTTCCAGTGAAGATAGGCAATTTTAAAACAAAAGTATAGAAGAGTCATAAAACTATATCACTCCTTTACAACTCTATGCCCACTACAAAACCAAATGCAACACATTTTGAAGTCCCAAACCGTTTCCATTTCATTCTCTGTTCTCAACCAGAAAACCATGTTTTCTCATGAACTACCAGAGTTCTAGCAACTTGAGCTGTAATTTGATAGCCTGCCCTGTACAAGATGAAGCTCCAAGCTACACGTATCCTACAAACCTTCTGAGATCCACTTAGTCACACCAGTAAGAGGAAATACAGACTTCAACAGTCAAATTCAGTAGCAGCAATAAGAAAAGTAGCTACTGTCCTGAAAGGGAATCACAAATAGGAAATGAGTCATGCTCAAAACATGGACACTTGTCAATTGCAAAAAAATTAAATGCCAGTTTATTTGCAGACTGCAACTGTTTTAGTGCTCAGTTTTGCTGGGGTTTCTTGAGATCAAATCTATCAAAAATCACATGCAGCTTGTAGAGATCTATTTTTTCAATGGCTTTTCTTAGTCCTTCCATTTTGTGCCTCCAGCACACTAGAATTACACATTGATAAGATAATATCATCCAGCAAAGCCTGGAACAGGCTTTCATTTAACTACCTTAACCCACAAAGTTCTGCCATGTTCCATTTGGACTGGAGACCTTGTGTATCTAGCACAGTTTGTCAAGTTAGCACATGAGGTCACACACAAGTCCAAACAGTTTCTCTATCGGTCATTATAGGCAGTCCAGAGTTGACATCCTTATGCCACAAAAACCCCTTTGTGACCAGTGACACAAATAAACAATAATAAAGAGAATGCATTAAGGATGCAACTACAAACAACTCAATTTCCCATGCAGGAGACTCCATTAGACATACAGTAAATAAAAGGACAAAGGGAAGCATAAGTGAAGTATCTGTATATTTTAAGCCCACATATTTTTATCACCCATTCCATCACAAATATATGCAATTAAGGAGAACTCCAGTTGGAGTTTGTGGAGGGGTTTTTTTGTTTGTTTGTTTTTCAGGGGGTTTGTTTTACTAGCTATTACTTAGGGATAGCAGTGATCATGACCCCATTTCCACTCCTTCAGAGTGTGCAGGGCTCTCTTTGATGTTTCTAATGTCATGTAGTCTTGTGGATCATACCACCTTTTCCAGAAAAGCACAGGGATTATCTTCCTCCACTACTTTGCATTCACCCTTACAAGATTTCCTGCTATTCTTCCAACAGTGAAAAATGGCTGCTTATATCACATGGAAAACTAGTAGCCTTGTTTGTTAACCAGCTGTTTCGCTTTAAGTTGTTGGTATTTTTAAACACGTTTAAATGTTTCTCTTGCCTATAAAAATCCAATTTCCCAGGAATTTTCCAGAAGAACAGTTTTTACCTTTGCATTCCCAAAATTAGCTAGAAATGTCACAATAATTTAAAGAATTTCTTGGGAATATGTATCTCTTTAATGAATTCTGTCTAGTATCCAAAATCTACAGGAGCTAGTGTGAAAGAAATCATTATTGGGTTAAGATAGGCACGTGGCTCCTTTTGATCCAAACTCAATAAATTGAAGTCGAACCAGATGTGTCCATTGGAGAAAAACCAGGATTAGTAAATTCAGCAATGCATTTTCTAAGTAAAGTTAATCTTATAGGCTTACATTTTCTTTAACAAGCTTTTCCACAGCAGAAAGCAATGGTCGTTCCAGAAACAAAAAATGTGGAAGGTATGTAGTCTCTTCACAGAGATCCACACAATTTAACAGGACAGCATTTACTCCTTGGTGCCCTTATTTATTTTATTTTCTCTCAACAGCCATGCACAAAATGTTGATAGAGTCAAAGGATGAATTTTACCTACCATCCTCACAGTTTTTAGGTACAAAAAAGCTTCATGGAAAAGTTTATACATTTATAAAAATCTGGATGTGCTGTATTCTCAAAACAAGACAGTGCCAAGTGATATCCATCAAATTTAGGTCACACTCATCTATGGGAATAAGTCCTTCAGTAAGGACTGGTGATAATGATTACTGTTTGTAAGACGTATGTGCTTTAAAAGATAAATATCCTTCCTATGTGATTTTAAAATCCTTTCTATAAATTTTTAGCATCGAAGAACATTGTTGTGCTTACTCTGAAAACAATGTCACCTGGGTGACATTTCTTCAACACCTGCCAAATGAGGATAACTACAGTCCTAGCAAGCTCTAGATGAAGAGTTTGCCACAGGAAAAACAAACCCTTTCTATGTCTCAGTCTGGAAAGCACTCTCTGTATCCCTAGGACCATGACACATGTGAAATTAAGTTATCCCACTGCTGCTTTCAAGCCCAAAACAAATCATCAGGGCTCTTCCAATCCAAGAGCCCAATTACTTCATTGTAGGGCCCATGTTATTCTGCCATTCCCACACAGATTTTATCACCAGTCCTTTGTGCAGTCAGACCTTAAACAAAACTAAACACTAAACCTGCTGTTCCTACCAAAACGAGATGTTGTCTCCTTGGGAATAATACCCGTAGCAATAAACCAAGGCAAAAGGAGGGAGACAGAGAGAGAGAAGGAAAGAAGGAAAGAGAGAGAAGAGAAAAAGAGAGAAAGAGAGAAAGAGAGAAAGAGAGAGAAAGAGAGAAAGAGAGAAAGAGAGAAAGAGAGAAAGAGAGAAAGAGAGAGAGACTCTGCCTGATCAAACATAAATAAAATGTATTTTCCTGGCACCAGGTCTTGAAGGTCCTCAGACTGACAAATCATGCCAAGCAAGAAGTTCTGAGCTTCTACCTATCAGGAAATCAAACATCTGAAGCCAAAGCAGCACCACTTTGATTGGTTGAATAATTTTTTTAAAAGAGTGAAATGCAGTAAGGCCAAAGTAAGGAAGGACAGGAATGAACTGACCTTGACATATGCTAGGTAATGCTCGCACTTTTCCTGCATGTATGACAGTTGTAACTTTTCTGTGATCTGCCCTGCTGTCTCTCCAGAAGTCACAAAATAAACTCTGGGTTGCTGGCTCTTTTCCTTCTTTGCCACATCAGCGGTCAAGTTATAATTCAAACCTGTTTTAAAAAGGAAGAAGAAGAAGAAAACAAAGGATGTCAGTGAACAATAGTTATTTTCCAGCCATCTATCAATGGATCCTGTTGCCTCCAGGGCATCTGTGCTTGAAGAAAGGTCAACCCTTGAGGGCCCTCAATCAATCACTAAGTTCCCAGTGGCTACACAAAACCAGATCCAATTACTAACATACTCCCACGTTTCGCGTTGCTATTATCCCCAGCCCATCCTTTCCCGTAGGAAATGATGTGTAATACATCTAGATACATACACTTAACACAAAAAAAAATCCACAAAAAAACCCTACAAAAAACCCAGAAGATGCTTAAACTGTGTTCCTAACAGAAAAATCAAAAAGACAACATAAACAACAGCAGCAACCTCAGACTCTGTTTTCCTTCTAAAACAGCATAAATCATGCAAATGTCAACCAGGATGTGGCACTTCCTGACAATTGTTTTCTTTGATTTGCAGTCATTTTAGCATTCATACCTTAACGATAGTCTACTTCCTCCCACACAGTTCTGTTGCTTCCAAAAAGCAACCCTGGGCAGTGGGGGTTGGGGAGATAACTGGCCAAACTTATCACTGCTGGTGGTGTAAGTTCTTCCTGCTCACTCCAGTAAGAGATTGGAAGGCAAATTTTCACTAGCAAATTAACTCTTCCAAGTAATGCCTTCAAACATTCGTCCAGCAGCTTTAAGTGAGTTTTCTCTCCTTCTACTGAGAATCTACCCACCCAACATCACACAATGAAAATAAAACTCTTGGCATGAATTTGATGAGCTCAGAAGAAGGGCTCAATTTTCTAATGACTATTCATTAACTACAGTTAAATGCCTAAAAGCTTTGATAATGGCTCCCTCTGGGAAATTTTTGCTCATATCTTCAAGACAGCTGCTACCCAGCAGAGTGGGTAAACTATTCCAGCCAGTAAGAGATGCACCAAGTAAATGGCAGCAGACACTCTATAATGGATTTTCATCCTAAATAGCATATATATACTTATGATGCAAGAATCATCCCATAGGGCTGAAGGCACGCCTGAAGCAGTGAGGAGTGAGAACAGATTAAGATCAGGCCGTGGTAGCCCACAAGCTAAAAAACGGGAATCACAGCTGGTGTGCTAATGGGTGGGTTGCACATCCTGAACCACTCAGAACATCCCTTTCTCACCCATTCAGATAATGACACAGTACACAAACAGCAGGAGGCAAAATGCTCATCAGGAATAAGCACATCTGTAAGTGCTTGCTAAACTACTAGCTATAGTACTGATTTGCAGGGGGGTAAGTGAGAGGCACTACATGGAAAAATTGAAGAACTGACTAAATAATAACAAAAAGCCATTGGAAAAGGAATGTGTTTCTCTGCTGTCTCTGCCAGTAATTACAAGGAGAAAATGATTCATGAACTTTGCTTGCAAAGAAAATTCTTAAGTAATGAAAGCATTTAAAAAAAAGTGTTAGCAAACGAGAACATATAGGACATTCCCTCCATCCTCTTCCAAAAAGCTTTCTTTTTCCCAGTACTCGTTTCAAATCCGCTCTCATAGTGTTGTCCCTGGGTCTAAGTAGTGAGCCATCCGTGCGGCTTCATACACTGAACAACACATCCCTGCAGCATGTCTGCTTCTGAGGCACTCTGAGGGTAGTACTGACTCATGCCTGTCTCCAAACAGACTGGAAAAATGAGAGACAGACTGAAATAATATCTCTGCACCAAAATATAGCTGCATACAGGTATGAAGATGATAGTCTGCTTTTGAAAAGTTTCGGATTAGGCATGTTTCTTCAGTCGTAGGAACATGTTTAAACAGTGAAAATATCAAAGAACCTATCATCCTACACAAAATCTTGCCAGTCTTCCAGGCAATAGTATTAGGGACATGAGGGCTACTCTAGAAATGGATCAACACACAAGCAATGTACATCTGAAATGAAGAGTACAGGAGAAAGTCTGGAGCAATTTCTAACATATCTTCTTAACTCTAGTCAAATGACCAAAACCCTTCATTTTCAGAGCCACTAAAATTCACCTAATTCTCACACTGGTACTATTACTATTGTTGTTATTATTGTAGAGGAAATTATCTAGACTGTTGTCAGAGACTGAAATAGTTCATGCCTCAAACATTGATATAAAGTTTTACTCATAATAGCAAAACTATATGAAGGAGCCATCGAAGCCCATGCCTCCCTAAAGATGCTTTTTGGGGGGACCAATACCACCAAGAAGACCAGCTGGAGAGGATCAATGGAATATCACTGGGATCCACAGATGGTGATATTTTCTTTATTCTGTCTCTGTCACTCTCTTTCTGCTGCCCCCCCCCACCTATTTTCTATTTTTCTTTCTTCTTTCCTTCTTTCTTTCTTTCTTTCTTTCTTTCTTTCTTTCCTTCTTTCTTTCTTTCTTTCTTTCTTTCTTTCTTTCTTTCTTTCTTTCTTTCTTTCTTTCTTTCTCCCTCTCTCTCTCTCTCTCTCATATTTACTATCAAATAAAACCCATACTATTGACTTTGGCATATGGTCTCATTTGCACCTTGATTCTGGCAGAGGCATTTCTAATAACTTTAACAACTGGATCTTGATAACTGTGGACACTAGTTTACTTCCATTTTCGTTCAGGGATGAATGCAGAAGAAGCACTTGATACACAGAAATGCCAGCAGCCTCTTTCTTGTCATGGTCACCCAGAAGTACACAGGCTGAAACCTTTTCATCCAAGATAGGAAAGGCCTTTCTCTAATCTCTGCCTTTCCTGGAGATACAGGGACCCCAGGGGAGACAAAGCAAAGACCCCTCAAGTGAGGAGTGAACAGTCTAACTGAGATTCCAAGATGACAGAGTGAAAACTTAAAATGTCATGTTTCTCAACTGTCCAAAACATACTGGAGGCTGTCTCTGTCAGGAGGCATACAACTAGACGTTCTGCTCTCCAGCAAGTACTGAGGCAGAGTGAACGGTCGCACAGAGCACAGCACAAAGTGCAAAGCACATGTTTCACTTGGCCATGGCTCTTTGTTCAGACAAAAACATTTCAGCAATAAATTCATACTTCTGAAAACTATAGTCTGAAAGAAACAATTTAATGGAAATTGTACTGTCATTTGCAGTATTAAGCAGTATCCATAAACACAGATCCTCAGATAGCTGTTTCATAACCAGTAATATTGCAACTACCACTAGAAGGAGAAGGAAAAAAAAAAGGTAGTTAATGTTTATGTGCAAGTGTGAGGCAGTGCTAGATGAAGATGACTTTCCTTGCCATTCCAGTTAACAAAATAGCCACACATTCCAATAAGTATTGAAGACACACATTTGCCACAGGAGAATGCTGCGTGCATGTTCAGCTTGATTTTCTGAACATTATGCAGTAGATTACCAATTTCAGCTGCCCAAAAGCAGGATAAATGCTCAACTTTACACCAGTAAGCAATAATCTTGAGAATCCATGCTGACAAGCCCTAGGGGAGTGCCATTCTAGATGAGTACTGTGTTCTCGCAGTCTGATTTAACAAAATGCCCCCAGACATCTGAGGGTGAGACAATCCCAACACTTTCAGCCACAAAATTCTGGCATAGCATTTTAACACTTCCATATGCCTTTCAAAGTCTGAACTGCTTAACGATGCACTAACAGGGATATTGTAGGGTTTTACCCCCTACATTTAACCATGCAGGAAAGGAATCACTACAACATTTCCCTTAATTGTTCCATCCTTTGTTAATTGATATTCTTCAACTGCAACATAATTAAAATGGCCTGACCGCTAGATTACTAGGTGAAAGCTTATTTGAGATATTTTATTCAAATCATATTCTGAAGGGGTTTTATATCGTCGGATAGTTCTGGCTGTAATATTTTCAAGAAAATCACTTTGTTAGAAGCATTGTATGAAAGGACAGTGGTTGAAGGTTTATAATAACCTACTTAATAATAAAAAAGTTCCTTGTAACATGATGGATGTTAGTCATCGAAGAAGATGCATATGTGCTTTTACCACAATAAATCATGGGAAGTACAGTTTGTACGACAACAGAGGGGAATTCAACCAGCTCTAACAAGACATGAAGAGGAAGACAGATCTTCTGCAAACAAGGGAAACCGATATTTAGATTGGAAAAAAGGCAGTTTACTTCTTAGCCACAAGTCCAGAGATATGAAATTAAAGCAAAGGAAACATTTTAAATAGTACCCCAGCAACATAAGAACACCTAGATATTCAGAAAACCTATTTGCGATTTTTCAGAGAGGAATCAACCCCTCAGGAGCCCTCAGAGATGCATTTCCTTAACAACAGAGTAGTGGGCAGTAAAAAAAATACTTTATCAAAGCATGTGTTTGTCTGCTTAGAGTCACCATTTACAGGGATGGAAAAGTCATCATATAGAGGAAGCAAAAATAGAAATTGAAGTCTCAGTTGCACCAATATGTTAGAATACAGAGGAATCTTAAATTTAGTAACTCCATTGTTTTGAGCTGTTCAGGTGACAGTGACAAGCTGCTTGTAGTTCTCACTTCATGTGAATGCAAGAAGAATTAGCAAGAAGCCTTTTCCTTTTCTGACTTAATTAAAAACAGAATATTGCAGCAGGCTCAGGTGAGGATACACAGATACAACTCACCCTTCTCAACTAGCTGCTTAAAAAGTGTAGGGCCCAGAGCAGGAGGAGGTAGTGCTTCCCCCAGCTCCTCACCAGACTCACTGTCAAGACACAGCACACTGTGAGGCTGAGGCATCTTCCCTGAACAGCATAGTGCAAGTCCTCTGCCATTCTTAAAGCATGACAAAGGTGAAACATCATGAACAAAATTAACCCAGGCCTTAAATATTTAGAAATGCTGTATCTGTCCCATACCACTTCATAAAACAGCTAAGACTTGTAAGCATTGGGATGTAAAAGACATAAGTAGTATTTTAATAGAGCCAAGATGTAAAGGCTTGCACAACTACATGTTACACAATTCCATTCACCTGAGTGAGCTCTGTAAGTGTTTCACAGAGACTAACTAATCTGGAAGATATTCTTGCAATCAGTAAAATACGGGGCGCTACTTATAATTGTTTTACAAAGAGGTAAACTGATGCTAGAAAAGGATTTTCTCATGTCTGTTTCAAGAGCTCCTTGCAGACTTTCAAACACTATTAATCCAGAGCAAATCATACCTGTTTTCTGATAACATTGATAGAGGATATGGATACAGAAATGTATTATCAAGAGGTAGACAGGGAATACAAACTCAGAAGTCTGTGTTATCCTTGCAGTAAGCCCAAGGAGACATTTCCCTCATTTCACTCAGGAAGAAACTGCCTCAGTATTATCTCAGCATTATTACCTCATCAGAAGGTAAAAATATGCCCAAGAAAGTTCTCAAGCCTCCAGCTTTCTGGGATTGCATGGCCCATGTTCATGTTGAAAATCCTTATTTCACAAAAAATCTCTGTTACTAACTACAAAGAAGTTAGTTAGAATAGATTGACCTCGACTCGGGGTCAACCTATCACTGTGCTCCTGTCTAAGGCTGGCACAGGTACCTTACCTATTTCTCCAGGAACATGCTTGCCACTGAAACGAAAGCATGCTGTGACATTGAGGCAGTTCACTGGCTGCAAACCATCATGGCACTGAGGAGCTGTGATATTGATAGATACGGGCAGGAAAATGGTGATGTCCATGGTAATGACAGGCCTGGATCTGGAGAAAACAGAGAAGTAGAATTGCGTGACCATTCAGAGGGAAATTCTCAGGCAAAGGAAAAGAAAGCAAATTTGGTAAACTGCACAATTTCAAGCAGACAGGAAAAATAAGAGAGTACATTTGAATTGTAAAATAAACTAGCATTTTACCTAGCTGGCAAGGGCTACTAGCATTTAAATGAAAGTGGTAATGTCAGCTTGAAGTTCAGTGCTCAGATACAGACTGCAGGCAAGCAGCTGGGGAAACCGATAATATGTAATAACGACAATCATCTCCAGCAAATGTTGCATAAAGGCTTCTTGATGACTGAAGAGGATAACAAAATCAGCAGAAGAGCAAACAAGAACAACAAGTTCATGCAAATGAGACTGGCTGCTAACCATCTTGGACGAACAGGGCAGGGAGAGACTGTGGGTTTCCACACAATGGTCTATAATCAAATTTGTGACCTAAAAGTCAAGGAGAGAGCACAGAGGTCCTCCACAGGACATGGATTCATACATAATTTTTCTGACTGTATAAAAGGGGCAACAGACACCATATGCATGTTTTCTGGAGGAGGAAATGTTTGGCTAATTCCCTCCTGGCAAGTGGCAAGGATTGAACACTTTTATCATGCTGCTGAACTGTGTTTCAGGAATTACCCAGTGCACTATGAACAAACGCTTTCTACTCTTGCAACTCCAGCACCAGGCTATTGCTACCACTACTCCTGTCTGAGGGAGACCTCAGCCAGAATCACAGAGCAAGATGAGCACCTTAAGGCACAGGTGTCTTGCTATGGAAACTTCCCTGTCTGACCATCCAGGAGGCACTCAGGCAGTCACACTCCCATCACCAGAGACTTTAACTGCTGGGACCAAAGCCCATTTGAAGTGTGTGGCTCCAGTGAGCTGATAGGTGCCCCCCTTGACCCCCTACACACACCACACTCACATAGTCAGACCAGGTTTCCCATAGTTTCATAAAGCCTTTTATTCACAGTGCAGTAACACAGAAACAGCTCAAGGTGGTGCCTCCAAGGACGGACCCCAAACAAAGGACCCCATGGGCTTTTATACCCTCACGGTCCAAGCACATGAAAGTCTCTGCTCTTCCTCCTGAGTCCTCAGCTCCTGCTGTGTCTCAGAGTGTCCCCAAGTGTCCTCTTGCTTCAGGCTCCCACCACCCAGGGCTCAATCTGCAGTTCACACACCAAGCTCCCTGCACTGAATGTATTCCTCAACAGTTTCCTTTTTCACACTACACAGAAGCCACAGCAGCTTGATTGGGAAAAGTAACCCAGAAACTCAGGCACTCCTGAGCCATCTCCAGTGCAGGACTTGAGCCCAAAAATTATGGGTGTTATTCTTCCTGTTTTCAATTCTGTACATGTTCAAGATGAGTATGTTCTTCCAAAATCAACTACAGTAGTAAAAAAAAAAGTGCAGCAACCAGCAGATTCAGTTCTAAGGTAATCCCAGCAGTCATGCAAGGCCAGAGCTTGTAAACCACTTCAGGACTCTCACTCCACAAGCCACTTAAATTTAGAGGTAGGGAGAAGGACAAGAGAGCAGGGGTTGTGGTTACATCTAGTTTATACGAATTGGAACAAGATTCACATCAATCTCTGATAGAGACACTCAGACTCTTTTACCACAGCCTGAAATAACAATGCAAGTTCACATTTTGAGATGGAGGATAAAAATAAATGCTAGCCCTACAAATATATACGGAGGGAGGGAGGAAAAAGAGTCAGCGTCCTAGGATCATTTCACATCTTCAGAAGAAACAACTCTTTCTGAATGCTTAGGGAGACATAAAAGAGTAAACGCTATAACTGATCTAGAAAAATATTTCTCCTTCATAAAAGTATTTCTCCAACTATCAGGCATGGCATGATTTTTCCTTGATGTTACATCACTTGGTTATTCACTGGGGAAAAACAACCCAATGCATCTCTCAAAGGGTCATATGCACACATGATCAACAGAATGCATCTGCCCCCAAATCAAGGAAGGCTTCCACCAAAGCCATTAACTATCACGTGGCAAAACATTTGTTGGTTTTGGTTAAAGCACTTCACAAAAGTGGGAAGGGTGAGGGGGTGCGTAGGGGAGAAAACGTTTATCTCTTTATCCTAACAGCAAGAGGGACACTGTAGATTGGCAGTAGCAGCAATTAATCAAGCTGCTCACAAAGTTAGTCAGTAATGCACTAATTTCATCTGAAAATCACAAGTATAACTGAATGCACGGACAGATGTCATCATGCTGTTGTGAGGTATGTGGTTTTAAACACCACATTAAGCCTTTCAGTTTGCCTTCCCCCCTCTGCAATCAATGCCTACATCAATGACTGTAGGAAGAGATGGAATAAAGTTGAGTTACAAGCTGCAAAACCTGCCTGCAGAGGCACATGGCAGCACAAAGGAGCACATGGCGGCACAGAGAGGTTTGTCTCCACTGGACCCTGGGGGAGGAGGTGTCACACGGCAGACCCCTATGGAGAGGAGCCTGCCAGGAGTTGATGGACAGGTGAACAGCAAGTGATCATCCCATAGAAGGACATTTAGAAAGTGTGTTGCTGATGTGGCAACATGGGATAGGTCACGTAGTGAGAATTACCATGTAAGGAAATACTGTGCCTTAGAAAAGTGTATAAAACCAGTTCATTCCTTTGAATAAACGATTCAGATTCCCTGCCAGTCTGGGTCTGTGCCTCAATCACCGACAAATGACTACATCAATGTAGGTGAAAAATACTTTTTTCTTTCTAGCAGCTTCAGAAACATGAGACTGCGAATTCCCATCTGGGGCATGGCACACCTTTCCACAGAAGCAAATATTAGCGTTCTCTGCATGTATGATGAAGAAACAGAAAACTCTTCAAAAGACTTGACCACCTGCCATGCTGATCATCAAAAGTATTTCTTCCCTCCCTCTCCTTTTTCTTTTTCTTCAGTGTAACTGATTCAAATGGAAACATAGCCAAGTTTCTCCTGCCTTGAACAGGAAGCAGGCTGGCACATCCGTTCTGCAGCTCCAGCATTTGTCTTACCAGGGTCACCCCCTTCCTGTATCTTCCATTAAGATGCAGGAGTTCCTAAAGATATCTAAGTATAGAAAGGATTTTTTTATTTAATATTAACAAGTGTAACAAAGGACCTACTGGCAAAGTTCAAACTTTCCACTCTGCTCCCCAGGTCCGTGTATCTCAAGCTCACTTGTACTCTAACTCTCCACCTGCATTAATTGGTGAACCAAGCTGTCCCACCTCTCTCTATCAGATGGAACAAGCAATTACACTTAACTCACAAACATGAAACAGTAGCCCATCTCCTGTGTGCATTGAAAACATATCCATATTTCATTTCCTCGAAGACTCTGATTTCATTCTGCATCCCATTATAAAATTACATATATGCAAAACTCTGTGTATATATATATATATATATATATATATATATATGCAAAATTACATCCTGGCATCCTATGCAGCTCATTTTTTGCTCAACCACATTCCCTTAAATCACAATTGATTTACTTTAGGTAAGCATCAGAATAAAAAAAAAGCCTTGTCACAAGTCAGGAGAAACCTTTCTACAGAGGCACTGAGATGCAACACATCTCCTTTCGGCTCTAACCGTTTTTCTTCATAGACCAGGTATTACCCTGGTATTATCACCCCCCACTATTCTATTTAAATTAGACTGCATTCTTTAACACCATTCATGTCTAAGGTTTTGCTTAAGAAAGTAATCCAGCTTGCTTCTTCTGGCCACAATAAACTAGGGAGGAAACTGGTTTTAGACCACCTAAGATATAAACAGAAAACAGAAGAAGACAACAATGAATAAAAAAGACATTCATCTCACCTCAGAAGTACCACATTGTCTGACAGGAAGGCTCCAACAGTCATATCTGAAATGTTTGTAACATTGAGGCAGTTACAAAGGAGGCATAGAATCCAGTTCTCTCAAATCAGTTGCTAAATTACAGAGCATGAATCTAAAAAAAGCCTTTCTGACTTAGCCTGATTGTCCCTTCAAATATCATTGTCATAAGTCTTGTAACTGGAGGATTACATTCTGTGATGCTCACTTCTACTTCGTTGTTTGATTTTTATTATTACTATTATATTATTGTCTACTTTTTGGGTTATTTTAAGATTGCCATCCTGACAGAGCAGCTTCCCAGAAACTTAAAACCTTGGCTATATACTGAATCCTCAATCATTGTGACTGTCCAAACACTTGAATTAGGCAATTGCCTAAAATTTTTATCAGGAGCTTTGAGTGGCAGAAGGGAAACGGAAAAAGCAGCTGTTTCACTGACCACCTGCAATGGCAGGAACTAGCAGCCCGAAAACAACCAGCTCTGCTGTTTTCTCAGCCTGCTGCTGTATTTTCCTGATGCTCTCACTGCCAGAGTAGCCAACATACCTGGATAACCGTTGCTATCCATATCAACTCCCCCTGATATGGACTGGCCAAACATATGCAGCTTTGGGTTTATTGTTTGCCCAGACAGCTTCTGCAGTAGAAAACACACAAGTGAAATCAGTCGGTAATACAAAGGATCCTCCAAAAGAAACCCTTATCAAAGCAAAAAATCCCAAAACATTCAAGCATGATTTTCATGGCCACTGGGTCTCTCTTCTGTGGGCTGGAAGTGCTACGCACCTGCTGTCCTGCACTTCACCCACACAGCCCTAACAGGAAGACTGTCGACTGCCCTTCTGCTCTCAGCTAGTAGGAGACCAGTGCTGACTTGGACTAAAAACCCACACCCGCATTACAATCCTCATGCAGACCCAAGCAAAACAAGGAACACATCAAACAGATTTCTGCAGAGGGAAAAAATACAACTGCACCCAAGAGATTAATTGTTTTTTATTACCTTAATTTCTGTGAATAAAAGTTTTAAGAAGGATCTTAACAAAATTAATGATTAGTTAAAACAGAAAATCCTGCACAACTATTTATTTTCACTAAGTTTGCCAGCACACTCAAAGTCAAAATAATTAATTTTCATCCCACTTGGAAATTCTGGTTTCCATCATCTATTACTGAGTATTTTCTGTCAGTTTGGAAGTTGTATCTCATTTCTGGCTCCCCAACACAAATATTAATTAACTTCTAACATAGTTTCTTTCTTTTTCTAATTACTAACACAAAACTTTCCCTAAATTATTTGCATTGTAAATGCCTTTGTCAGAAGCAAATGAATATATCGAAATCTCTTTTTCTACGAAGGCAATCAGAAGTCTCCCAGCTTTCCATCATTCTGCTGCGTCACCAGTGCAAGATCTGAACTCAAATCAACTTCTGACTGCAGAAGTTACAGACAGAGGAAACCATGAAGTAATTTTAAATCTGTTGGAGGTGCTTCACTGTTTGTGACATGACCAGCTTTTCCTGGCCCTCTCATAAAAGAATGTAATATTGGACAAAAGACCAGGCAAGAAATTTATGGAAAAAAAGACTAGTTGAAGGCAAGAAAGATATCCTGACAGTTTAAAGGGAAAACAGCGCTCCTCTGGGTACAGGTCTCTTTTCCTACTTGTGGGCAGGTAAGCTTAAGACACCTGGAAGTAACTTGATCCCCACATCACACTTGCATTGCATTTTTGGGGGTCCCAATTAGGGTGGTAAATCCCACCTGCAAACACCTAAAAGACATCTGTGTGTTGTTTCAGCCTACAAGACTGAAGAATAATGCTGCTGTTAAGTACCATAAATGAAAATAGCAAGCCACAAAGCCAAGTCAGCTGCTTCTGCCAATAGCTGCCACTGAAGCTGCTGAAGAGACATCAGCGAACAACACTTACCAGCATTTTAAATGAAGAAAGCAGGAGGAGGGAGGAGGAAGAGCTAACAAAATGAAAAGGGTGAAAATATATACCCTGCTGGACACCCCCTCCACCTCTCACAGCTTATTTAAAAAAGAAACTCCACAGCATTAAGATGGATCAGGAATATAGTAATAAGATATAAAATGTCTTCCACATCCAGGTTCAAATCCAGGCTAGATAGGTAAAGAGCTGAAGTTGTTACACAGTTTTGGTTGCACATAGGACTTGAACCAGTAGTGTGTCTAGTGCCCTGCAGCAAGCACTGGGAAATGGCCTGGAAGTGGTGCCTCCTTGGCTGCCTCAGGACATGGGACTATGATAGGAATGGTTTATCAGGAGTCAATGACCACATACCCTGCCACACTCTTGAGCTGGGTGTTTTCCCACTGATCCAAGTGGAGAGACATGTGCTGTATCTGCTGGCCTTGCTCCAAGGGGAGGCAAGGGGAACTGGGGAGGGAGAGATCACAAACAGGATGCCTTCCTTCCCACCCTGCTGATCTGTCCTCCTTAAAAACTGTAAAATTTTCCCATGAATGACCAAAAAAAAAGAACCCAAACCAAACAAAAAAATCAAAAACAACTACAACAAAACAAACAGAAAAAAAGAAAAAAAAAATCTGATCATTTTCAGCAAGAGCTGGAAAGCTCTAGGCTTTTCAGAGAACCTCCCAACCAGTGGCTCTTGGCAAAAATCAGGCAGAATCCTCCACATGCCACACATTACGAATACTTCTTCTAAAATGCTCTAAAGAGTCACTTAACTTCCTTTTTTCTCAAAAGCAGTGCATGCCATATACATGGCAAAGAAAGAAGGACTAAACTTTTATAGTTTGTTAGAAGAGTTGCCAATATAACCACTAAACTCTTTAAGTCTGTATAAACTGATTTACTGTGAAGGATCCCACCCAGCAACAAAACAAAACAACCAGAACTTCAAACACACAGAGGGAGGGAAGAGTCAGGCTTTCGGAACAATGAAATGTGCTAGACAGAGACTAGGAGGCACATGTTGGGCAGCATGAGCATAAATTTTTCTTCTCTACTGCCTGGCTACAGCAGTGAAATTGCACTGTCGTCTCTGCACAAGATACCATAGCATATCCCAAACAAAGTTTTACTTCATAATAAGTGGGTAAGGGGGACAGCACCTAAGAATGGTGTTCTGACATATTGTCAGAACGCAAGAAGGCCAACAAAGTGGGTAAAGAGGCACGAAAGAACAGCTAGTACCTCTGCATTCTCACAAAGTCTGCTTCTACAGGTAGAAAGTGCAACCTCCCAACTTCCCACAAGCCTCTCCACAATTTGTATGCTCAACCTTTCCAGGGTTTTCATTTCTCCTCTGGATCAGTACTATCTCTAAAACCTAACACTCAACCCTTAAGACTTTGTTTGCTTCAAGAAGATATAACTGACAGCTGTAACAAAAGATAGCAAAAAAAAAACCTCCTGACGAACATTTCAGCATAGGTATAGACAAACTTTGGGAGAAGCCATCTTCAAGCCAGGACTGAGAAAAGGATGTGGAGCTATGACAAGGTTACCTATTAAGGGACCCTTAAGTATGGTTTATTTCTGCAGGTCCTGGGAAAGTGACTTTCAGATAGGGATCATAAACAATAGTGTCACATACCATAGAGTACTGAGGTATAATACCATTGGCATCCCCATGGTAAATATACACTGCTCCTATGTAGTTATCCTCCTTAGGCGCTCCAATGGCAACATCTGTAAAACAGTGCAGACTTCACAATCCATTCCATTAATCCAACTTTGCCCTAATTTTAGGATGCAGCTATCCATAGGAAAACAGCTCCCCATGACAAAGATGATCAGCAGCTTTTATGAACCTGGGTAGAAGGAACTTGTTTTATTTAATTAAGAGCACACGTTAAGATAAACTTTAAAAATACACAAATGCATATGAATTTGTACACATATGTATGTTTCACAGAATCAGATGTTGTGCCTAATTAGAAACACATACTGTTACGAAAATGTGTTTATCAACCAGCAACCATACTCAAAAAAGTGAATTTAGAATCCTTTCATAATCTAATCTTCAACCCATGAGAATATCAGCTTTGTGAACCAAGACAAGACTGGCAAAATATTTAGTGTAGCAGTACATTAAGGTTGGTTGAAAATCCAAGGCTCCACAAAAAGGCTGTGTATTAAATGGATAGGCAAGAATTAAAAAATGGCTGCTGAGAGTGAACTTTCAAATTACATTTTATCCAACTTAACTGCAAACTCCTGCAGGAAGCATGGTCCCACCTCCCATTCTTCTCTCCTACTTGGATCTAGTGTCTATGCTTCTGCTAAATTTAAGCTTTTCATGATTGCTTCATACCCACGGACTGATCCGACTCCCTCTGCAGTCTCACCATCACCATGACTGACCTACAAGCCTTAGCAAGAACACACAAATGCATGCCCAAATGCAGAGGAAGAGCATGCCCACAATTTATGAGGGCAACCTGCAATGAGGCTGGGTTAGGCTTAATGGGATATTGTGTCCAGAGTGGCCTGGAAGAAATAAATCCAGGCACGCACTAAGTTGGCCTTTGTTTAGAAGGCCTTAATCTGCACTTCAGAAACCAGGGCAGAAAAGGAGCACTGACATTTTGTTCTCACCTACTGCTCTCACAGCAAGAGGTCTCACACTGAGCATCCTGAGAATGGAGCAGGGAGAGAACAAAGCAAAAGAGAGAAATTAATAGACTATGTGCTATCAGGAGTGAGAAGCTCTTTCTGAATTACACTTCATGATAAGAAATGAGATAATGTCAACGAAACCAGAAAGGCTTGGAAACATAGGGAAATGGGCAAGAAGAAAGAAGTCAGACATAGGTTTCTGTTTTGTTCAGGGTGGCAGTATCTAAAGCCTTTTATAAACCATACAGGGAAGAAGAAAATACAACAGCAAGGAAAGCAAAGCAAGATTAATGAGAGTAGGGTGTGACCTGCACAGACACAAACTAAATCAACAACAAGGATGATCAGCTACAAAAGGCTTTAGCACACAAATCCTACTCAAGCAGGTTTATTCTTAGGTTGAATCCAGGTGCTAGTCAGGTCTGGATAAGCAATGCATGCCATGCAAGACTGACAGCATCACCAGCGTTGCTCACACTTACGGAGAAATGGCCATGGAGGAAATTGCACTGACCTGGGAAGCCATCGTCATCAATATCGCCAAGGGCAGCCATGCTCTCCCCAAAGTGTGCATTATAGGCGCTGTCACCATCCAGGGTGAGCTGCTCTTCCAGCACTCCCTAGCAAGCAAGAAATAAAACAGCATCAGGGAAATGGTGCAAGCCCTGGATGAGGCAAGCCTTCCCCATGGAAGCGGCCCATGTGCTGTGGGAATGACCTGGGGGAGAGCTGCAGTCTGCCTCTTGCTCTCATTGCAGTCAGATTACCTGGGCTCTAGGAATTGAATTTACTTGTGTTTTAAACCTTCTGGGTTTTAGTTTTAAAGGGGGAAGGGAAGACAAAGGGAAGGAGTGCATGAATGATTTAACCAAAATACTAAATTAACTAAACAGTAACTCAGAGATGTAATTAAATGCAGTCACAGGGACTGGTGAATCATGAAAGTTTTCAGATGCCTAAAATGTAACAGCCCAGAGTTTGCTCTACTGGCAGACTACATCCAAGGAGTGAAATCCCCAGTCCAAATTTATTCAGCTAAACTCCAGTGAGCTAAGGAGTATTTTTCCCTAAACAAAGAACATTTGATAATTGAATTTGAAAACATTTTAAGCACAGGACAGAAGGATTAAAGCAAAGTCCTCCAAAAGCCTTCTTAAATTAAGAATAAGGAAAGATATTTAATGAAATAAAGAGACTAAGAAAAGCTCAGAATTAAGTAGCTTTGTACTACTATGCTGTGAGAAGCCTTATATGGCTCTGGTACTTCTTGCCCACCCACCTTCTGGTCAGATATGTAAGTTTTATTTTCTTGCAGTCTTCCCTTAAGGGGAAAGGGACATGTCCACAAGAAAAAAAAATTTAGTTACACAGTCTAAGTCTGTACCCACCTCAGGATTGTTTTGGTTTTGCTTCCTCTGTGAGTGAGAATAAGCTACCCTCTGGGACACGTACTAAAATCTTTTACTTAGCTGCAAGGAGTTGCTGACTTCAAGAAAATCCCACATAATGAAATTGAAACCCAACACAGAGAAGACAGGCAGGTCTGTATCTGTGACTCAATTCTTTGCAGATGTCACAAGAAAGGACAAAATATAAGCATTTTAAATGTAGCATCACAATGTGTGCTTGTTTTATAAAATAGTTTTCTCTGATCCTCTGCAACAACCTCTTAAGCAGTGGTGCTTGCAGAATGAAACAGAATGTAAAATATCCACTGCCCAAAATAAAGCCCACAATCCTGCAAGCCATTGCTTGTGCAAGTAATTGTAACACTCCTGGTGCAGGAGTATACGAAACTCATACTAGCTTGACTATTTTATAGAAGAAAAAAATTAACTCATGTATACTCTCAGTGTGAGCAGGAAATGTTGTCTATCTGTTTGACATTCTGGACCCTATTCTGAGGGCCCAACAGCAACACTGCAACATAAAAGGTGGAACCTCCTGTGGATAAAACTGAAAAAGTAAAGCTCAATTAAAGGAGCAGTAATAAAAAATAAAATTACAGCAAAAACACTTCTGAAGTCTCCTAAATGCTAGGACTTCTATGAATTTGAAGTCTAGCATAAATAAACTCAAGGTTCCCAAAATACAAGCCAATTTCATTTTAGTCCATAACAACTCTTTCTTTAAGACAGCAGCTTTAGGACCTGAATATTAAATATTTAGTAGTATGTAAACAACCATTGTTTTCCTATAAATAAAACATTAGAATGGCCTTGGTTTGCCAATGCAACAAAGTTTAGACTTTTCCAAGACTGTTGTTAAGTCATGTGAAATCCAACAGCACCAGCTGCTAAGAACTTCCCCTAAAATCTGTATATGGGGCATAATGTAAAAGTAACATGAATTCAATCTCTGCTTTCTCTCCTCTTCCTCAATCCTCAGACATTTGTGTTCTAATTTGTGTTTTAGGTTTTAGTGGCCACCCAAAATACAAAGGAAACTCAGTCAAAGCTGCTGACTCTTATTTGGTTTTGGCATCAAATCCACATAAAGCCACAAATACCACCAAGTTTCAACATACAACCAGAAACTTTCTCAGACCTCCATGAAAAAGTCACTGGTCTGTGATGAATATGGGCTGGTGTCTGGCAAACCACGATACCAGATGAGTCTTCCTGTGACTTCATGCTTTGCTAGAGACATCCAGAGCCCCACTTATTTGAGACATCAAGTTTCACCATGCAGTGCTGGAAGGACATAAGCATTATCTTGCCTGGAACCCACACCATCATCCCTTACCAAGTCATCTCCTGTACATACTCACATTTCCTCTGTTGATATAGACTGTGACTTGACCCTCATCTCTGATCTCAGAAAACATAGGTGCTCCAACCAGCAGGTCTGACAACCCATCAGAATTCAGGTCAACTGCACATAAGGAGGAGCCAAAGTAAGAGCCCATCTGTAACCAAGTTGAGTCACAACAAAGCATTCAGTATCTGCCCACACACAGGAGAAAATCATAAAGGCATGGTTTTGTTTGGTTTGGTTATTCTTTTAATTTCACATGATGATGCTTCATCACTTACAAGCAGTCCTATAGAGAAAGCTTTAGGAATAATTCTGGAAGAAATTAAAACACCTTACTATAACAGTATATCAGCCTGGATGTTTTACCAACAGAATAGAAGCTATACTCTGAGGCATACTTAAGTGAGACACTTAGAGAGCTTTCTTAGACGAGCTTTTGCTTGTCAAATGCTTAAAACTAGGAAGGGGTGAAATTAGCTTCCCAAACCAGATCTGGACAGTGATTATTCATGCCCAGAGCCAAACTTCCTTGAAGTTGGGTACCACAGATCAACTGGGGATACCTTAAAGAAATAATGAAAGAAAAAAAGAAAAATAGGCAAGAGGCTACGTAAACAGGTATCTAAGACTACCTCTTGATTGTAGACTATCTTCCCCTGTTCTATTTGTATTTATTTGTATCAATCACCATCAAAGGGTGTACTGGTTGTGGGTCTTAATCATGGCCTTTCCTCTCATGTACAGGCAGGTAAATTGATACAGAAACCAAGACTTTCAATAAAAGCTTTTCAGTTGATACACAACAAATGTAAGCCACTTTCAATCTCCCCTTATTATTGCTTGATAAACTTAATTGCTTTAAATAAAGAAATACATTAATTTCACTTCATGATTTTTTTATATGGGTGAACATTAAAAACTAACTATCTCCCAACTGGCACCCACATTACAAATTTCAAAACACATTTAAACACAAGAAGGAAACCAAAAGCACGAATGCTATTTCAGCTTTATTTCATTCACTTCTGCCAAGGTAACAAAAGGCATACTTTTTGAAACCAACTACAAACTATAGCCTCAAAATTAAAAGCTGCTTCAGCAGGAAACTGGATAAGATACCGCTTCATATTTGAAACTGAGAGCTGTTCCCTCCAAAGTAGGAAAAATAGAGGTTAAAGAAATAATTATTTATATTAAAAATAACTTATCACTTTTCTTGAATGCTTTTACACTCCTCACTGCAGATCTCTGACCTACAGTTTTCCATGCCTGTAAGTTAACGTGTGTGAACGAGAACTACTGGGCATGCTAGAAGATGGGCAGCAGCAACTCTCTTCTGTGCAGTCTGTAAGATTTAGAAGTTACTAAATATATAATGCAGGGGTGACTGAAGAATAGCATTTCACTTTGTTAACGCAGATTTTTGTGCTTGTGTGGGTTTAAAGTCGGACCTCAAATATCATTTGACTCCAGTTATTTTGTAGCTTAAGTTCCCTTGTGGATTTTTTGTTTATTTCTTTAATCCACAAAGGTTTTAAAAGGAATTTCTCATGGTAAATTTCTCATGGATAAGGAACAAGAGTTATGAAAAGCATTTCATTATGTATTCAGACAGTTCTCAGGAAAAGGCTATTATTTACTTAACTGCAACATGGTATGTCTGCAGCATGGGTGAGTTTGCGGTGCTGTAAGAACCTGAAGTTTGCACACTTAACATTTGTAACAAGGTACTGAATTTCCTTTTTTCTTGTCTGCATTTGATTTCCTGGTTCAGCCTCCATTAATAAAAAAGGAAGGAAGGAACTGGCCTGCTGTTCACATCTGTCTAACAAGAATGTCAGAGCAATGAACTTTCACACCACTGGAAAGGATGTAGCATTTTGTGAGAGCTCATTTCCAAGCAGTGCTCATTGCTGAGCAGCTCTGGTTTTGCTTCTACCACAAAACAAAACAAAAAACAACAATCAAACAAAAAAGGTGATTTAACACAGCCTTCTTTTTAAAATAAAATTCTCATTTGGATTTTAGAGAATTTGTAGAAGACGATGGTAATGAAAAAGAACCCTAGAAGTACTTGAATGATGTGAATACTTGATTAGTTAAGTTACATATAAGAGTAAAGCAACTAAATTGAAAAGGGAAAGGTTTTGGCTAAGACCTGGAAACTTCCGGATGGCTCTGTTTATTAAGTTGAGGAGTAGTCAGGAGCACATCCTTAGGGACATTTAAAACTCAACAGGGAAATAAACGAACAGGAAGCAATCAAACACAGGAGATGCCATGGATGAACTGGGAGGTCTTTTCCATTCAAGATGTCTGTAATTCTGCTAGTGCAAAGAAAGTAAAATTTTGGAGAGGCTCTAAAATACAAGCCACACCACCCACCTACACGTCCTTGTAGTTTATTTCATTAAATTTCATTAAATTTATTTCATTAAATTCAGTAAATTAACATCCCCTACTCCAGGCAAGTTTTTAAATACTGCAACTGTGTCTTGCTGGGAAAAAAATAACAAAACATGGTAACACACCCAAACTTGAAGATAAAGGCAAACACTTTGGGTCTTTCTGAGCGTAGCAGGTCTTCCCAGAGCCAAAAGCCTCTAGCAACATTTTTTTTCTGCATTTCCTCTCCTTCCAGAAGAACACAGGTAGTCCCAGATAAGAGGTATCATTTCATCACTGAGTTATTCCCAAATAAAGCAATTTTGTTGTTACCTATAGCTAGACATACTGTCCACTTTGTTTCTCCTGCAACACAGCTCCAGCAAGCCCCCAAATGAAAAACACAAGCTATTTCCCATTCAAACACATCACACTAGGGAAGCTAGATCTCACTAGCATTCACTAAATTTCATGGTAGGAGAGGGCAGTTCAGCTTTAAGACAGCAGTCCCAAGAACAGAACGCAAGACTGATTCTTAGTGGGAAAGGGGAAATCATCATCTGTCAAGGCAATGAAACTGCTCCTCCACAAAACAGTGTAACTGCAATATCCGCTTTGTCACAGCACAACACAGGGAAATAGACTGGGGCTTTGCATATCGAACTAAACTCCAGGTTACCCACAGCTCCCAGTAACATCTACTAAGAGGAAATCTCTGCATCTAGGCTCACCCGGTGCCCCATGTCCCACATCTCAGAGGTACTGCTACAGTCACATGAAACTAAAGAGAACTACTATTACAGTTTCCAGCAAAACCTTTTATTTCAGTCACATGGGCATGGAGCAGACATTGCAGTCATGACTGCAACAGAAGACATGGCATACAGATGATCTGTAAAATAGGTTTAGCTCTTCTGGGAGGATTAGAAGAAGCAGGATTTGCTGGACAACTTATGAAGGAGTGGAATGAAAATGATGCTCTGGGATGACTCTGCCGTTATTTCCCCACTCTCTACCTCTTAATAGAAAATACACATATGTAAATGCTCACCTTTTTTCCTGAAGCCTGAAAAATCTTTATTAGAGAGCCTGATTGTCTGTCCGTTCTGAAAATATAAACCTGAAAGGTGAAAAAAGAAAAAAGTTAACCAATACTAAATATGAAGCACTGGTGCTTTCTAAATAATATCTAAATCATGATCATGGCTATTGTCAAGATCCAACTTCATGACCACTTTACTGGTCAGTCTTCTTTTAAAAGAAGACACAGAGTTCCCCACTGTCCTGAAAAATCACAAGCTTGTCATAAGAAACACTTGAATACTATCTTGTTGCCTACTTTTTTTGGTATGCTTATGTATGTGCACATGTGTGCATTTAAAAGCACCTAGCCAAGCAACTTTCCAACTCTCAAACAAGTGGCATCTGGAAACTGTCTGGAAATAAGTAGGGCAAAAGACTGAGAATGCATAACCCTGCTCCCCTTCCCTTATCTAGAATTCCCTTATCAAGACGATGTGCCTGCATGTACTGCACTGCAAACTTCATGATGCTTTAGCAATGGTCAGAGTAGAAATCCCAATCAGACCACCCACAGCATTTCCACTGTTTCTGTCTGAAACAATTTTTAAATCAGAAAACTATTCAAATACAGCCTACTCATTGCTCATTTCCACAGGAGAAACTGTTTAATCTGGAATCCTCAGGGATAAAAGTATTGACACTATTGATAAAGTTCAAGAACAGATCTTGTACCAAAATTTAAGATGTAAAGTGCATGGCTTGTAGAAAGGGATTCCCTTCAACAGAACGGCTGGCTCAGTCAGTTTTTGAGACTCCTCTGGCATTTGACAGGCTCCCTCCTAGCAGGTGCTCACACAATTTGCAGGACAGAGGATCCCTTACTTCCAAGGCCATGTGGCAGAGCCAAGCACTGGATGTAGCTGGATATGTGATGAGTTATTAACAGGTAGTGAGACAGAGCTCAAAGCTGTTTTCAGTCAAGAACAAAGCACAGGTTTGCTGTGGACAATTGCTCTATATATACAGGACTCCCTAGCCTTTGCAGTGGCATGTTTAGCAGTGACAGCATGTTGCCAGGTGTCCCAACTCCAAACCCAGTCTTAAATAATGACACTCTTTGTGACTTTGGAGAGATGACCCAGTCTCATGAAGAATCTTGGCCTTAAGTGAAAAGGTGTGACGATGCTAATCACTTTCTATCAGAGAAGTGGAAAAGATCAGCTTATTAGAGTGCTTGGAAAGCACAACGGGACAGCTCATTGTAATGTTCTGTATTCAGCACCTCTTATCAACACTTTGCCATGTGTTCCTGCTACCCACATCCAATGTCAAGGGAGAATAACGTAAGCTTTTGCAACAAGAGCAGCAGTCTTTAAACTACAGAGCCAGCTGCTTTCTTGTGGATCTCTTGCTAGCAGCTGTGTCCCCTCACCTCCCTCCTTGTAGAGAAACTAAATTTGTTCCACAGAGAAAATAGGTTGGAAGGAAGGTGCATTGCAGCAGCCGTAACAGAACACCTGGGATGAGGAAACTATGTCTTTCTCATGCACATGTCCTCTCAGTAGCAGCTGTGCTGCTACTACATCCTGTATGTTCTAGTCATGCCAGATCAGGTATAAGTACCAAGTTCATCCTCTACTTTTATCTCATTTTCCCCACTTGCACTGCTACTCCTGGGTCATGGTTACTATCAAAAATAATCTGCCTGAACAGGATAGTGTTCCTGGTAGTGAAGACCTTTCACTGCTTGTTATGATTCAGCTACAACTCATGTCAGCATAGAGCATGAGAGCCAAAGGGAGGAAGATGGAAGGGGGCTGCAGGACATCTCTTCTTAAGCAAGTGGTGGCAGCAGGTCCCAAAAGGATTGGATTTTGAAGAAAGAGGAACAAAAGCAGATCCTTTACATTCCTTCCCTCCCTCTCCCCACTCCCACTTTTCCACCTTTGGTTTAGAAGAGTATAAGAGGTCACAGTGCTCACCCTCAACCAGCTTCTCCAACAGCACGTGGATACTCAGCACAGGAGAACCAGGCTTGCCTAACCCGCTAGCCATTTCCCTCTAGCCATTCACTCGTTTACATCTTTGGGACATTGAGCATATATATGCCTACAGGAAGATCTTTTTTGTTTCCTTCCTTCTTAAGAGACTATCACCAAGATTTCTAAGTACAGCTGGCAAAAACCCAGACTCTAACACACTAAACATCAACATATTATGAAGTTTTAAAAATGGCATCAAATCGCCTAATCACATTCTATTAGAGATGTTACCTTGAAGTAAATACGGAAATAGTCAAATGTGTGAATAAAACAAGCAGAAGACAAATTCTCTTTTACAAGTATTTTCATTTCTAGGAAAGTTTTAAGTAATACCTAAATGTCACAAATCCTAAGCAAAAGCAGTGTGAAAGAGATCTTGTTTGTGTCTCATTAAAATGGGTATTGTAAGGATTGGATGGGAAAGAGAGGGAAGAGGGGAGAAGGATGCAAAGCATCAGGAGGGACAGGTCGAGAAAATTTGACAACTTCACCAAACTACCTCACCTCTTCCCTGCTCAGTGCTCAAAACTACCCTGCAGACAAAAAACTCCTGTCTTCTCATACACGTTGGAACTGCGTCAGTATTACATTTCATGCACTGTTACGTCCAACCACATTACTGTTTAATAAAGAGCCACACCTTTCCGATGCCTCCGTCCTGGGGAGCTCCTCCTACAATGTCAGTGGTAGTCGGCTGAGAGAAATGACCTGCTGTCACTGCATAGCCTGAGTGGTAAAGGAAATAAATAAATAAATAACCAACCATGAAAGGAAAGAGCCTGAGAAACAGACCAGACAGCCAGATCAGGCTTATAGGGTTTCACTGCTCCTGGGCTGCACTTAGTTAGAGTTCAACAACCATTCTGCTCAGGATGCACCAATATTCTGTTCAAAAGCTCATGGGAATGGGAAGTGAGAGTGCACCCTTCAGTACCCTTCCAAAAGCTGAGAGAAGAAAGCCATGTGTGTGGAGATGACCAAGGGACACAAGGAGCTCATACTGGGAGCAGTTTGCCAACTGCAAGTCAAGAGAGGGAAGCAGTAAAACAGGAAAAGGCATACACAGAGAAAAGCGATCACATGACCACAGAGAAAGTATCATGTCACAGAGCAACAGTCCCACTTGGATCAGACGGAAGTGTCCTCCTTTGGCTAAAATCACTGCCCAAGAAGGCTTGGATAATCATTGTTCCTTCTTGGCTGGGGAGACAGAAGAGGACAGTAGGCAAAGAGGTCGGAGAAGTTAATAGCTTAAAAAGACTTGTCTAGGAAAGAAGAAAAATGAGACTATATATCAAAGAAAAAAGCGCGTATTTGAAAGAAAAAGATCCAAGATTCAGCTTTATTTGATGTATTAAAATAATACATAATAACTAAAGATGAGTAGAGCAGCTTTCCTTCTAAGGCTCTCTTGTATTTGCTTTGCTCTTTTGCTGCAAATTATGAGGCTCTCGTCAACATGGTAAACTCTGTAATTCACGTCTATCAGTGGCAAAACCTATTTATGTCTGCAAACTCATAAACATTTACTCTTCATTTAGCTGTCACCAAGCAGTATCTCCCAAATTGTGTTTTTTTAAATACTAAAGGTTAAGGGGACAATGAGAGGTCAATGCAAGACTTTAGTCAAAAGTACCAAACTGTTGAAATGCCTTCCAGGTCTCAACAGTCTTAGGCAGTTCAGTTTAGGTGGAAGCCTTTAAATTAAGTATTTTAGGGACATTAGCTGGTTTTAGAGCAAGTACAACCAACTGAGTTAAAGATGCACCTATAGCCAAACCTTTCACAACTTCCTTCAGTTGCCAATGACACATTTAGGTGGTGTTATTTTAGTTAAAATAAATGCATCTGCAGTACAAATTCTGTAATTAGTTGTTGTACCCATTTTAAAGGCACATGTAAGCAGACATGCAGTTTAACTTGTGACAAATAATTTGCCTGTCACAGGGCAAAGGCAGGAATGTTAAGAAGCTTGCTACAATCCAATGTGCTGTTAAGTTAAAATGCCTTTTCTACACCAGTCAAAAAAATTATAGCAAGTTGGGGGGGGAGGAAGAGGTTCAGAACAAGGAGAGAAGAATGGAATATTTTGAACGCTTCTTTGTCTTTGCTTATATTTCTTTCCAGGTAAGTATCATTTTAATTCAAATATTCTTCCTTTCACACTTTTTATAAAAATACATCACCATAAAAAAAAATCAGTATCAACTTTATAGCATCAAAGCCTTGAAATACATTGTTGGACAATTTCCTATTCACAGTGAGCACCAGAGAGCTGCTTACCAAGGTATGTGTACCTCCTGGCTATCACAGCATCATCGTTCAGTTTGTAATATGTGTTGTCAGTGAGATTCAGTACTTTGACAGTTCCTGTCCAATAATAAGATCCTGGTGCCCCCATGATTACCAGTTCCTACAACAGGAAAAACAGAAGTGTGGGGGGAAAAGGGCAGAAGGAAAAAATAACAATCAAAACTTTATGCATTAAGGGAGAAAGGACAGGATATTTACTTAAAACACCAATAATAAGTCCATCTATAACAATCTCCTTTCTGTATGCATTTAGATAGAATCCTTCCTTCTTCCCAAGCATCAAGGTCACTGCATATACCCTAGAGACACACTGCTCTTTCATGGTCCATTTCTGCTCAGCTGTTCTGCTGCAACAGACTTTCCCCAGCCTTACTAACCATCAAGCTTATCCCTGCTAACATAGTCCTCCAAAAAATCCCACCCAGAACCCACCACTCAGCTACAGATCATGCTCTGATGCTGGCTGACATGCTGTACCAACCAATTATGATGGAAACAGCACAAAGCATTTTGAGTTTACAACTATGAAGCTAAAGAGCTGCTACGCATTCAACAAGCAGGATGTGCGTTAAGTCCTAGGTGGAACATTTTGCCCAGCTGTGTCATCAGATACACTCTGGTCTTTGAGAGACAACCTGGCTATAGTGTCATCATAGAATCATAAAACAGCTCGAGATCATTACAGACAACCAGAGTGCTTGAGCATTTTAAAACACCGTAGAAATCAGAAAAAGTTTGATCCAGCATTCAAAGGTAGATGGTCATGGATGACGCTATTGAGTCAAAATCCAAGGTACATTTACATTCAAGAGAAATTCAGAAAATGTTGTCCCAAAACATCCAGCATCCTTGCAGAAAAACCTTGCTCCTGGATGTGGTTTTAAATATCTCCAGCAAGGGACCAAATTAAGCCTGAGGAGTGTTAAGCCCAGGAAGTTCTCCATCCCTAAAGAAGACATGTGAACAGCTGCTTTCCTCACATCTCCATTCAAGGGTGGACTCCATGGGTGTCTCCAAGGCCATGGACGGACTCCATCCTTGTGGGAAATTGCTATCTATCTGAGTCCCCTTCAGGTGACCAGTTCTAGTCGCGGGGGGAGATGTTAAACAAGGAATTTTCCTAATAAGACTACAGGGACAGGACTTCAAAACCAACCAAAGGGCAGGACGTGCTTAGAAATAGCTTTTTCCTTGTTACGGGCCATAGCTGTGAGGTCAAGGGATCATTTACTGACAGGAACAACTACCATCCACAGCGCTGAATATACGGTAGAGGATCGCCTGTTTGACCCTGAAAGCCATTTATCTGCATTTCCTGCTGCCATCAGGCTGAAGTGGTAAAAGTTCAAAGATATCTTCTGAACTAGGGTAGCACAGGAGAATTTAAGCCTGGGAACAGAAATAGGCTGGAGAGAGCAGACAAGAGCTGCTGCTGGCTGAACATCCAGTTACCAGACAGTGCCCTTGTGGCAACATTGCCTGCCATTCCAGTTTACTGAAATGGCAGAAGGCAATTTCTGAAAGAGAAAACCTTTATTCTATTTGTATCAGCCTGGACAATACATTCTGTAGATCAGTGCATATATAATTAGGAGTGGGTATAAGTTCTTAAAAAATTTTAAAATGAAACCAAAACAAACAAGCAAAAAAGCCACAACCCTGAAACATTAACCAAAAAAAATAATCCATGCATAAGGGAACAAATTAATTCTTGACAAAACTGAAACATGGCTGATAGACTTCTGTCCAGGAAAGAATGTGGTCAAGTATTTAGAACAGCTGTGGTGCATATATTCTACCACACTATTTTTTTCTCCATCTTTCTGCAACAAAGAACTGTAGCAGAACTGAAAAAAAAGTGTTTATCTTCTGTATGTATGTGTATGTATGTGCATCATATTCATGCACATGTTCACATACATAAACAAAATTATTCAGGGAAGACTTTTACATCATCGCTTACAGTAAAGAGTTAATGACAGACAGAGAAATACCTCTATGCAAGTTTTGGGATGAACATAATAAGAAAATTCCCTGAGGACAATTCCTAGAGTCAATTCATTCATACTTGTCCACAGACCTTGAGAGACACATACACGTATGTATGAACCACTGGGCAGTCACTGTGCAAGAAACAGACACCTGGGAAGCTAGACAAGGCAGGAGGGTGTTTGCCGGCAGGAAGGGACCATTCTCAGCGCTCAGCCCACTGTCCAAGCCATGCTTGGGAATCTCTTCCTGGGGCATGCAACAGTAGAGCCACTTACCAACCCCAACCTTTCCATGCATGGGCCCCAGCTCACCTCGGTGAAGAACCCTGCGATCCCTGCCTGGCATGAACCATGCTCCTCCCCATACTTCTTCTTGTACTCTGGATGGAAGAAGAGAAGAAAACAAACCATGGTCATCCCTGACACAGCAGACACTCTTCACCTGAGCCACCTGCATGGCTACTCACAAAGCCTGGAGAGACAACAGCATGCAGGGCTCCTGGGTTTTATCAGTGGATCGGCCACCAATGTGCACCATGCAGCATACTCCCCCACATCAGGGAGTATAGCAAGGAGCCAGCTGGGGAGACAAGCCAGAGTGCTGCCTACAGAGACACTAAACCAGCAGTACCACAGTAGCATGAAAATAGCAGCAGCATCATTCCAGTAAAGGTGCATTAGAAGAGGCTTCCATCTGTGGCAGAGAGATCACCACAGCTTGGAAAGGGGGAGCAAAAAGTGACACACGTGCCTGTGTGCCACAGACTCTGCACTAGGAGATTTAACTCTCAGGCCCATTACTACCTCAGAGAAATAAAGTGATCTTCCCATACAATGACAGTCATCAATGCCTCCAGAAACATTTCCGGTAGAGGTGCTTCAGGACACAAGCTCCAGGAATAAGACAGTGACTGAGGAAAAGCCATGTGTTTCTACGTGATCAGGCAACAACAGTCTCTTTTGCAGGATGTTTATATCTGCTGCTTTTCATGGCCACATGCTCAGAGCTCCTAGTTCACAGGGAACTCAACCAGCATCCTATAGCCTTTGTTTATGGATTTTACATAGCAATCATTTGCCCTGTCAAACCTAAGGAATTTTTACTTTATTTTTTTGACGATGAGGAAAAAATATTTCTAGGAATACTTTAAGTTCAGGGTGGGGAGCAGGAAAAAGAGGGAAAAAAGAAAATCACTTTCCACTCTGCCTTAATCCAAATATTTTCATCTTAGAAGTATTTGAAACTTACAGCTGGATCGGAGCCTTTGCAGTTTTTTTCCAGAGAATTATTTTCAAATACCTACCATACTATGACTACTTCCTGTATATTACAGTAATTCATGCTCAAAAACAATTTACCATATAACTTGATAATTGTGAAACTTTTTTATATTTTTATTTTAAGCCCCATTAACTCATTGCTAAATGGTGAAAATTTTAATGAAAGCAATGAGCAAACTGCCTCTTTGGAACCAAGCAAGTTCCTTTGGAGTTGCACTTTATCTTATTGAAGATCAGAAGGAATTAATTATAAAAACTGCTGCCTTCTTTCAAAATATTTTAGGTAGACATACGCACACACGCACACACACACCATTCTCCCTTTTGTATTACATATAGTCTCTTCCTAACGTCATGAAGATGTTCAGAATTTTAGACATTTGCTGAGGTCATACCAGTTGCACAGGGAGAGGTTGGAGAGACCATGCAGAATAGAGACTTGATCCACAAATTACAGTCCAAATGCCCAACACTCTTGGCCAAGGCAGGGTCCTGCCAAAGTAGATGTACATCCCAGCAGGCCAGAAGCACAGCTGGGTCTCCTAGTTCTAATGCATGACAATTCCACTGAGAATTGAAGCCTGTATTAGCCCATTAGCCCATTAGCCCATTCAGCAAGTGTTGGGGTTCTGAATTGCTAACTCTCCATATACAGATTCTCCAGGCAGTACTTGCCTGGGAGATAATATTTTTTTATCAATGTGAACATTTTTTTCATTAAGAGAGCCAAGGAGAGAAGATTCCTCCCTCCAGCATTTCCTGAAAAATAATTCTGTGCATATCCTAAAAGCCCTGCCTGGACTACAGTAGGATCCGCATCCTTGCACGATGCAATGAAGAATGTCAAGGGCGCATTTGGAATTAAATCTGGTGAAGGATATCAAGGCTAACAAGAAGGGCTTCTTCAGACACATCAACAACAAAAGGATACTAAGGAAAATGTAGGGCCTACTGTTGAACGGAAACAGGGACCTCTTGCAACAGAAATTGCAGAGAAGGCTGAAATACTGAATGGCTTCTTTGGCTGCCTGTTTTGAAGTCTGGGGTGACATTTGCTTTCTTCCAGTCTTCAGGCTCTCTTTGCTTCAGTCTTCACTGCCAAGGCCAGTGACATTTCACAAGTGGAAATGTAAGCACAGAGGCCCAAACACCTCAGACATTGGGGCTGTTTGAGAATTTAAAGCTCTAGTCACACAGAGGAGAGATCAGCACATCACATTTCAGGGGAAATCAAGACAGATGTAGTCCTCCCCAAGGAGCCAGCAGCCCAGTACAGACAGACACTGGGCTCCTGGATTTCAGCCTAAACCCTTAAGCACAAAACTACCCCTCCTTGTCTGCCCCACTAACTCCCATCTGCAGTGATGTACACCTGCCTCCACACCCAAGCAAGATTCCTTTCCACACATGCAGCCACGGCCAAGGGGTGCCACCCATCCTGGACAGTCACATCCCAGCATCACAGACTTCTGTCTGCTCCCTAGAGCCAGTGTGCTCCTCCCAAGCAATGGACGAGCCCAAAAGGGATGAAAATCAAGATTGTTTCCACCTCGCTTCCACTTCAGTGCACAGTACTGACACCTGTCACTCAAACAACATAGCCAGCCAGCCATCCATGCAGTGAAGCAATCACTTAGATGGAAATTGTGCGGTTATTGCATCAGCTCACAGTTTTTGTACACCTGAATAACAACCTTTGCATAAGGTTAAATTAATTTGTTTCTGCATAGCTCCAGGCAATGACTGCAGTCAAGGACAAATTTGTTTTTTTACACTTCTTTATTCTTTCTCGTCTGCCTGCTGACTGCTGTGCATTCCTGATTACAGAGACTGCAGGCCACCACACTGCTGCATCAACAGCTGACAGCAAAGCAGCATAATGAGTCTCAGTCTGGAGGAGGTTGCAGCCTGTGCAACTTCGAAGATGTGCCATGAATAATACATACAGAAAAAAAGAGAAGATGGCAGTGGTTTGTAGCCAAGATGATCTTAGGTTAGAAGAGGAGTGAGACTGAGGAAGGAGTAATTGCATAAAACAACACACAAACAAAAAGAACAAGCTCTGATGTGTGACAATTCTGAAGGTAAATGCCCCTGAACTTTTTCTTTGAACAAAACTCTCTGCCAGTCTCTAAGCAAACTTCAATGCCATAACGTAAGCTAAGCTACAGAGTGCAATAAAATAATCTATCATCCTCAAAGACGTCAAGTATCACATGCACTGAAAGCTTTTTTTTCCTATCATACAGTGTTTCACTATTCTAGGAAGAAACAGTAGTATTCTTTCTGACCTAGCATTGTAATACTGAGTTTCCACCACAAAGCAGGGATGTTTTGATAGCTCCTCGGAAACCAAATGTGGTTTGGACCTGTGGGAAAAATTACTTTTTCCTTTGGAGGCAAGGCATATGAGCATGTGCTGTTTCCCTTATTCACTAACCAAAGGGACCATTAGTCTTCCCCACTTCTACCACCAATTCTTAACACAGAGGAGTAGGAAACCATTCTAGCTCTCCCCATCAGCTGAACTGCCTCTCACAGTACATAGAGCCATCCTTCTTTGCAAACCGAATGCATTGGGGGAATGAAGAGGCAGCTCCCTTTTCTGGAAAGCCATTAAAACTATGGGAAAAATAACCAATTGAAAGTATTGCCTGGAAAACTGTGACTCCATATGTCAGCTATGTCCACAGGACATCCAGCTCATCTAAACCAGATTAGTACCTACTCAGAGAGATTGTATTTAACTATTAGGCTTGCTGCTGTGTTCTAATTATCTTTTAATTCCAGAGTTCTGTCAGCCCTTTCAGGGAAGCCAGGCAAGAATAAGATGGATTGAGACTACTATGCTGTTGCACCAGTACCATCTAGTCAGGAAATTTCCATTTCCTCCACGGATGGAGACTGTTGGCCTGCACCCTTCACCAGCTGGGGTTATCACCTTAGCTGCACTAAAAATGGGGCTTCTGGAAGCAAGCACGCGACTGTCTACCCCTATTTGCACATGGTGAGATCTAGAGAAGGCTGAGACACTGGAATCTTGTCAGGCAAAGGCATGCGTCCTAGTGCAAAGTTTGCAGCCACAGGTCTGATAGCCTCCCAGCAATGGCCACAGAGGCTGTCAGTGTAGGAGCACTTCAGACTCGATGCTTTGCGCTAGCCATTAATCAGCGTCAGTGGAGGAAAACTTCTTCTGCTCCTTCCAGAAAGTGAAGGAAAAAAGTTACAAGGATGACTGCAAACTTACTTCATAGAAACCTTGAACAATGAACTCCTCTGTGTGACACACCACAGCTATCTCTCTTGGAGCTAGTTTTATTGAAATTTAAAGAATCAGGAGTAAACAAATGCAGCCATTCCTTGTGACACTGTGATTTCATGTCTGATGGGGCGGCGAGGCTGGGTGGAAATCAGTCCCGAACTTTCAATTTTCCCTTTACCAAGAAGTGAAATTAAGCCAGCATAGTTCTGCATCAACCCTGCCAACTTTCCACTGGCTGCTCTACGTGTACTAGGCCCACACATTTCTATTTTCTAGCAATTCCTGGCAAATATCCTGTCAGATTAACAGCAGTTTTACTCCAAAAACATGACGCATAGATAAACACAAGTGGTTCTTCCCTTCCAGAAACCACATCCCCACCATGGCTTCAGGCAGTGCAGGAGCAGTAACACAGGCTCAGAGGGAGCCCCATCAGCATCCCCGCATGTGCACATTGTCCATAAAGTTAATATCAGATGATTTGCAGTATATGACATCAGTGTGAAGCCTTATCCTAATTTTGCTGACAGTAGCAAGGAGGGCAGGGAGGCAGGGAAGAACAAATACAGTAGGCCAGTGCTCACAACAGGAAGGCTTACATAGCTTATTTGTACTCTGCTGCACAGCAGCTAGCATGGATGGGACAGGTCCCTCAAAACTTCTCACATATCAAATAATGACCAATTTCAGGGCAGGGAAACAGTGCACAAGTGTATGCCATCTCCAAAAGGTGTGTGGGTTTGCAATGGCAGATTCCCAAGTAAAGCCCAGAGAGAGGTGAGGAGCCACCTCAGAAGAGTGAGCATAAGACAGACACAGCTCTGTCACAGGGCTGGCTTTATAGGCCAAGCTAGGATATGGCCACTCGACAGCAACAGAGAAACTTGCCAGGACATTCACTGCCTTATCCCTCTCCAACTTACTAATGTCAGCAGCAAGCCTGCTGCTGGCTGCTGCCAGCTTTGGACAGGAGGGCAAACAGTTAAAAGCACGTAAGTAAAATCAGAGGTCTTGCCCACAACAAACCCTGCTGTGTTTTGTCCTCCAAAGTCCCACACTTTCTCAGGCTCCTACAGTGAAGAAGTGAAAAAAAGGAGGAAGCAAGGGTGCTTTCCCCAAAATGTTCCTCTCAAGGCCACGAATCTTAGGAGATACCCTATCTTCTACCAAACAATACACTTGTGCCTCTAGTTCAGTTAATTGCTCTTGGCCAAGGAGACTCTGTGTTTTGAAGTCTTTAAAAAAAGAAACATGATATAAAAGTCTCACACATGCACTAGAGAAGGAGAAATTAAAATGATGGCACATGGCATTTGGTGCAGAACCAAAAGGCGCAGCCACCCATGGCTCAGAGCTGGAGCCCTCCCTCTGCATCCACCTCAAACCCAGACTTCAACACAGCAGCAATTTAATATAAATTGTTGCACAAGTACCCCAAAGTGAGGAAAGTAATCCTTTTCCCTGTCCCACATTCCAATCCTCTGATAAATGACAACATAAAAATGAAAGTGTTTCCATAAGATAGGCAAATTGGTTCATGATTGAAATATAATTGAGGATTTTTACGTCATGTCACAGTGAAGCATAAGAGGCCAAGCTCATATCAATATCTTCTCATTATTTACCTAAGTGGAGAGCTGCTGCCTCAAAACACAATTCAGAAACTATTTATTCCTCCAGTAAAGTGCAACCATGCACTTTAGCAGTCACAGAACCTGTTCAGTCATTGTGCTACTCTCCCAACGTCATTCAAAACCCAACTGCCACCAACAACCAACAACCCAACAGCTGTGCCGCAAGGCAGCCACATGTTACAAAAAAAAAAAAAAAAGAAAAAACCAAATCAGTAGTGAAGGTTACTGTAGTAGTAGAAGTGTAGCAAGGGACATTATAAGCATCACTACTGGCCTGACTCCTTACCTTCATAGCAGGGCAAGAGCTTCCTCCCTTTGGACTGCAGGTCGGGAGGAATGATGTTGCAGAAGCCATGGGGCAAGATGTACTCAGTCTCATAGTAGATGTTTTTCCAGCGGTGTGCACATGCCTAAACAGATCATACAACATGGGTTATTGGCCCATAGTCACAGGAGATCACTCCGACCAAGGCAGAGCATGTGTGAACAGGACCACTCAGCATCACCTTCACCCCACAAACCCATTGTACTCTCCTTACATTCTACCATTTCTAGATAAAGTATTTCTCATTGTTAGCTTCTGCAGCTCAGGACATTGTCTGACCCGGCAGCTCAGATCTCAGCCTTCACATGTATATAACTAGAAAAACAAGAGGTCTCAGAGCCTATGCTGGAGATTTCAAAATCTCTGACTGTGCATGAATCCTTGCAGACAGCAAAGTTTTTCTGACTAAAGATGCACTAACACAACCCAGCAAAGCCAGAAAAAGGTGAAAAACAGGAATAAACTGAGAATACTTAGAAGGTTACTAAGACTGTATTAGAAGGTTAAACCACCAGAGAATGCATGTGTGAGTCAAAGGTTGGTTTCCACTGGGAAAGGCAGCTCTGTGTTCTGGTGACAGATGTGCTGAGCCTTGCTTACTGCTAGTGAATTTAAGTGAAAATGCCAAGGATTTTGTAGTAGCAAGAGTGGCAACATCAGCCAATGTGCAGACAAGCTGCAGAGCTTTATAGTGAAGAATGAGATCATCCTGAAAAACCACTCACCAAGACACTTGCTCAGTGCAACTGCCACACACAGGCACATATGCAAGCAATGTAGAGCCTGTTTCACACCTTCCCAGAAGCCATTTGCTCCAAAAATTAACACTGCATTGCTGCCAGCCAAACCACAAGTTGCCTTCTGCTCAGGATTTATTTGGAATAAAAGAAAAGGAAATGTGAAACAGCAAGGGCTTTGAACTTAGCACATGCCTGACCATATGTCCAGTTGGTCTGAGTCTACACTGAAGTCACTGTAGATGTGTCAATTTATGTCATTTAAGGCTTAACCCCATGCCAACCGAGCAAGCCTCTATGCTACAAATCATCTCCTCCACATGCTTTCAACTTTTCCTGGAGGCTTTGCATCAACCCCCCTCACGAACCCCATATTTGACCCCATCCTCCCCAGATGAGAGACCCTCTGTCTTCCATTTCTGTGTACTACCCCACTTTTCTGCCTCAGCACCTCAGAGCTGCCCATCAGAGAATCTCAACATGGTTAAAAATTATATCCATCCATAAAGCAGGCACAGCTGTGTCACCTCTCCACTAAAGGACCTGGGAAGTGTATCAGCCACTGGAAAGCTCAAAATTCAATCCAGCCATCAATAGATTTCAATATACTTATGTCCAGAAAGACATAAATAGTTAATACTATTCTCACAGAGCAAAATCAGTTGTGCAAAAGCCTCTCTACTGTTAGCAGTGCCGCATTTGGAGTTTGATATTTATTGCTTTCCTAATTTCATGTGCTCAAGGAAAGGCACATATTTCCACATATGGCTATCACAGAGGGACAGTGAGGGGCTCTGGGGGTTACAGAAAGTTTTGCACTACATTGCATGCTGCAGGCTGCCACCTGTGATGCAAAGGATCCTTCTGAGGACACTCCACTCCACAGGCAAATGCATGTGAGAAGTACAACAAAAAGCAACTTTGGAGACTCTCGTATGCACTTTAAGGAGGTTCAGTTATGATTTCCATCCCCATGCACTACTCATTCAAAATTGAACAGCAACAGACAACTGACATGTGAAATACTCATTTTCAGTGAAACCAGGAAATAGTTTCTCTCCTGATAGATCCGTGCTGTGAGCACAAATATACACATGCACAACCCTTGCAAAGACAATGCCATAAAGACACATACCATTAAAGCAACAGTGAAGTCAATCCCAACTCTGGACACAAACTCAACTGGAAACAGACCAAGAGTATATTTTAAAATTTTGGAAAGATAAAGGATTGTGGTATTGTAAATTCCTTGGTATTTCATCTCTCAGTAGAAGACACGTAAATTAACCTACTAATCTCTCTCAGAAGAGTACAAACAATTGAGTCAGGGAGAGTAGCAGCATTTCATCACAAGCAGGTGGCTTTGCTCAGGAGTGAGGTGCAGAGGCCAAGAAAGATAAAACAATAAAAGGAGAGAAAAAGCTGCTGCTGGATAAGAAGTATGTTCAAAATCTACTGGAGGCTATGGGCTCAGTCTAGCAATTCTGGGCACACTTAACCAATCTGTTAAGACTTGGGTTAGTGACCACTCTTCTGTACCTTCATCATGATGCGTATTCAGGCACACTATAGTTCAGTCTGCCTCAGTGTGCAAACCTTCAAGGGATGAACTCTCCTTGGTTACCTGAGTCAGGGCTTCCCCAGGCTTCCCTGTGCCAAAGCTACAGAATTTGACATTTTCCCAATGGACAGGAGTCCAGCAGCTCCTCTTCCTCCTCAAAACTCATTTCTCTGCAGTCAGACAACCAGCACATTTGTCTCCCTGCCGGGACGCATCTGCTTTTGCTTTTTCTGTCTTCCCAAAAGCATTTAGAGTCAATTACAGTTCACTGTCGCTGTATGTTGCTGAGGCAAGGTGATGTGCTACCAAAGGTGGCTGCAGGCTTCCTTCTTTGACAGCAACAGCACACATCTGAAGAGGTCTTTGGAACAGAAATGACTCACCTGAATTTGAGGCAATTGCAAACAACTGACAGCCTATGCACCCTGTTTTAGATGCAAGCTATAGGTAGGTCCCTGTGCAATAAGGAAACCATCAGTACACTTTGGTGCTCAGCAGCTGCTGCTGGGGTACAGGTTCCAGCTCTACCACAGAACAGCGGAGAAAGGATGCAAACCCTTGAAGCAAAATAAAATGCTTCTGAGCAAAGCAAGATGAAATATCTATTGATGGCTGACACTGCATTACCGCAACATAATGAATAGACCATTTCAGAACTGCTGACACTTGGATCTTTTGCATACTGTTGCAGCCACGGGCTTTGCTCCACAGGAAGAGCAACACAATGACAGAAGTGGCAGGTATTTAGGAAGAGCAAGACTGAAGGCTGTGGCTTAAATCACAATGCACTGTCCCTGGTTCCTCTCCCAAAAAAAGCAAAAGGAAGAATTTTACTGTTTCAGTTTGGAAAGAGCGGGCAATCTCAGCTGTACTATTGCAGTACTGAGATTAATGCAAAGACTGACTGATAGTATATCCAAGGACAAGGAGTTTTCTTATTTAATCTTATTCCTACATCTGTTTATATCCTCACTGTTTGATGCTTTACTATTCAGTCCGTCACACAAACACCAAATTCTGGTTTAGTAACATCCTGGCACAATATGGGCTCAAACACAATCCACATTTTACCAAACACCAGCTAAAGGCCTCTGGCATGCTCCTCACCTTCCCTACTGCCCCATGCCACTGAAGCCAGTACTCTTATAAGGCAATTGCAGAAGGCAGATAAGAAAAAAATTTAGGCCACTAAGCAGCTTCAAAGCAAAAGTAACGACTTCTTTATACAACTCACAGTTAAACTGTGGGACTAGTGAATCTAACACAGAATGTCAAGAGCATGAATATTTCACACAGGCAACTACACTTGTTTATGGAAATAAAACCCAATCCATCCAGGGCTATTGACCAGAAAGATATTACTCTGACTGAAAGAGATGCAGTAAATGGAGTTGTAATGTTTGACAATATCTACACACTCCTAACTAAAGAAACTCACTCATGCTATCTAGCAATTTTTAAAACAACCTAAAAATTTGGCAAATACAGCTATGAACACATATTCAGACACATCTCAGAACACCAGTTTTTCAAACGGGCTTCAAAGAAAAGCTACATTTTAAAGAAACACTAATCCTTAAAACTAGAAGTCGACGTATATTGAAAACCATCTGTGGGAAAGTCATGAAACTTTTTCAGTTAAAAGTTCTCAGAACAGAGAGCAACAATGACCTGAAACATCCAGGTAATGTCCTTCCACAAAGGAATCTATATGCATTCATTTCAGGCTCTGTTTAAACACAGATGCACACAGATGTATAATTAGTAGTTTGACTTTGGTGATAAATAGCAATGAGAATTATATAATTAAATATCCTCCAGCATCTGGACATGATCTACTTGGTGAGGGGCAGTATAATCTTGTAAGATGGCTGGGTTAGGATTGTTTTAAATCAGTGTCACTTGTGGCGACATTTTACCAGCCTAAGCTGTAGTGAAATAAGCACACCACCAGGTGCATATTTTGCTTTACCTACATTTCACTTTTAACCTGCTTTATGTGTGAAATTTCTACCCCCCTCAACCCTAATCTAAGACCGCCCATGTCTCTCACCTCTGTTGCCTCCATTCAGCCAGCCAGCATCCAGCTTGGCAGTTGCTTGGCTTTTTGCCCCACCAGCACTCTGTTCAATTACTGTTTCTATCTAGGCAGATGACCCCTAAGCATCAGCTGCAACCTGTTTCCCTTTGAACCAAAATACAAAACCCCACTATTCTTAAGATATGATTTTTACCAAAAAAAAAATATCTAGCCTTGCCTAAAAATGTATGAACAACCTTCTAAAAATTAATTAGGATGAATTTGTGTATTTCAGCCTGAATACTGGCCAATGAAAAGGATGCTGTGTCTCAAGGTAGCGTTATCTTGATCAATGCAAGTTACTCCTCAGTTGTTACACACAACTGAACACACATACAGCTCAGGATACACCTTGAAAATATTAACTGCTTGCACTAGCATGAATGCCTTAATTTTGTGCTCTTTTGTACATGTTTACAGTGTATTTTAATTATGTACCTGTTTCTCCTCTCCTCCTCTAGTCCTGAACACATTTAAAACATCCAAGAAAAGTAAAGGTAGCCCCTGTAACACTGACAAGGTATATACCAAGAGAGACGGGGGGAAAAAATATCACAGTACTGTGACAGAGAGGCATCAAACCTACCTGCTCTCCCACGGGGAAGTTGGTGCACAAGGATTTGGGGCGTAAGCACCTGGACTCTAAGCACATATTAAAAAAAGGTCTTTGAGGGAAGCAGGTTTGTCCTCTTGCCTTTTACAGGTGATTGGCACAGTAACCACTGCATAAGATTTTTCTCACTAGCCACTTTTTGACAGTTTGATGCTACATACAAGGGCAGTCCTGCATATCACTGGAAAGATAGGGCCAAATGAAAGTTCCCTACTCACGAACAGGGCTGTTTAGAATTAGACTGCTGTCAGGGTTACCCTGATACAAGCTTGACATTTGCCTACCACATATAATATGCATAACATTTTGTTGCAAATTTCTTTTTATTTCTGTTAACTTCCCTGCAGACACCTCACTCAGGCAGACAGTCAGAATCCAACCATCGATGTATATACAGGCAATTATTGGTCAGAATGTAAAATACCCATGCATTCTAGAAAGGGTTTTGCCCAGGATTCTTTACAATAACACAGGAAAAGTTTTGCAAAGAAATATTGCACATCCTAAGGATCACATCTGCTCCTCTTGTCCTGTCTGTGCATAGTAACCACACTGAAGACAGTAAGTCAATCCACACACAATTAAGACATCTCTATTTGCAACTCTTCTACCTTGTTAATAGGAAATTAATATAAATAAATGAAAAATACGGCCACAAAGACTAATTTTACATTTTTCCTTATAAGTTTTGAGACGCAATTCATATGCTCAAGGAAAATGCATGCATTCATAATTCCTACTTAAACACAGACAAATTACAAAAAAAAACCAAATTAGTAGATACCGCCCAGACAAATTGTATTTATTCAGTTCAAAGATATAAACCCTCAGATTTAGGAGGACGTCCTTGGCTGACACAAGTCAGGTGTGATGGCTTGGAATCCTCCCTCTATAAATCACATCTTCTGGCTGGGGCTCACTTCTGCTTGAAGAAAGGGACTACAGAATCTGCCGCCTCTTACTCTGGACTCCGTCAGCTGCTGCCAAACACAATCCTGATGTGCTTAGTCAGGCAGCAGCTACAGTTTTAATGAGATCAAAGAAAAGCACGGACTTACCAGCACACTTCCACCAGCCCTCGGCTGTCTAGCTAGGCTCACACCCATCCATTCATCATCTCTGTCTTCCTTACAGGTCTTTCCACAGAGCATGCCCCGAGAATTGCCTACAGAAAAAAAGGGAAAGGCAGCAAGACAAGAAGACGTGAGTTTTAAATACCTACCAAAGAATCCTGACAAGAAAAGATTGCCCATCAAACATCTGACGATGCTTTTCTTTCCCCCTGTATCCTGATTATTAGTTCTTGAATGCATTAAATGGAGCAATGTTCTCACTCTTAAGTGGCACCATACACATACACAGCTGAGGACAGACTCTGTTCCCAACAGCCAGCAGCTATTACATTATGTCCACAGCTCTGCCTCCTGAATGCAATCTTGAAAATTAGACCAGGGGCACTTAAAAAAAAATGTGGCTGAAATCTGTAGTCCTGTCAGGCAGCATTCATCCATAACAATTTATAATCTGGTAGCAGGACAAACCACTTAGCCAAAACACTGTTTTAGCACATGTAAGCTTCATAACAGAAATTCTACTTAGTGTAGGTATGAAAAGATGAACAATACAAATATACCTTTTTTTATAGGCAGAAAAAGCAACATGTCACCAAGAAAACCAAAATACTAAAATGCTTCGATCTTTACCATCATTATCCAGCATGAAGTTTTAGATCATAATTTTACTTAGGCCTCCACCTTCCCCTGCCTCAGACAGTACATCAGAGTAACTGAAGTCAATCCTGATCCCATGCAATAGCATACAAGTGGTCTCACTGAGACCACTTTAGCACAAAAAGTAAACTCAAGAAATTATTTGCTGCATTATGAGGGAACCCATAGATCACCACATTACTAATAACCCCACATATCATGAGCCCATCAGTGCATTGCCTGGGGTCATCTCATCCACTCTTTACTTCAGCACTGCCTGGAGCAGGCAGTAGCACTCCAAAATACTTACAAAGTCACCAACATGCTGAAGATTCACACTGACGCAGGTGAAGAAAAGACAGCAGCTTAGCTTAAGCAGGGAAAAACCCACATTTACCTGGTTACTCCCCGGAAAGAGCGAGCAAGGCCACTGGGAGAACACCAGCACAAGTGGGATGTTATTTTGTAATGCTGAAGAGAATGTAACACTTTTGCTACTAGTGTTCAAAATCCACCAGGAAAGGCTGATGACTCCCTCTCAATATTTCAGGGCCAATTTGAAGCTGGCAGAAGGATTGCTAGCCACATGCTTTGGATTTTTTTTGGTTGCCTCCTGCTGTCCCAAAGCATCATAACTACCCACCTCTCCCCATATCCAGTTCTGTGCATCTTCTGTCAGGGTTGGTATGGACTCGACATTTAAACACTGCTCCTGGGGACTGAACAGAGGTGCTGTATTTAGATTCTGCCTTGGGAGCACCAACCAAGACCCTGGAAACCAAAAGCAAAGCAACAAGTGATTAATTTCAGGTGGAAAGAAAAAAACCAACAAACACCACCAAGGTTCACATTGCCAGAGCTTCCTCAGCAAAAGCACTTTTCTCAGCAACCTTGTAAAACAATGACACTGATTCACAAACTGAAAACACCACACACAATAAAGGCATTTTTCCACAGTGAAGGAATTTCCACAAATATTTTTAACAAATTAAATTTCCATTAGGATTGTACCACATTTAAAGTGGCACACCCTCACCGCATACCTCCCAAAAGCATTTAGGAAAGCATTAGGATGGACAACAGCATCTGCATCCATTTTTTCTGTTTTAGCTACATCCCTATCAGTCCAGAACTGATACACCCCCAAGCAGACAAAATCTGAACCTGGATTCTTGCCAGCCAGCCCAAGATTTGTAAGCTTGTTTAGAAAGTAGACGCACTCCATTCTCAGAACATATTATATAATTGCATCTTTAAAAAACAACAGCAAAAAACCAAACCAACAATACAAGCAAATCTCTTCCACAATACATTGCTATCACCCAGTATTTATCCTTAAGGCTGTGAAGACTTTACCTGGACTATTTATCCCACATGAGATCTAGTGTATCTGGGAAGCACCAATGGCCTGCTCTGATCATAGGGTTACCCTCGAAAGAAAGATGGTGAGCACTTTTTAATCACTTGTGTTAGGATCTAGTTAAACTCTTTAACAAGCTGGCTTCTATCTTCTCATGCCCTAAGGGATGCTTTTTGAGGAGGATTACAAGGGAAGCACAAGTATTAAAAGAGTCCTTTCACTGTCTCCTCATTTTTAATCTTTCTCAAGTGGTTGTGACCCCAGACCTGGGCAAGTGAGGAAGAGGAGGGAGGTTAAGCAGGAGGAGAGCATCTTGCAGGAGGGCACTGGGGAGCACCAGGTAACTAAGCAACAGTTCTGCAATGCTCTTGCACTGTCACGCATGACAGAGCTTCTGAATGTAAAAAAATCCTCACTAAAATTAAGCCCAGGGCTGGAACTAAGGGCAACCATCTCTAAAAGGCTAAGGCTCCAGCAGTTCCCTGTGCAGACTCAGGCTGCTACTTGGGAGGCAGCAGCTGACCAAGGAGACACTGCTCTTGGTTTAGGCACTAAAGAGTTATTGGTGCAAAGTCAGTCTGCAAACACAACTCTCCCATTCACAGGTGGACAGCCCAGCACCAACCCCAAAATGGATGCATTCCCTATCTTAAACAACTTTTCCTTCACCCTCCAATCTAAAGTTCCATACCAACCACCACCCATCACCACCATCCCAGTACACACAGGGAGACCCGAGGCACAAGGTGTGCACCTGTCCAGGGTCAACCTGAGTCATCCAGAAGAGCTTCTCCTGCATGAGAGCCTCATCTATAAACAACAGGAGCACATCTCCCACCCAACACGCTCCCCTGGATGCTGGATGCAACAAAACTGTCCTGTGGCACTTGATACACTTACAAAAATATGAGAAACCCCTATGTTAAGTGACCATTTTCTCTGAAGTTTTATAGGCTAAACTGTATCATCTGGAGAATTCTGATGGAATTGCACTCTGGCACTCTACAACGCACATCATGTTTTCACAAGTGAAAAGAATTAATGTCCAAAATCCTTAAATTGCTAAAACCTACAAAGGCTGCACACTTGGGGAGCAAGTGCAAAGAAGCTTGAAAAATAGCTCCAAATGGAAATCCTACTAGGCAGGCAGCAGATATAAATCAAATGCCAGTCATTTCATTTACACAGGCAATGAATGCATAACATTCACTTACTGACATTCATGAGGTCTAACAAAAATAAACATTACTAGCTTGAAGAGTTACAGGTTCAAACTGCAAAAGGAAAGACCATGTTTCTATGACCTGTTATAACAATAAGATAACATAGGTCACATTGACCTCCAGTTTAAAAGAGGTTTTGCTCTAACCTAAGAAAAGTAAATATGATTTAGCAACTAGTGCACAAGATACCTTGGATTGCAACATGAAAGACAGAGACAACGGAGCCTAAATTACAAACACTTTTCATTTCTCTTTAAAGAGATGAATGGGAAAAATTGATAATTAACAATTTAAGTAGGCTACTGGCATAGATAATATTGCTGTCTTAAGCAATTGTACCTTTCAAAAAGAAAATGTCCATTGCCATTTCTTCATGTGGACTGAGCAGAAGGAAGCAGCCAGCAACACATGCCAAAGGCAAATCTACACTGGATTGTCCTGAATGCGTTCTAATTTGATATTTCACATACACCACACACTGTCATCTTAGGATCTTGTCTCATTCTTTCACTCTTGCATCTAGAACCCAGCAGCTGAAACCTTTGCAGAGCTCCTGTTTCATCTGGCATGATCCGTGCTCGCCCATGCCCTAAGATGGTTACCTTCAGGGAAACAGGAGGTATTCTGTTGGTTCACATGTGTTTTGGTTGGTATTTGTTACATACCAATTACTTTCATTTTAGTCAAAGGTTTGAGACTGGAATATTTCCTTTGTCAACAAAAAGACTTGCTCATGCTTTCACTAGCTTCTGTATGTAATGCCTTAACTGTTGTAAGAAAGTCACCTGTTTAACTATCATGAGACTTTTCAGCAGACCTGGATAGAGGACTCATTTCCATCTAAATACTTTGGGACCCCTGGAGCAAAAAAACCTACCTGTCTTTTATCTCCTCTACATCTTTAAAACACCTTTGAAATCTTTTGCAATGTCTATGAAACAGCACTGCAATCAGAGAAAGTGTTTTTTCTCTGCTACTATGTCAAATCAGAAATACATTTCAAAACAAAGTCTAAGAGTCTAATACAGTCTTCTCTCATCTCAGTGCTGTGGAGTCTTCCCTGGCATAAACACAGAAGATATAAATACAGCTAGAAGAAATAAAACTTTCCAACCTATTCCAAATAGTTTAACCAGCTCTTGTTTAAAATGACTGATTTTTGTGGTACAGATTTCCAATGCTACTATATGACTACTTGGGCTGTCAGCAAGCAAGCACCAGCAGTTTTCCAGCCTTTTGCCAAAAGGCTTACTATGTGAGTAATACTCTCTGAAGAGATTATTGATAAGTGCAGCTTCTCACCACAACCATACTATTCCATGGGAAGCCCCTAGAATATCAGTGAGTAGCTTCATGAAGATTCCTTGAAGGGGAAACCCCATCAAGAGAAAGAGGTTACTTTCTATGCAGAAAGGAAGAGAACCAAGAACAGGAGGAGTGGAGTTTGGAGCCATTTTAGCCATTTTCCTTGAGGTGCACAGAAATCTGTAAGCAACAGCCTCATCCCACTGGCTCTGTGAAAAAACTATTGGGGTTTAAACCAAAATAGGGAGCAGTAAGCAGAAAGGCCACTTAACTTTCTCTTCTTGCATTCATACTCATATGATCAAGAGCAAACGTCTTCATTGAGAAACCTATGCAGCTGCATGGCTGGAAACCATCCCACTGAAGGAGTTGCAGCAGCCAATTTTATTGGATGACATGAAGCTTTCCTGGTCACAGAGAAATTCACACCTCCTTAAAATTACTTCCTGAAGAACAGTACCAATCACTTCCCTGGTGATTGACCCCCAGGACATACAGATTTGGAAATTAAGTGTTGCATTTAACAGAAGGAATAATGAGCAAAACTGCAGAGCTGACCGATGGCTGGAGAGATGCCAAGCACATTAAGCATCAGCCTACAGCACTCAGCAGTGATTAGACAATCACAGTTTAAAGACTGAGCACTGTAGGTACCTCACCTCACCACAATGTTAAGTGGCAGGGGGAAAAAAGTCTTTAAATATCCTCACATACCACAGCTCATTTCGAAAGCAATACCAGAGAAGGATGCCCTACCATGATATCCCAGTTGAGTTTCTTCCTTTTAGAAATGTCTCTGTTACTTGCAAAAAAAAAAAAACCAAAAAACCAGTTACTTGAAATAAAACCCCGTGTTTGATCCATTACGTGCAGAGCAAGAAGCGGGAGGGCTGGATGATCCATGACCAATGACAGCAAGCTCAGATTCCTAGAAATTCCATGGCAGGATCTACAGTATCGCTGTTTAGATTATGCACACAACACCCAGTCTCCACTGGGTCAGTCTGTTACCATACCTTTGATAAATAAAATAGAGAATAAAAATGTTAAGCTCCCCTAAAGTTGCTGAATAGAGCTTAAAGACTAAGCTGGCAAAAAAAAAGAAGAAAGGATATAAAGGTATGCACATGGGATGATAAATGCGGCTGGAACCACTGGAGAAACAGATAAAGAGGCCTACAGTGTTTTCTTGGGCAAGTTATGTAACAAGACGCAACAGCGCATGCCCAAAGAAAAAGTTCAAGGAAAGGTCACCTTTAATATCGAAGCATTCAGTGCACACAACCACCAGAGACCCCTCTTAATTAATCTCCAGAACCCTAAAAGGACCTTCAGAAGGAGGCATATGCATGCAAAATAGTTCTAGGAAAGTGATGTTTATGTATTAGATAAGAAACGTGTTTTAATGAATATATATTATTATGATAAATACCTTGTTGTAAAGTCTCACAATACATGCAGAACAAGGAGAGATCAGCTGCGTGTCCTGCGCATATAAAGAATGTCTGCTTTCTAGTGCTTCAAATTGTATTAGAAAGTTTATTCTGTCTGATTTTGGAATCACCTTCCTGCTGGTTGCACACAAGTTTATGCGACATGCCAACGACACATAGCCATCGGCTCAAGACGCAGATCAACCTTCATTATTTCAGCAGCAGTGCAAACCGGTGAAGAGCAGGGCTGAAGGAATGATGCAACAGCACAGAAGCCAGACTCATTCTTTTTCGTAAAACTGGCAGCAGGACACCATGCAACTAAACTAACTTCATTATTTTCATGTCAGATCATTTTGCCAGACAAGATGAAATGGTCGACCTAGACTTGCTGAGAGATGTGAGGGTATCAGCAAGAAGGGGTCATAAGGAAGGAAAGGGAGAGGGACTAAAGTAACATCTTATTCATTTTAAAAAAAGAAGAATCAGAGATTTCAAATTATTAACACTTTTTATTGGGGCAAAACCTGATATTTTTTTTCTTTTTTAACTGTCTGGGGTCGTTTCTTGGTTGTTTTTTGAGTCCTTACTCCAAGTTTCAAAATTATATCTGAGAGCAGAAGCACTTCAGCTTGTCCCTGCTCCAAATGCAACCAGCCACCTGGTTTCTTCCTGAAAATGACAATGATGGGTAACTGAGAAAACCTGTCAAGATTTACAGCCATAAAACTCACTTAAGGTAGGAAAAGAAGACATAGTCAGAAATACTATAACCTCAGCACATCTGTGATGAGAAACCTTTCTTCAGATAAGAAAATGTGCAAAAACAGCTCAATGGAACCATCATTGCAATCAACTATTGCAGAAAACGTCAAAGGCACTGACTTGCTTCACTACTGTAGTGGTGGCTGAACACCCATATTCCACTATAATTTCTGTGTGCAGCAGCCTGACTATTCACGTTTATCTGATGTAAGATTTCATACCAAATATCCCCACCCCCCTTTTTTTTTTCATTCTACATGAGTATCTGGCTTATATAAATCCTGAAGAACCACCAAACCCTGAACCAGTTTACTGGAAACCTGCAGGCCTAAGGTAGGCAATACAGACAGGTGCCTTTGTGGTCTTGGAAAACAAAGAGTTGAAACACGGAAGACGTGGCTATGAGAGATACCATCTTAATATGAATCAGTGACTATATATATTTATATACATACACACACACACAAATAGGTTCACACACACCAACACATGGACAGGCTACCGAAAACAACACAGCTCTCATGATCAGAAGTACATTAGGCGAGTACTGTCTTCAAGCAACAAAGAGCAAGACTTCCCTGAATATTTTCAAATGCTTGAGAGCATATTAACATATTAAACAGTTTTAGATGGGCAGGAGCCCTATCAGCCTCAGATATGATCAATCACATTTTTGGAGGCTCACATAGTGCTAAACTCACCAGGCAAGCCTTGAATGCCAAAATATAACTGTCTAAAGTTAAATTATTTGAACTACTTCCCATTGCAGTGTACAGACCAAATGGACACGAGAAAACTGAAATCACAGCTCTTCCTTGGGTACATAAAAGTCAAAAGAAGAAAGAAAAAAAACTTGACACACAAAACCAAACAATAACCCTGACTTTTAAGAGGATCTTCTTCAGAAAACTGGAAGCAGGCTGCACATACTTTTAAGAGACATTCATTATTGACCTTTAGGATGAACACACACATTACAAGCACAATTGCACATAGCACACTAGAATCAAGGAGAGTGTAAAAATACTCTTCTCCCAAACTTGTTATCCCAGTGTCTGGTGGGAACAGGATTTTGAAGTACCCATGAAAGCAAACTTCGTGGTGCCTGGTCAAAAAATGAAAAGAGGAGCTTTCCCATCAGTGGTGACAATCCCACCCTCATGATTTCTGAGAGTGCTGATGGCTGATCACATTAAGCTGCTGTTAACCCTTCTGGGTATTAGGCCTAACAACTTTTTTATTTAAAAACATTTAAAGATCTTAGATGTTGGTTGGTCTGGGTTTTTTTTCTTCTGGGTGCCACAGCGAAGGCGCCATGAATCAGCTCCATTTTCCAGAAAAATGGAGTTTACGTAACTCGAGATTTTAATTTTGAGCACCAGACTTCTAACAGATCCCTGGCTTCAGACAGATGCCCAACACTTAAAGTTCAGCATGTTTCTAAACAAAGTGGGGATATCTGCAAGAATCCTCCCTAATCCACCTTCCCTTCCAAAAATATCACACCAGCAGGTGCTATCTGAAGATAACTCATATTATCAATTGGAACGACAGATACCTACATAAGAAGAAACAAATTCTACCACTTTTGTCCTACCACACTGCACTAGATCAGCATTTCACTCACACCACTGTGAATCCCCAGCAACTTGTGTTGAATAAAAGTTCCTTTCAGCCTTTGAACCCTTCATTGACTCCTGATCTAAGTTAAGCATTGCTTTAAACTGAGAGCTTTTCTTCTCCCAGCATGCTTTTCCTCTATGAAATCTTCTTATAAGTCCTTAGAAACGAATGCTCCATGAAAGCCATTATGGGGAGAGGCAGAGCATAGAACTACTTGTGAACTAAAGGGTGTGAAAGACATTCATTTTTAAAGAACTGTATGCCAGAATGAACACATTTATTTAAACCATAGTGCAGCAAAGTTCCAACATCAATAGCTGAATGTCTAAGTATAAAAAGATAAAGACATGCTTTGTGGACACTTACTGGCAGCAGTGGCTCCTACTCACATTAGAAGTGCACCAGATGACATCAGTTAGGTCCAGTTAAGAGAAATCACTTTTAATTCTAACAAAGAGCCTCTAACCCAGACAACAAACAGACTATGGTCCAATGCTCTTTTCAGTCAACGGGAAAACAAGAAGCTTGTCAGTTTAACAAATTTTTGGATGCAGATAAACTTTCTATCACTGGCCTTCTTTTTATTTTTTTTTTAAGTTACACAGACATTTCCTCTACGATTTGGAAGCGTCTCTTCAACGTCCGAAGGAATTTTGTCCCCCGCCAGGCAGAGTGCGGGGAGTTTAGCTCCGTGGACGCTGAGCCCGCTGCTCTCGCTGGAAGTCACCGCTATTAGAAACATTTCCCATCAACACGGCAAAACCCATCATCTTTCGTACCCCGTGCGCTTTTTCGTACCCAGTCAAGACGATGAGCTGCTAAATATTTCCCGCGAGGAAGGGGGACCGAGCACAGCGTCGAGACATCGGCCGCGGGCCGGCTGGCGCTTGAGTACAGTTAGGTCACAATGCCGAGCGCCGGCTGCCAGCCCGGAAAGGACATCCCCGTGTTAAAACGCCTCCCAGCGCGGGGCCCCCTGCTCACATCAGGGAAATCCCTCGTGCACAAGGGGCGAGGAGCCCACAGCTCTGGCTCCACCGCACCCACACGAAGAGGTGGACCGAGCGCGGGGAGAGTCCCCGCAGCCAGGGCGGAGGCGCCCCTTTGCCGCCCTTGCGAAGGGGCTCGGCTCCTGCTGCCCCGCTGCGGGAGATGCGGCTGCCGGGAGGGATGGACAGCCCGGCAGCGACCGCCCGGCCGCATCCCCGCCGCCAACCGCGCCCTCGCCCACCCCGGCCACGCCGGGGCCGCGCTACTCACCACCGCGTGCTATCGTGGTAGTGCTGCAGCACCGAGTACCCGAAGAAGGAGCCGTTGGGACCCCGGAAAATCACGGGGCGACCCACGTCCACGTTGTAGGAGCGCACCACGGCCACCCACAGCAGCGTCCACAGCACCCGCGCTCCGCGCTGCCGCGCCTCCGGCATCCTGCCAGTCCCAAGACAGCCGCCCGTACCGGCGCCGCTAAGCGCTGATCCCCGGCCCGCCGAGCCCACGCCGCCCCAGCGCCGACTCCAAGGTGGCGTGGCGGGCGCGGCGCTTTTGTGCCCGCCCCGCGTCGCGTCCCGGCCCGGCCCCGCCGCGCCCCGCGGGCACCGCGCGCCCCTCCGCCTCGGCCGCCCGCGACGCCCGTGGCGCCGGCGCCCCCTGGCGGCCCCGGGCGGCACCCGCCGTGCCGCGCCCGCCCCGCCGCCCGCGGGCCCCGAAACGCGCCGTGCCCGGCTCTGCCGCCCGGCTTCTCCCGCCGCCGCACCCGCGCCCTGCCCGCGCGGCCCCACAGCCACCCCCCGGTGTCCCTCTCGTCCACGAAACTGCCTGTCAGCTGCGGCTTTCTTTCATTTTTCCACCTACTCCCGTTTTCGCGCAGCTCCGCCCCCGGTCGGCGCCTGGAGGGAGAAGAGGGAAATCACGAAGCTTACGGCAGAAAGACATGGAGGAATTAGTCCTGCCTTCCATTAGCTTGAGGCTATCAGCCCTGCTTGAATTTGGCACGCGGAGAGGAGCGCTTCGTGAGTGACAGAAGAAAGATCTGATTTGCACCAGGCCGAAATGCACGCAAGATTTTCTTGGGGAAAGGGAAGCCATGAGGAGAGGAGATGTCCTTTTTAGGGCAGCAGAAATGAAAATACTTCGGGGGAAAAAATCAGACCGGTGTTTTCCGGCAGAAGTACTTCAGGTCTGAAAAAGAAGCGCCGGCCTTCGTCGCTAAGTAAAAGCTGAAAATAATTATTCTAATACTTGAAAAGTTTGACCATCTGTGAGCAAAAATAATCAGTCAAACATGACTATTATTGAATAGATGAGCAAGAGCAAAGGCAAGTAGATAGTCTACTCCAGAGGATAAGACAAGGGTGATCATCACTCTGTAGGAGAAGGGGAGGGCAGTTAGGTGCTAGAAAACCCTTCGGCCCACAAAAACCCATCTTTTATTAAAGTAAAAAGCAATAATTTTACTGCTCACGATTCATGTGTTTAGATCCTTCTTGAGGATCAAACTCAGAATCTCAGAGGATAAATAGTTTCTCACAGATAATTGTGACTTTCATATGTTTCTGTTAGTCTTGGCTTTGACTTTTTAATTCCGTGTAGACCCCTCATCCATAAGAAGGTGCACCAGGAGAAGCAGAGTAAGTCCTGGGAAATACAAGAATAGAGGGGCCAGGAACTCTGATGCAACAGGAACTGCCACTTCCGGCAGGCCACTGGAGATTTGCAGCCACGTCCAGTACCTCTTGCATATGCACACAATGGTTAATAGGGAATTTGTTTCTGATGACACCAGTGATATCCAGGGAAGAGTGCTGCATGTTGAGGCTCTTGGAAAGCTGTCATGGATTCAACCTCTTTCAGGTTGAATCTTCTTTCAGTGAAGGAAGTTCTTGGTGAAAGAGTAATCCTTTTTCTGCAAAGGGTTTGCACCAGGACTTGTGTTCAGTCAGGAGAGAATTTTGTGGTAAGCTGTTTCATGATATCCATGTGGCTCTTTCAAAAGCATAGCCTGTTTCTGCAAGGGAGCATCCTCATCAGGAAGAAGACTGATCACAATCAGTGCTTTTGAGCACCACCCTCAGAGCAAGTGCTCTGGTGACACATGTATAGGTTGCTGTTTAGAAACTGCCATTTTTGATGTTGACTGTGATGCCAGAAAGCAAACATTACCATAGAAATTTTCAGAGACGGGTTAAATAGAGAAGTAATAACTACAGAATTTGGTGGTGAAAAAAAATCAATAGAGGAATGGATGTTTCCAGTCACCAAGGTGTTTTATATTGGCTGTGTGAAGCTTAGTGGTATAATTATGTAGTGTTCTTGTTCAAGATGGCTTGTAAAAAGGTTGGAGTAGTGCAAGTCTTCCTTCATCTAACTATGACCAGGGTTATGGAGAAGTGAAAATTTTCCAGTCGAATCTGAGTGGCACAATGCTCACTATCAAATAAAAAGGGAAAGTCACTTTATCAGTAACTTCAGCCTTAAGTGTATGATCAAACTGCAAGAACTGATTTGCTTATTAGTGCACCAAGTGAAAACAGCAGGACATTTACGTCATATTAGCAGGGAGATTTATAACATTTAATGGAAAGATTTTCACAGGGATTTTATAACAGTGCAATCAATATGGATTAAAATAATTTGATTCAGGCAGAAAATCAATACGCCACAATTAAGCAAATTCCACAAATGATATGCAATCCCATTAGCACTACAAAGCCACATCTCTGCCTTTTGAAGCAAGAAAGTGTTGGGGGTTTTCAGTTAATTACCTGGGCACCAAACCAGCTCTCAAACCAAGTTAAAGGAAATGTGGATGATACGCTAGAGAGAGCGATGGGTTCATCCTTCTCCAGAGGGAGGAGGGAAGCAAAGCAATTAGATGAGGTGAACGAAACACTGGTCTTTCACATTGTAGAGTGCTCTCTGGAGGACTTATTTCAACTAGAAGTGATACATATGAAATTGTGTCAATCCATAAAAAGGTCAGCTTTCCATTCTTTGCAAGGAAGAGTATCCAGGAAAAGGCTAATAATATGGTACTTCCATCCTTTTCTTTCTTTTACTTCACATCCAAGTACTGAAGTAATCTCACAACATTTAATCCAAGGGGAATTTTGTCAGTCCAAACAGAAACAGAAACCGCCTGTCTCAGTGGTGTAGGTTTAGCTGATAAAATTCTGGCATGCCATTTACGAAAGCAATGGGAAGCATCCAACTGCAGCGACAAGGATAATAATAATGTACAGTTAAATGAATATGATGATAAAACTAAGGGGTGAGAACACAGAATAATACATTAAATCATATGCCAAGCCTTTGTGAAGGAACCATTCAAACCAGGAATAGCTGTAATAAACACTTCTATATCCCTGTTCTCACTGCGTGAACCTTGATGTTTGTATCATCTAGGGAAGCTCCATACCTGTGCCATAGGGCTAATTTGGACTTTACACCTACCTCTATTAATTAAACACTGTATTTTGGCAAGAGTCAGTCTCCAGATTAGTTTATAAATTAGAAACATTATCTGTAAATTGAGAATCAACAGTGAAGTAGCACCCTTGACAATATTTTTAATTAATAGTAGAGCTCAGGAAAAAAAAGTCCAAGGCAATAATGTTGTGACTGTGCAAAGAAATTAAAATGAAAACAAATGCCCCATGTCTGCATTGCTTAAAGATTCAGCTGTGTACAGACTCCATTCATCAAGACTGAGCATTAACAGATTGTCCTCCTGGAAGCTTCTCCTCCCAAAATGGCACTTCAAAGGTGATTTTTATATATATGTGTGTGTATATAAATATATATATAAAGATAAATTTGTTCCTGTACTGCACATGGTGAACTCAATATTGTTTTCCTTACTTTTACCAATACGTTACTTAATTTGAAGACCCTGCTTATCATTTGCCTTTCCTTGCATTTGTATCGAAGTAGTGCTCTGCTTGAAATTTTACTGTCTGTTTCAAAACAGTTTCTTTGCACAAGTAATTTCATTTTCACTTCCCACAGGCACCCACAACTTACAGTTGCTGTAAGCTTATTTGATGATCTTTTTTGAGCCCTACTTGTTTGGGTGCAGATTTCTCTACCTGGCCCCCAGCTCCCTCCTGCTTGCTCTTAGCCACAGGTGGGGAGAGGATGTGCTGCTGAGTGGGGATAGGATGACACCTCCTTCTCCCACCCTGGCATCCATCAGCAGGGACACGCTAACAATGGGAAGGCATCCCATAATCTCATTAATACAAAAGCTGCTGCCTCGCCCCATCATTCTTCATACATTTATGTCAGCACCTGCTCAGTAAGGAGCAGTTTAGGAGGTACCTGCAGCAGTAAGGAGGTTTTAGCTGAACTTGTGTTAAAGGTTTCTTATTGCAGTGGTGAGACTTGCTGATTGTTCATATGCATTTTCCTATTTCTCTGGCAAGTGCTCAATACAAGGAGATCGGTAACTCTGTAAATCAGGTCCTAATGATAATACCGCAGTTCATTTTCAGTCAGTTCCCACAGAACTCTCTGATCTAACCCACCTACAGACTCAGCTGAAAAGAGTTCAGGAGACCAAACTTAGATGAGATGTTTTCCAGACACTTTTTGTAGCTCTTTTTGCCTACCAGGTAAAGAGCATCCTCTTAAATTCTTCTTCCACTGTGGCTTCATTCTAAAGATAGATTGTTGTTGCCTCCCCCATTAAAGGAGAGAGAAGTGCTGCCACCTTTCGTTGCACTGCAAGGACAGTGGGAAAGACTTCTCCCCTTTCTTTTCAAGGCCTCATCACTGGTGAAGCTGTCAGAGAAAGGGGTGTTCCTTTGTAAGAAATACGTAAAAGGAGTAACTATAAAATACCAAAATATTTATATATACACATAAAATATTAGCAATATAAGGTATTTTGGATAAAGAGGAAACTCTCACTTGCCTACCAGAGAACTAACCTGTCAATTACTACAGCTACACTGAGAGAAACTGACTACATTCCTACTAGTATGATTTCAGTCTGTCAGACATCAAATCACTTGGAGCATCTAGACTTAGAAGCAAAATCTAGACTGCTGTTGTACAAACTATACCTTTCCACATTATTCCCATTAAATTAATGAGATGTCACACTCAATTTCTGCGTCAAATGCAAGACTAATTACTTTTGTTAGATAACATGTTCAGGTTGAATTCACGTCTGTGTGCCACTGATCCTGCACTAGGAGGTTTAACCCTCAGGCCACTGAAAAACTGAGTGAGATGCCTACACTGATCTCCTCACATAATATATACATTAAATTTCTGCTAGTCTGTTCTTCCATTTGTCTGTAGGTAGCTCTCCAGCTGGAGTAAATAGGTAAGAAGGAAAATTATTCTCTTGCTGGTACTGTTTTTTGCTGTTGTTAGCTCTCCAACCACTGTTTCTTACCTTTTTCATAGACCTATACTAGGATTTTCCGAACAGATTGAGAATCCTAGAAGTTTCACCTGCATGGAAGACAAAATCAGAGAATCACTTAGGTTGGAAAATACCTCTGAGATCATCAACCTATGATCGAACACTATCGTGCCAGCTAGACTATGGCACTGAGTGCCACATCCAGTCTTTCCTCAAACACCTCCAGGGATGGTGACTCCACCACCTCCTGGCCAAGCCATTCCAATATCTAATCACGTTTTCTGTGAAGAATTTCTTCCTAATGTCCAAGCTAAGCCTCCCCTGGCAGTACATAAGACTGTGTCCTCTCTTCCTGTCTCTTGTTGCCTGGAAGAAGAGACCAACCCTCACCTGGCTACAACCTCCTTTCAGGCAGTTGTAGAGAGTGAAAAGGTCTCCCCTGAGCCTCCTTTTATCCAGGCTAAACAGCCCCAGCTCCCTCAGCCACTGTTCACAGGACTTGTGCTTCAGACCTTTCACCAGCTTCGTTGCCCTTCTCTGGAGTTACTCCACTAGTTCAATATCCTTCCTAAACTGAAGGGCCCAGAACTGGACATAGCACTCAAGGTCCAGCCTCAACAGTGCCGAGCTTCCCTGGTCCTGCTGGCCACACTATTGCTGATACAGGCCCAGGATGCCATTGGCCTTCTTGGCCATCTGGGCACACTGCTGGCTCATGTTCAGCTGCTGTTGACCAACACTGTTCCCACCAGGCAGCTTTCCAGCCACTCTGTCCCCATCCTGTAGCACTGCCTGGGTTTGTAATGGCCAAAGTGCAGGACCCAGCACTTGGTCTTGTTAAGCCTCATGCCATTGGTGGCAGCCCATCGATCCAGCCTGTCCAGAACCCTCTGCAGAGCTCTCCTACCGTCCAACAGATCAACATTCCAACACAACAAAACCTGGTGTGTATGAATTTGCTGTTGGTAGACTCAATCCCCTCATCCAGATCATTGATAAAGGTATTAAAGAGGACTGGGCCCTACACAGATCCCTGGGGTGCACCACTAGTGACCAGATGCCAACTGAATAAGCCAATGCATATCTTGGAAGGTACAGAAGCTGATGATTTAACCAAAAATCATCTTCTGACAAAAAAAGTTAAAAGAATAGAGTGGAAAGAGAATTTTCAGAGCCTCATATGCAAAAATCAATTGTCACTTCATAGGTATTCAAGGGATTTCTTTTCTTAAATTGTACTATTTCAGCAGCAATCCAGTTTATTTAGTGTTCCAGCAATTTTTCTATTCCCTTGAAAACTATGCATTAACACTGCACTTAAACAATTTGCCCTGGCTTTCAGTACTGGGGTTTATTTCAGTCTGATTTATGGTCAATTTGTGCCATAAATGCATCATATTTATAAAACATTTATTATATGCTGTATACCAGTAAATGAAGGAATTTATCTGAGCCAAGTAAAAGAAAAAAATCCATCAGGTAAATTTTTGTTATTTGGTTTGGGGTTTTTTTTTGTTTCTTTAGTACATCCAGATCTCTGCATTTTCATACTCATGTAACAGACCTCAACGCAGCAGTCTCTATTCAGCTACGGTATGTGCTTCATTTAAGTACATGCTTAAATATGAGATCATGCTTGTACTTCATTGACCTAAGGGGAACTGAATGGCAGACCTGAAGCCAAGCACGTGTTTGGGGTGAACAGGAATTCAGGCTACTTTCATACTGCTAACAGCAAGCAGTCATCATAGTTTGCACCTCTCATTTTCTGACACCCAGCATGTGGTCAGAAATAAGAGTTTTGCTGTACATATTCATATGCTATACGTTTAAAAACATACACACACCCTTTGCAAGTCAAACACAGGCTTCTTTTTTATTCACTAGCATTGGTCTCGCTAGTAGGGTTGTGACTATGCATTTTTATTTTAGTGAGATCATGCTCAGTTATTCAAATAATTACCTCATTCCCACAGCTCAGGGATCGATGGATATTTTTAATTCTTTTATCATTTTATGACAGCTTTTATCACCGTAACAATACGAGACACACTTTAATTTGTCAATATACTGTGATCAAATCTTCAATGCGGTATTTATTTTGTTATATACAACTTAAAAGAAAGACCAGTGGATAAAAATGTGTAAATCTAAAAACAAGCCATGTGGCAACATATTCCAAAAGCACATGCAACATGTCTCAGGTAGTTACCCCTAAAATAGCTACACCAGGTCCATGAGGCCTCTCTTAAGCAAAATGATGAAGAAATTTTGTTTCCTTCAGGTCTGCTGACAGATGCCCCACCGGACCATTGTAAGAAAGGGGACAGATTATCAAGGTACTAGAGCCATGGCTAAGGAAAAGTGAAGCTCCATCAGTGGACAATTCAGAGCACCCAAAGCTGTGCTTTCAAGAATGGTCAAGAGATAAAACCTCTCTCTTATTTATGATTACACAGAAACTCCAGAAATACTAACCACCCTACACCTAGGCTCTAGTACCTCCTAAACAATCACTGGAATGCAACCATATATATGATAATGCTAAAACATAACTCATGGATATCCCCCATACTTAAGAAAGTTGATGTGCTCTTAATTGGACTTGCTGATAGCATTGTCTCAGTCTCATCTAACTCAATGTTTCTTGGCCATGTAGTTAGCCCTCACCCATGGCTGTATTTTAACCTCAGACTAGATGAGGCTGTTGAATGAATCATGCAATTTGGAGAAAAACATATTGCTAGCTTTCAAAAGACATTGTTCCAGGCTACAGCTCTTCTCCATAATCTTTTTAATAACTTCATGGGGATTATAAGTAATAGAGGTGAATGCTGAAATTGTGACTTTTCACAAGAGAGCTTTTTCTTAGAAGACTACCTCTTTACTGCTAACCCTGGAACTTCTGAGAAAAGTGCTAGGCCAACTGGAGAAATACATCAAAGAGAAATGATAAATCAAATCCTCCTACCAACTGTTGTTCTCTATCCAGGATCAGGAGGGGAATAGACCTGCCAGAAACCCTGCATTTTCTACAGCAACCTCAGGCTGTCAAGAATTTGTGTACCTGAGATACAGAGGCACAAAGAATTGTTATCGTAGTTTTTTTAAGTAGCTGACTCCTAGCCTCAGTCAGTATATGAGTTGCAAACCACCAACAGCTCTTCCCCCTTCTTCTAGAGGATCCCCAGGAGAATGGGACAATTTCCTAAGGAGAACCAACATGCTGCAACATTGCAGTGAAGAGAATAAATTATGAGATTCTGAAAGCATCACCTCTCATGAAAAAATCCCACTGATTTCAACCTGCACATTTCATATGCTAAGCACAGCTAGAGGCTACCACTCCCCAAGGCAGGGAAAGCCACGTTGCAGCCTGTATATCAGCAACACTATCACAACGGCTTACGGAACTGCTGCTTTACAGACAGCTAACCCTTCCTACTAGCTGTTCTGAGGCCAGACTCAAAGGACTAACTGATGATGAGACCTACAAAACAAATACAGTATTATAAACCAGGAACTATTCTGTTTTCAAAAATAGAGTTTTAAATCTATGTTTAACTAGGCAAAAATCATACCAATTTACATGCCCTTAAATTTATGTTTTAGCTTTCTGTAAAATTACAGCTTAAGACAAAGATATGATGTATATAATTAGCTGGATAGATAGATAGATAGATAGATAGATAGATAGATAGATAGTCTGCTTCCTTTGATTTTCATGTCTTAGTGAACCTCCAGTGATAGAGGTTCTTTTCAACAGCCTGGCTCTAACTCACAGAAAGTCAGGGAATAGATCCCAGAACCTTTAATGAAGCCAGACCAATTAGAATTTTTAAGCCAAATACAAGTGGATTTTATCCCATTTCTCTCATTTGACTACATAAAAAGAAAAATCACAATTGGGAAATGTACTAGATATGAGAAAGTCATGGAATACTTGCCCCATGGTGGATCCTGTGATCCACCATTTTTCTACACTATATTAAATCTCACTGATTTAGACATTGAAGAGGTCATTTGGCCTCCATTTTTAAATGTATAGGCTGAGATCCTAGTGGTTGCACAAGCTTTGGCCATTTGTCCACTTTACACCACAGCTTTCAAATATCTTGCTTGGCATTCTTGGCACATCTGCTTCCCATTATTCAGCCATTCAATGCTTGTTATTCCACATGTTAACTATCATACACTCCTTGTATGAAAAGTTCATGCAAACAATAACCTATTTATCATCTTTGAGAGATCCAAACCTGTTCTCCACACAGAGAAGACACTTTTTGAAGTTGTGAGTGTGAGATCAAAGCTTGAGCTTTAACCAGATAATCTGGGTTACACAGACCCTTGTGCAACCCAGTTATTTGTAAATTTTCTGCTATGATATGGCTTAATTTGGTGTATATTGCACATACACAGGAGTTCAGAAAAACAAACTGTGGGATTCTATAGGATTGTAGGACTTGTTATTGACCTCAGATATGCCAGAAACAGCATAGTTATCCAGCTTAATAATGTGAAAAATACTGAATTTCAGCATCTGGATAGCAAGAAGGATATTGTGTTGATGCCAGTGATTTTAGAGAAGTAAACAGTAAAAGAGAAAAAAAAAAAAGCCAAACAAAACAAACCCCTCAACTACCCCCCCCCCACCCCTTCCCCCCAAAAGAATTTTTGGCAAGTATAATTCAATTTAAATCAGTGGATTTAAGACAAGGAATATGCATTCCCCAGAGTGATATTCACTACAAAGAATGTAAAGAGAGAAGCACAGCAGTTGTGATAACACAGCAAGCTCTCTTGTTTATGAGCAACATTATTCACATACCTCAGTGACTGGCCCTGCTATAAGAGAGATTCTGGGAGGAATTCAACAGTAACAACCCTGACATCCAGTAGACTAGCAAGAAAACACAACAAATTTGGAGGTTGATGTGACAGCTCCATGGTTCACTCTCTGATTTCTAACGAGTTGCTTACAGCATCACTCTGTTTTAAAGCAAAGTTACACACTCCTAGACCAACCAGGTGGCATTAGCAAGGTTAGAAAAGTCTTGGGATGTCTTCCAAAATGGAGACAGCAATTGTCATGCCCAAGCTGGGAGACTTTTTTGGTACAGACTTCTCCATCAAAAATAAAATCTAAGCTCAGCCACAACTCCAATTTCAGAGAAAAGCAGAACCTTTGGAAAAAATTAAGAGTATATTATGCTTCCCCAGCCTCCTTCTGAGTGCCTAGAGACTTGTATGTCCAAGGTAAAAGCAAGCCATGCTTCTGTCCTCAGCAACATCACCAACAAAACTGGGACCAGCCTGGTTGTGCTGGTCACAATGCACATGAAATCAGTTGAGATGTTAATTGCCCTGCCTTCCCTGACACACGATAAATAAGTCCAGGCATCCCAGTGCAATACATTGAACAAACTACGTTCACAATTAGTTGACAGCAGCAGTGACATATAAGATATTCTGCATTTATTTGATTCCCTTACTGTAGTATGCCATTACTGCTGCCACAAAAGGCTTTCTGAAAACCATCATGATCCTGCTGAAGGATGTCTACAACAATATCTAAGATGACTTCTATTTTTAGTCAGTATCAGAGCTTATCTAAAGTAAATGTTAATTACGGCTTCCCTAGAGTCAGCATCCCTCCGAGAAATATACACTCTTACTCTCAGCTTAAAAATAAGATGTTGACTTCATGCATTTGCCTCTTATGTTCAGTCTCCCCATTTTATATAAAACAAACAGCATACCCGTGCTGTCTAGCAGCTCATTGAAAGTCACTCTTCATCTTCTCCCTGTTTAAAAACTTCTTTCCAAGGAAATACTGATGCACAAGCCCTGGAAAGGGTCAATGAAGACAGCTGAAATAAAATGTTTAACAAATAATTGAACATAAAAGAGGAGCTGAAGAGATTACCTGTACAATGCAAGGCTGGCTGTAGCTGTGGCTGTGGCTGCTGCCCAGCAGCTCTCTGGCCTGCAGTGTTCTTGCCTAGAGAAAGCTGCTCACTCTGCTCAAACTTTTGGCTTGCCTTGATGCTTTACTGAGGTGTCCACATGCACCCAGCCAGAAGGCGTGACACCAAGCGTAGCTCTCCAAGCAGAAAGGCTCTGTCTAATCACAAAACTTTTTCTTTTTTTTCAAGAAGGTTTTGTGCCACTATAAAGAACTAAGGCAGTGCATCTGCATATGCTTAAAAGCCTAAACCTAGCAAGTCCTATGCGTGGCCATGAGCAACACACAACAAAGCAACCACATCTCCTTGTAAGACCTAATTCATGCTGTCCTTTGCCACGGGTGCATTCTTCCCTCTATTATTGTACTGAGCACGCCACATCTAAAAAAGACTACATTAAAGCCCCAGAGGATGTAGGATAGATACAACTATATATAAAGGCACACACAGATTCCCAGGGACTGGCATGGCAGTTTTGTATTTAATCACTCGTTGAACAAGGAGAGTACTCTAAGACCAGCTCAAATTCTACACTATTTTTAAGTAGTATGTGAATACTTGCATCTTGAAGAAGAGTACACATAACCTGGATCTCTCCTGCTCATCCTGTATCTATCTATCTAGCAACATTTCTATCAGTCCATTCTAGAAATGAGGTCCCACCATAGCAGAACCTGCATAAAATATACAGAAACTGTGCTTCATCTCGAACAGTTTGATATCCTGAGAATCATTATGTCCCAAACGTGCTACCTCTGAAGCTGAGAGGGGGAAAAAATCCACATTTAACTGAGCTAGACACTTCCAGTACTGAATATTTGGTTGGACCGGATTTAATTAAGTAACAACACTGGAATCTTGGGGCTGAAGTGTGATGTGCTTTAAATAACATGCAGATAACACTCACTGCAAGGCTTCAAGGTGAGGACAGTTTCTTTCAATGTGAAAACACATTTCATGGAAGTAGAAGCTAGAAGCTCAGCCTAATTACAACTTTCTTTACCGTAAAGGAAGACCCTAACTTTTCACCTCACCCTTCTTCCTTTTTCTTTTCTTTCCCCTCTTATTTACCTACTGTTCTAAAAGGGCCACATAACTGGGGATATACTCTGCATACACTGTGCTGTTCCGTCCTTTTCCTTTAAGGAAAGTTAAATGCTTACAGAAATGCTGGACATGCAAGTCATCCTGACACAGCCACAGGCAATCAGGCAGAGGCGTCTCTGCCGCAGGCATGCAGACCTGCTTTGGCAGCAGCATCCACAATGCTCTTCACACCCTGGACCTGGTGAGCCCCCAGAGCCACACAGCTCTTTGTCTCCATTTTGAAAAGTTACCTGCCAAATCAAAGTGGCTTTCACCTAATTAGAAAGCAGTGAACCTTTGCCTAATGGCCACCAGGTGACCTGGACTGCTCTGAAAGTTGCAACCAAGAGATGCAAGCCTTGTGTCACAGCAGATACCTGTGCGACACTTAGCTCCATTACCATCCATTGCTGTACCACGATGTGCTAGCACAGCCATAAAATAACATGCAATTACCGTGAGCTTAATTATTTCTTCTCTGATATGTCACATGGTATTAGGTGGCAACTGCATGAAATCATGGCTGTCACTGTTCTACAACAAAAGAAATCTCCAGAGATGTACTTCCTTTGAGTCAATCTGCCTTTGAAATTACTCTAGTGCATACAGGAAACTAACTCAGTGTTAACAGAGGAAGACTAGAATAGGTGTAAATGAAAGCCTGAGAAAGAAAATTAAAGGCAGCAACTCCTAGAGCATGGATAGAGACAATGTAGAAGAACATGCAACGTACTGCTTACTTCTATTCTATCATTTCTAATTTGCCATATAATGAATATACATAACCAAAGAGAGTTTGAAAATCCTACACTAGCAATGCTATTGAGGACCAGCATCTAGGAACAGCTACACCATAGCTTGGTCTGGATATTCCTCACATAGTTGAGAGGCTGCCAGGCTTCAGCTCATATTGATGGCCATAACAAAGCTGTAATAACTTTGCAAAAGAGCTGTTTTTTTCTTGAAACGGCAAATGAAAAATAAGTTTCTCAATTTAACAAACTCCACAAAGAAAAAAAGTATTTCCTATAGTACACATAGAAGTACAATAGGATTTACGCAAGAGTTTCGATTACAAAAATCAAACCAATCTTCTCAGGATTTTCCAGTTTACAGTCTGAAATCCTCATTTTAGAGGAAAGAACCAGATACCACACAACACATGGGAGAGTAAATAAATTTTAGTACAGATCACAGAAAGAGGTACTATAAATGGCAGAACTAGAAGTTGGATGGATTTATAGATAATGTTTATAAAAAGTCTGAAATAGCATGTTGTCAATAAATATCAGCCTAGGCACTGAAATAATACATGAATAAAATCCCTGGTATTTTTCATCTAAATGAACAATGTTTAATCCTTAGAACACTAGAGGATGCTCAATAAACATTTTAAGTCTTATCTTTATAAATGGATCTACAAATTGTTTTCTGTGCACAGGTATATAAGTCCACAAAATTAAAAATATCATATATATTGCACAGAAGACTAAGGCAAGGTTCAGTATAAGATGATCCAAATACATTCTCTTGCAGATGCATCTTTTAAAAATCAAGTCTGAACAAGTTTGGCATTCTCTAACCTTTGCTAAAAAGGCAGCCCAATCTTTGTTTGGCACTACTAGCACCATTTGACACGCCAACAACAACAAAACAACATTATTCAAAGCAAAGCACCCGTTTTCATGCTGATGCAACCTTAACTGTATTTGAATTCTAAAGCAATGCCTTATTTACATACTCTTGTTTAAGAAAATCTAGAAGCAGTTAAAACTTCAGCATGAAAAAACTCTTGTACTTAGCACCCTTTCCCATTATATTAAGGAATAATTATGTGATTGCTAATGAGTGTGTATATATATATACACATATATATATATATATATATATGGGAAAAAACACCCCAAACGTTTAACTTTTTCAAAATGTGAATTTTGGTAGTGGTTACCTCATTTTAGTTTTTAAAAAAACAATGAGTCTATAATCCCTCTATAATCTCTTTATTTAGGTTACTTAAGGGAAAAATACTGTTTAGTCTATCCAATGTTGTATGAATATTAAACAGACTGTTTCAGTTTGTTCCACTGCACTTCGGTCATGCTTGACAAAGTACAATCCATAATTAGTTTCTTTCATGGAAAGGGAAAAGAACAAAACCAGAAAATGTGAAAAATAATCTATCTGTGAGGACAAGAGAACTGTAAGCGATCCCACTAATACTTTCCGTAAAAGTAATAGAACCCTGCAGTGAAGTTCCCAAAGCATAAGACAACATATAGCTTACATGGAAAACTGAAGCTCGTATCTATGTTTTACACTGCTGTAATGATAGCAATAGCAAAATCCTACAAATCCTCAGCCAGCTATGAGAGGAATAGGCTTTTTCAGAGCCAAACATACTCATGTCAAGTCCAGTCAAGGCTGCTGCTCTGACAGTCTGGAGGATGCCTTTCTGCTACACAACAGAAGGAAAGAGAAGGGCTTACATTGGAAACACAAGGAATATTGGATCTTGAAAACAAATTTGATACATTTGATGTTTGATAAAAGGAAAAAGTTTAACCCCTTTCCCCTAAACCTCCCAGAAGCTACAAATGTTAAAGCAGCATAAAACAAAGTTTTGCCAGACACAAGGCAGTGGGAAATAAAGATGTAACTCTTGGTACTTAACTATCAAAAGCAACCTGTGTCCCTTTAAACCTTAAACAACAATTTAAAACCAGATGCATTCTTTAGACTGCTAGTGGCCACAAGAGGTCTTGGATCACTCAAATTGTTTCACTTCTAGTTTCACTAGGATAAAAAACTATGCAAATAAATTCAGCTTTTTTTTTTCTTTTCCTGTAGATAACCAAAAAGGTGAATCCCAGTGCACTTGCAAAAATAAAAAAGTAAAAAATCCCATCTCTTATGTTCAGAGATGAGCAACTTAGAGGACTGCTGCCCCTCAAATACTTGTTAGAAATTTTATTCATGGAGGACTGATCACCCTGAACTATCTTGGCAAACCAACATATACATAACAGATGTTAGTTACTAATACGGTAAGTATCATAGTAGCTAGAGGTTAAATTTATGCATACTCATGTATCACTTCAGAGGCTCACAACTTACATGCCAAAAAGACCACACAGGAATTATTTAAAAGAACAAAAATACGTAATTTTCCATCATGGTGGACTTCTATGATGGAATGACTGCAAAGACCAACCAATGTCATCTACCTAGATGTCTCTAAAGCCTTTGACATGGTCTCACACAACATCCTTATCTCCAAATTGGAAATAAATGGGTTTGAAGGGTGGACTATTCAGTGGATAAGGAAATGGCTGGATGGACACAGCCTGAGAGTTGTGATCAATGGCTCTATGTCCAGATGGAGGTCAGCGATGAGTGGCGTCCCTCAGGGCTCTGTCTTGGGACTGGTGCTCTTTAACATCTTTATCAGTGACACAGACAATGGGATTGACTGCGCCCTCAGCAAGTTTGCAGATGACACAAAGCCGAGTGGTGCAGTTGGCACAACAAAAGGAAGGGATGCCATGTAGAGGCACCTGGACAAACTTGAGAAGTGGGCCCATAAGAACCTCATGAAATTTAACAAGTCTAAGTGCAAAGTCCTACACCTTGGTCAGAAGCAACCTCAATGAGTCCAGACCAGGAGAACACTGGGAGAAGAACTCATTGAGAAGAGTCCTCTGGAAAACAACTTGGGGGTGCTGGTGAATGAAAAGCTGGACATGACCTGGCAGTCTGCACTCACAGCCCAGAAGGCCGATGGTATCCTGAGCTGCAGCAAAAGAAGATTGGCCAACAGGTCAAGGTAGGTGATTGTCCCCTTCTACCCTGCTCACATGAGAACCCACCTGCAGTGCTGCGCAGGTGTGGGGTCCTCAGCACAAGAAAAACATGGACCTGTTGGAGTGGGTCCAGAGGACGCCACAAAGATGCTCAGTGGGCTGGAGCAGCTCTGCTATGAAGGCAGGCTGAGAGAGTTGGGGTTGTTAGTCTGGAGAAGAAAAGGCTCCAAGAAGACTTCATTGCAGCCTTTCAGAACAAGTTTTTACACAGGCAGATAGTGTTAGAACAAAGGGCAATGGTTATAAACTGAAAGAGGAGAGATTTAGATTATATCTTAGGAAGAAACTCTTTACTGTGAGCATGGTGAGGCACTGGAACAGGTTCCCAGAAAAGCTGTAAATGTCCCATCCCTGGAGGTGTCCAAGGCCAGGCTGGAAAGGGCTCTGAGCAACCTGGTCTAGTGAAAGATGTCTCTGCCCATGGCAGGGGGGTTGGAACTAGATGATCTTTAAGGTCCCTTCAAACCCCAACCACTCTGTGATTCTATGATAATTTAGAACTTTTACAAAGCAAGCTTCTCTATTTGCTACATTCTCATGCCAGCTTTTCAGCCCACTATGTATGTGTTTCGCAGGTTGTGACCTCTTGGAAACTTGAATATCTTCATTGACTTCTTACAGTTTAATGTACTTGAATAGCTGTTCTTATGAGAGTGATTTCATCCTGGCAATATCTCAGCTAACACTGTCTCCAGCAGGAGTCAGAACAAAATTGGTGTGTCCATTAAAAGAAAAATCATACCAAAGATGTTTCAAAATTATACAGTAAATAAACTTTATTTCATCTTAGCTCTATTCATATTAGTGCTGTCAACAGTCACAGATCAGCATATGATACAATTATGTAGTAACTATTTACAATTTACAGGAACATACCTTTTCTCCAGAAAATATAAGTACAAAAGCTAGGAGTAAACAAACGAGGTACTGCAATTTGGATTTATTGTAGGCAAAAGCATATAGAAGTGACCTTTAGCAAACAATCAAGATCAAATCAGGAGAGAATAGTCAACAAGAGTGCCTAGCTCATCAGAAAAATCACCTCAATCACTATCCATCCAAAATGTATTGCACAATTCAATTAAAAATAAAAAAAATAAATAGAAGAAACAAATCATTTATTTCAACTCTTAAAAAACACTCAGTAAAACCTGTATGGAGATACAGTAGTGGGCAATTCCTTCCTAGGATAAAGTCTTTTCTCTCCTTTAAAAAAATAACCTTTAACACAAAATAGAAGACAGTATTCAATAGAAGAGAAATAACCAAATAACCCCTGATTAGCATTTCTGTCAAGGCAGTTTTAACTATATTCACAGTCCAAAGGTGGTGCTGAGTTTTGGTTCTTGCTGTTCTGTTTGTGACCTTGAATAATAGCTTTTCTTCTTGTCCCTTCTCAAGGGGCAACAGAGATATAAACGTATTTCTAAGCAGCAATGTCATGAGACATTCTCATCACAAATTCTTCAAGATGGTCGTAGCCACAACTAGAAGAATGGAAAGTTAAAAGAAATGAGCAAATGTTACATTATTGAGAACAACTTAGAAGCTCTTAATATTAAAATAATGACATTGTTTATTAATACAATTAGGAGATAGAAGAATTTCAAGTAAGTCAAACTGCCAAATTATTTGAGCAAGCAATTCCATTCCAGTACCTGCAAAACAGTTGAGAAACTGATGAAAACAAAATAAGGTGTAGCAAAACAGTCAGCAGTCTCACTGGAAATAGTCTACCACATCACTGCATATTAATTCAAAGAAAAACAAAGTTGTACTCTCTGCATAAGGCTTATCATCAAAATTGAAATGATGATGTAAAACTTTGGAGCTAGCAAATAGCTTCCTCTACAGGAAAATATCAATTGTCTTCACAATGAAGTCAGCATGCCCTTAATTTCTAAGTTATATACATGCAAGAATAGTGACAAAAATACTTGAGATTAAATAGGCAACTACAATTGAATAATGAAGTCTGAACAGTTTACATATATACTAGCTGATGTTATGAAAGTGTAACAGATAATTTCTGACATTAAGGTCAATATCAACAAGCCTTTCTGCGGTATGTTTGAAATGCAGCTCAGAATACCTGAATTTTTTTACACCAGCATTAGACAGTATGACAAGAACGTAAGTTCCAAACATACCTTCTGCAACCTATTCTGCAATAGTGTTGGAAGTAGCTTTGTTCCATCAATATCAACAATTCAATTCTTTTCAACAAAGGGCTAGAGAAAACAGTTGCTGATTTTGTCAGAACTGATGAAGGCTGTTGGCAAACAGTCCAAACTCTGCTGCATTTTAAGTGCAATAAAGTGCATTCACTACTGTATTCAAAGATGGAAAAGAACACAAAGTAGAAACCATGACTGTTAAATGAACACGTTTTTTCCTTTGAAAGAGGTATTGTTTTGTGTTGAAGGCTGTGTTTGTATGACTGCAGGAGAGGAAGATAACCTGTCAACTGCACTGTGGTAACTGGCAATGACAATAGCCTAAGTTAGTTAATTTTGCTCTGGCAGTGATGCAGGCCAACAACTGCATTTCAGCCAAGAGATAGCAACTACTTCACATGCACTGAATCAACTCCTTTGCAACTGCGCAAAGCTTTCCAGTTGCAAAGGAGGAAAAAAACAGTTGAACCAACCATATCCTATAGAATTCATCTGCAGTTTATTGACTATCATACACCACTAATGACTCAAATTACAATCTTATCAGTCAGTGCAGAAAGTTTTTTCCTGTGTAATTCCATATCCCTGTCCTCTCTCAACCAACTATTGCTTGTGTGTTGCTTGTTTAGCTAGGCTAGTCTGATGCAACCTGCAGCTCTAGGCCTACGTCAGCTGTTCCATGCCCGTAACACTACAAGTAGTGTTGTAGATTCATAATTAAAGTAGCTCAATAAAACTTGAAGAAAGACAATAAACTGAGAGCATAAAGCTCCCCTAATTGTTCTCCGTCATCTCTCTGCTTTAGCTTCTCTTGATATCAAAACAAAGCTGTGATTCAGAAAGATACTGATGTTTAAATGCAATCACATCCTATCCCTCTGCAGAGAATATTCATCAATCTTTTTTAAGATAATTAATTTTCATATTTACAAGATGTAATAATTCATTTTAAGCAGTACAGCATGTCTACCACAAATCTGATTTATTTGCCCATTCAAAAAAGGAACTCAGAAAATGAATAAAGACAAAACAAAGCCAAGTGCAATAAAATTCAATATTACATATTAATTGATTTAAAATCTGGTTTGTTTCTACAACTGAGATTTCTGTAGCTCAATCAACATTTGAAGTTATGCTTAGGGCTAGGGTCAATCAAAAAGATTGGTTTTGAATCAATATTTACCATTTTCAAACTTGGCTTTGTAAAGCAAAACATGATTAAAAGGAGAACAAAAATTATCATACACATATACAACCAAAATTTGTTTTTTAATGAAGGAAAGCAGGCAAGAAAAAAAAGCAGAAGAATCATTAATTGCATAATACAGATTTCATTTTATGTAAAACAAGAATGTATTAGACTTCACTCACCCACACGCTAGCTAAGTACAGACAGGTGGCATATTCAAAAGATACCACTGCGAGGTGAGGCAAACTACAAAGCCAGGAAGAAAAGAGCTTATTGGACTATTTTGTTAATAGCATTATGTAGTGTTAACAAGTAAGAACTCCGTGGACATCTACGGATGAGATTGCTGCAGTTAGATCACAACAACTACATAGTAAAAGCCAGATTACTAAAGATTGCATTGATCTAGCAGATGTTTATTGACCAGCGAATGTTACAAGTTTTCGGAAACTTGTTAAGTATATGCCCACTAAGAGGGTATAAAATTATTCACAGACATTTAGTACCACACACTTACTCTAGTAGCACAGTAAATTAATAATTTACACATTAAAATTACTTACAGATGTTTTAGCAATAAACTAAAAGCTTTATGTTAAAATGCACATTGATGTTGTAGTTCAGAACTTCATTGCTCATGAGAGCTAGACATTGGATATTTTCATATACCAGCATCAGTCCAATATTAAGTGTGGAGAAACACTACTGCCATGTCAGCAAATGCCAATAAATAAAAAACAAAAAAACCCAAGCGTATTTCTTGACAGAATAATTTATAAAGACCTCTCCAACTTTTTAGCTCTAAACAGAATTACGGAAGACTCATCCCCAGAATAATTTGTGCTTCAGCAAACGAACACAGTAACTTTGAAAGTGAAGGAAAAAAAACTTCTTCCTTCATAATATGCCTTAATGTTTGAGTTTCCATTAGATGTCTAACTCAATCCCTTTGTGGATTTGGAAAGGAGAAAATTCATAGGCTAGATATGAGCCAAGAAGGGACTGCTATGTGAAACCCAAGAGCTATTTGAACAATGATACCCTTAACAAATCAAAGCACTTGTAGCCTGCAAAAAAACCTCACTGTGTGTTTTAGCCAAAATTTAATACCAAGGATAAAAATTTGTTGGATGAATTCAAGTTAAGTTTTTATTTTGTTTCAGAAGTTGTGAATGTCTGTTGTAGGAAGAACAGGTTTAAATATCAAAAAGCTGAAGTGTCTGCAAAACAAGGCCCATCTCTCTGTTCTCAAAATGTTTCCTAAGTGTTACTCTGGCTTACCAAACCAAACCAAACCAAATCAAAAAAAGTCTCAGCTTTCTATTTTAATGTCAGAGAGAAAATCATGCTTGGGATACATGATACTTACTGGAGCTGCAGCATTATCAATATTTATATACTTCTAAAAGTATTTAAAATATTTAAGATTGCAAGACTCTCAAACATACTAAGTGTACAGGAAAATGTTGAAGTATTTAACACTTTCCTCAGATGTGATACTGCAAGACGAAAACACAAGACTTTTTAAAAATTTGTTTCAGTGAATCTACAGGACTTTAATGTATCTACTTTAAGTGAAATGTAAAGTTATTGAAATTTTTATTTTATTCTGTATTTGCAAGCACTGAATAAATACATATGCATAGTCAGTGAGAGAAACAGAAAGCAATTCTTCCTCTCACTTTAATTCCTAAATATTTCACTAAGCTGACTCACAAAGAGAGGGATCACAGTGTTGACTCCAGATACAATGTAGATGAGACTATTACTGCAGTTTTTATTTTAATTAAAAGTATCTCCAATACATAAAACAGTAACAGTAATACCAAAGAAACGCTTATGCTCATATAATCTTATGTCCTTTTGTGTCTGCTTCTCAAACCCAATTTCACCTTTCTAGTAAATAGGCCAATTGGTAAATACTAAGCAAATGTCACAAAAAAGACAACATGGGAAACTATGTGGGGAAAAAGACAACACCAAAGTGTTGATGACTCTTATTTTTGACCTGTCCTGACCCAGAGTGAATGGACATATTGTCGTGTTTTTTCAGTACAAAAATAAAACAGGCTCAAACAAAAAAACCCAAAACCTAATCAAAGCCCCAGTCTTGTCAGGATACCCACTTAAGATAAAACTGTACACATCTCACTTCAAACACACGTATCTCAGGTGACTGAGATATTCAATTTTCTATTCTACGAGAAAAATGCCTGTTGTTTTTGCCAGAAATTTTATCCTAGGGCTGAAAAAATGTTTCTTGATATATTTTTCATACAAACTGGTATGACTCCACAAAAACTTCTGAATTTAAGAAGTGTGAATTTTATACATTATATGTACTTATATATACATATTTAATATGTAAGATTACTTTTTAAAATTAGAAAATTCATCCACAGAATAGTAGTGATGCTTGAACTTGCTTTGGTCCTATTGCACCCATCGCTATCAGAAATATGGCTTAACTGAAGAAAAATACTAGTAAAGAAAAATGCTTGCTTTTTTTCTCACTCTTGCTATAAAGTCAAACTTAGACCTGGAATTTGGTATTCCACTAAAGAAGAGGGAACGAGGGAGAAACAGAGTCCACTTGAATGTGGACACAGGGAAAAGAAGATGAAAAAAAGTTTCTAATTCCTTATTCTTGAAACCTAATCCTTTTGCATAAACCTGATTTACTTACATAACTTACCATTGGTCGAGCATCTTCTCGTTCTAGTATCTTCTGAGTCTGATCTGCTGGGAACTTCAGCACTGTTGTTATAACCTTGGCCATTGTCTAAAAAGATATAGGTTATCCATACATAATTCCACATCCACAAAAATACTTTGTAATATTAAAAAAATTATTTAATTTAATAATACTGGATACTATTTTATTAATGTCAATGGACAACAGTGAAATCAGTAAGATATAACTATTTGTTTCACATTGTATATGCATGATGTGAATTATATGAAAACAATGTTTGCACATAACATATGATAAGATTCTATGGTCACAAACTTCAGCTACTGTAGTATGATCTAAATTCTATGGTATCCATGCTCAAACAATAGAGTCCATTAATAAGAGAGCATACTAGGTAAAGTGCATGCTTAGCAAAAGCTGTCAATCTCATTGCATATATCTTGCCGAGCAAGAGGCAAATAATAAAGTTGGACTGGAGGGCAAGACAGTAAAACCTCCCAACAAAGACACATACACACCTTGGTAAAGCAGTTTACAAAGAATGTGATAAGTTACAAGTCATAACAGTAATTCCTGACTCTTAGATCCATATCAACCTCCATATTTCTCTTATGACTCCAATACTGTAGACCAACCGGTGCATTCATTAATGTCTTGATCGCATTCCAGTATCATTTACTAGGCTGCATAATTGGCAATACATCCTAGATAATTTGCACAGATTCTTTTGAACTCTGTTTAAAAAAGAGGAAGCATGTCCAGAGATATCAACAGTTCCACTACTGAATCACCTTTGAGACATGGCATACATATTTGCACTGCAAAACGGGATCCTGCAGAGAAGCCACCAGAGAAGGGCCACCAGAATGATCTTACAAGACAAAATTAGATTAAAAAACCACCTCTTCTTGTCCAGGAAGATAAAAGTTGAGTGAAAAGAATATCTGTACTGAGAAGATAAATTACAATGCACATCTTTTAACTCAAGAACTGTGTTGGGAGGGGGGGTGTGGTGGAAAGCACATTAATACTTTACTAACATACTTTAAAATGTTTTAAAGGTTTTATCATTCACATCATCACTGCTCATGGTTTTCCAGACCATGTAGCAGGATGAAACCAGTTCTCAAGACATAGTTCCATAAATTTGATTATATGATATAATCCTGATGAGAGCAGATACTAAGCTCAGTGTCCTCCAGCAACACATCTAATGATTGAAAGAAAACCAGCAGATGAAATCAGCTTGAAACTACTTTTTGAAGCAAAACTTCACCAAAGACAGCAACTAAAGAAAAAGAAACACCAAAGAAAGAGCTAAAGACAATTTTCAGCACTGACTGTAGTTTGTTGCTGTTATTGAAGAAATCAACTGCAAATTTTAGTACAACACTGTTAAGAAGGGAAAATTTTAACAATTTATAATCCAAAGTTTTGAGGCATGCATAGCAATGTTTTGAAGATCAGTAAGAAAAAATCTTGATGAGTGAAAATGAGGTTTCAAATTAGGTTTTCTTGAACAAAAATTGGCTATGTGCATCAGCTACCTGCAGTAGTTGTCTGCAGCTGTTTCAAGACTTCCCTTAAGCTGAAACACTGCAGACAGACTTTTTAGCATTTTCACTTGTGTAAGTCCCTTACAATTCAAAATCACAAAATCCACTACTGTACACATTTTTATTAATTATTTTAGTTGTCATTAAAGTAGAAGAGCCATCTGATGTGCCACAGGCTTGAGAACAGAAGGTAACTATTGATTCTGGGTTTTTTGGATCAGAGATTTGTATTGGTAATAAAAAAAGGAATTAGTATCAAAATTAAAAGTGGGATAAAAAGAGAGAGAAAGAAGAATCCCATAAGGACAGGATGCCTTGCACTGTCCAAGTTTTGTTCTGTAAAGAGCGCAGTGAGAACAGAGCTAATTAACACAGAAACCTACATAAAATCTCTTTGCTTTATGGTACTCTAAGTTGAAAGCAGGTCAACAATGGAAGAACTCCAGGGAGAAGGAAAACATCAAATACAAAAATTCATCCATATAAAACTTATCATCCAAGAATAATGTTTGTGTTACAACATACCTCTTTTGAATACGGTCAGTCCCTAAGCACCAGTATTGCGAGAAGCTAGCAAAGTTCCAATTCAGGAATGATTTCACAAGCCTGCAGCTTACAAGAAGCGTACTGTCCAGCTTTTCACTACTTTTAAGAATTAATTAATACTACCTAAGGTATACAGATTTGGGAACACTATGAAACATGTACAAGGAACAACTGAAGAGGTATTTCACCATCTTCACAGCTACTAACAAACTGTTATTTAATCCAACTGTTACTTACCATGTTTGTGTCAAGATTACATCAAAAGATCAGTTTTGCTAATATTGTGCATACCAGCTTTCATTTTACATTGTTTGACTGACAACAGGACTTTTGCTGATAAAATCATATCTACCCATAAAGGTTTCTGTCTTGATAGGTACAGTGGTGGGAGATATGAAAACCCCCTCCACCTTCCACTCATCTTGGCAGGCTGACAAAGTTTTGAAGTTATGGATTATGTCTCTTTGGAAGAAAATGTGAAAGCCTATTGAATCCTGTGTCAGAAATAAGCAGCATATAACAAATCACAAACACATGGTACTTCACATCTATACAGCAAGGGTGTTAAACTTTAACCTGAATCACCTCTCAGCATACACAAATGTCCATACCTTTGTCTCACGACCCATCATATATTCAAAGAGCACTTTCCTCAAGTATTCAAACTCAGTAGGCTCCTCAAACAGGGAAACATCAGTATGGTGAAGGTTTCCATCTGTGTAAACAAAAATAAGAGAATATTTGCACTGAAAGTCACTCATACGAATCCAAGTTTCACTAACAGCACAAAACCAAATGAGAATAAATGCTGTATTCTGCACCTGGGATGGAGTAACTGCAGCCCTCCAGAAAGGCATTTGGGGGCACTGGTTAGCAGGAGGTGCAACAAGAGTAATCAGTGTATGTGCCCTTGGCAGCCAAGAGAGCAAACCTCATCCTGGAGTGCATGAAACACAGCATCATCAAGCGGTCAAAAGAGGTGATTATCCCACCCTATTTATCACTGGTGCAGCCTCACCTCGAGCATTGTGTGCAGTTCAGGGCCCCACCATTTAAAAAGGATGTGAAGGTACATGAACACAATCAGAGGAGGCTACCTCTGCTACCGGATAAGGTGCTGGCAGGCATGTCCTCTGAGAAGCAGGTGAGGAGTCTGGGTTTGTCTAATTTGGAGAGATGGAGGCTAAGGGGTGACCTCAGTGCTCTCTACAGCTTCCTGAGGAGACTTTGAGAGGAAGGTGCTGCTCGCTTCTCCCTGGTACCCAGTGCTAGGACACATGGAAAATGGTTGAAACCTGCATCCATCATGGGGAGTTCAGACTTGACATGAGGAAACACTTCTTTACCAAGAGGGTGTCAAACTCTGGAACAGACCTCTTGGAGAAGTGGTTGATGCCTCAAGTTTGTCAGTGTTGAAGAGGCATTTGGACAGTGCCCTTAAAGCCATACTTTACCTTTTCATCAGCCCTGAAGTGGTCACACAGTTGGACTACAAAACTGATGTTGGTCCCTTCCACCTGAAGTATGCTATGCTATGCTTCTTTCTACCTGCTTCTTTCTCTACCAGTATATGCTGAGGGAATCTTTGATGACATTTCTTCCCAGTCCTGCACTAGCAGCAGGCACTGAATACCCACAACCATCTCCCATCCTTGGCTCTGTCACCTTGAGGGAAGGAGGCATGGACTTTCTGAGGGGATGAGAGATGTAGATCATCCTGAGATAATTTCACCATTTGCACAAATTTGTAAAAAGCAAGTGTGACATGGTTTTTTAAAGACTTCTGAGTTCATCCAGATAAGATGGGTCTGCACAGGATGGCAAAACCCCACATCTCTTAACATTAGCAAGGCTCAACGCTTGAGCCCTCAGTCTTATGCAGGATTTACTCCTCTACTAAGCAGCTGCAAATCTTTTGGAGGTGAGCAATATCTGTGCATTTTTCTATCTTATGTTAAAATAAAAGAGTCTGAGAGGAACAGTACACCACCAGAGAGAAGGTCCATAAGCCCATACTCTATGTCCAAAGTGTCCAACCACCAGTGTCTAAAGGAGAGCACGAGAGCAGTGCAAGTCTACTTCTGCCTGGGTCCTGGGGCTGCTCCCAGGTGGCTGGGACTGGCCTCCCCTGGGACCCCCATCATCTCCTGCCAAGGGCCCAGGGGACGTGTCCCAGCTCCGCCTGGGACCTTCAGTCCCTGCCTGAGCCCTGCTGCAAGTGTGCCCATCTCTGTCCCTGTGGGTGCTCTTGGGTCCTGCACTACAGAGAGCTTAAGAACTCTGATACAGAGCTCTTTTAACTGAATGACGTAAAAAAGAAAACATCAAACAAAATGCTGTGTGATTTGGTCGTCTGAAATCACATACCAACTCTATTATAATAGACAAGTGAAAAGAAGGATGTCATAGGTGTATTACATAAGTGTTTTAAAGAGACTGATGTTTTAATAAATTTTCTAGACCAAACTGTATCTTTCAAACAAATGAAAAACTTATTTGTGATGAAAACTGTGTACTTACCTCTATATGGTGTTCCAACTGATGTGACGTAAATATTTTTCTCGTAATGTTTCAGCCGGTCTTCCAGTACATGAATCTAAACAGATAACAGTTGACATGATAAACGGTGTTAACTAGCAGCTAAAATAAGCTTAACTGAAATAGTTTCCAGCTAAATATCATCTCTTATAAAAGCAAAATACATCTGCTTTTTAAGGAAGGAAAACATTAAAAACTGTATTATTAAAAACTGCCCCAATGTTGTACATGTGTATATACACTTAAAAACATCTATAGCAGATGTTATGCATATATTATATATTCATGTTTCTATTTTATATATTAGCACAGATAAAAAAGCACACAACAAAAATTGTACTTAAACATCAAAAAAGTTTTCGTTTTGAAAAAAAATTCCAGAATTTCATAAAGTGCATTATTCCCTTTTTCACTGTGCAATTGCTTTGCTAACCAGTATCACAAGCATGTGGTATTTTTATTCTCAGGGGATAGAGGTATACTTTGAAAAGTACAAAGATCTTCTGAGAGCAAGTATGAGTGAAAACTATTTGTCTAATATATTCATAGTACCTTGTATGGAGATGTGACACATCATCATTTGAAAAGAACAAGCCTTTTAATACTGCAAACACAGAGTATCAAACAAGAATACTTCTTACTTGTTCAACATCACCCTTACCTGCTCTTTCAATTCCTGCTCCTTCAATTTTGAATCATTGACTAGTGTTGTCTTCTGTGCAAGCTGTGCCTGAAAAAACAGTCACATATGGAAATTGCTGAAATTACATCATAGGTACCTTTGCAATAAACTTATTTTCTCCTTTTAACACACACAAACTTAAAAGCAGTATTTCAGCTTTAAAACTGCTCCACAATGGAAGTATTAGAGAGCAAAATCAATAACACGTAAGACTTACCTTTAGTTCTGTTATTGTGACCTATAACAACAATAAAAAATTAGATTAAAATGTATGAAAAATACTGACTATATCAAGCACTGGAGAAAGAAATATCAATCATCTAGCCCTGATACAGTGTGTTAATTGAGGATGACAAAAATTGACATTTCCAAGTAATAATAACTAGTCTCATAAACAGTTTATTTGTATTGACAGTGCATAAAGCTTATATATAAATTATCTCATTTGATTCTGGAAGACAATTATCATAAATATAACTTCAAGAACCTAGCGTTTCCAAATCTTTATGAAATTCATATTGTAGATGAATAATAACTGAATGAGTATGAAATACATCACAGGATACACTAACTACAATTAATACTATTCAGAATATTTTATGCATTTCCTTAATTCTTCAAGTCACATTTGGAAATGTGAACATTTACCTGAAATTAGCTTCAGTTAAGAGCTTCATGAGTTCTACATCTTGCAAAGATGTTTATAAAGTACAGAAAAAATTCTAAGCTGAAATTTCTATCTTTCAGTGTTCCAGCTCTAAGGAAAATAATGCTTAGTAGTCATGGATATAACTCAAGGTTGTAAAAGCATTTCAACATCAAATAATTTATGTGTGAATTTTTTTTAAGGTAAGCTAAACCTTAACACAGAATGGTACATATTCCCAGAATCACAGAATATTGTAAGCTGGAAGAGACTCACAAGGATCACAGAGTCCAAGTCTTAAAGTGAATGGCCCATGCACGGATCAAACCTGTGACTCTGGCATAATTAGCACCATGCTCTAACCAACTCAGCTGATCTCAGGGTCAATATAACTTTTTTCTTCCCAAGCCTCTTTGCAATTGTGTTGAAAAGGAGATTTATTACCCATCTCAGGTTGATAAAATCTGTGGAGTTTCCTACACTTCACAAACAGAAAATAGGGGAAAATCATTCCTCTAAAGATCTCAAACCTCTAAGTGCAATTCTTGCTTCTGAAAACCTCAATCAGACATTTATTTTCTCACATGGAGAGACACTTTCTGGTATTTTTACCTCCAAACATTAACACTTAAGGTTTTTAGTATTTGTCAATTTTTTATCACAGCCAGACAAATACTGTTCCAATATCATGTGAAAGTGGATATGTTATGTGTAATGCTTGGTCTAGGCTGACAACAAGCAGCAGAGAAAGTTTTATAAGACAAACTTCTGTGATTTGGGAGTCTCTGATTTTAGACAAAAAATGTTGTCCACAAAAAGTTGCATCCAGTCAATGGAAGACTTCAAACTGTTTGACTACTAGTGCCGAAGGGTAAAAAAAACCAATACCAAAACAGAAAAATGTTACAAGGCGACAAAATAAAAAAGGTATAAAGCGAGACAAAAAATACCATGGCAAACAATTCATTTGAATGCACTATAAAATCCAGATGTGGATTTATACAGTTCTGTTCTGGTATGTTGACAAGTTTCACAAGCCCTGTCCAATTTTCTCATATAGCTCTGTAGTGCTGCCTATAAATGCTATTGCAGCAGTTGCAAATATGTACTATTGTACCAGGTAAAAGCAAAGTTTCCTACAAACATACCAAGGACAGGCAACAGACAAACTAAGACAGGAGTAAAAATTAAAAACAACTCCATTTCTAAGGAGGACAAAAGAAAACTACCTCTTGACCCCAGAACAGATTGTGTCTGTTAGACACAAAGTAAGAATCAAATCCTGAAACACTGATAAAAAATGAACTGAAAGCCCACTGACATCACTCTAAATATTTGAGCTTTGACTGGATAAGAAGACATACCAGGAATTACGTGTACATTCAACAGCATAATCTATTAGAAAAGTTATATTGTTTTGCAATGAAATCACCATTGTGAATAGTATCAAATAAGGCATTTACATTCAGTTGAATCAGCTATGCAAAAGAAAGCTTGTGAACAATTTGCTAAATTTGAATTTAGTTGGAATTCTCAAAATTACTCAAAAAATTTTGATGCCTGTATTCCAGAGAAATCACAGATATTTAATTGCCTTACACTCAGGAAAAAAAAAAAATTCATTCTTATTCTGCAACTACTTTGAACCTGGATGCTTTAACTGTATTAAGGTACTGGCGCTACCACACAACCTGGTCTTCTTCCCCCACAAATGAAACATCCTTTATCTTTTAAAACTAAGCTGTTTATCAGCTATGGAGTTCTCTGAACTGGTTTATACCCGCCACAGATGGAAGAACTCCTTTGACTTTCTCCAAAGTCTGCCATGGAAACTCAAAGGAGTGAAGAGCTGTGGACAACATTCCAGACACAGGCAAAATTAGCTGTTTATTTTGTTTATTGTAAACATATTAACTTTTAGAGATTTAATATCTGCAATATTCAAATACTTTACAGCTCTATGCTACCATTGCCAATCTGTCTGATACATTTCTGGGAACAACTGAAGAATCATAGAATCATGGAATGCTAACAGGTTGGAATGGACCTTAAAGATCATCTAGTCTCAACACTCCCTGCCATGGCCAGCGACACCTCCCAGTAGACCAGATTGCTCAATGCCTTGTTAAACTTGACATTGAACACTGCCAGGGTTGGGGCATCCACAACCTCCCTGGGCAACCTGTTCAGTGTCCCACCACCCTCAAAGTGAAAAACTCCTTCCTAATGTCTAATCTAAATTTCCCCTCTTTCAATTTATAACCATTATTCCTTGTCCTGTCACTACAGTTCCTGATGAAGAGTCCCTCTCCAGCTTCCCTGTAGGCCCCCTTCAGATACTGGAAGTTTGCCATGACGTCTTCATGCAACCTTCTCTTCTCCAGGCTGAACAGCCTCAGCTTTCTCAGCCTGTCTTCGTAGGGAAGGTGCTCCAATCCTCTTACAAACTTCATGGCTCTCCTCTGGACTTGCTCCAGCAGTTCCATGTCCTTTTCATTTTGGGGACACCAGAACTGTGCACAGTACTCCAGGTGGGATCTCACATGAGCAGAGTAGAGGGGCAGAATCACCTCCTTTGACCTGCTGGCCACACTCCTTGTGATGCAGCCCAGGATTTGATTGGCTTTCTGGGCTGTGAGCACACACAGCTGGCTCATGTGGAGTTTTTCATCACCTGTCAGCCCTAAGTCTTTCTCCTCAGGGCTGCTCTCAATCACTTCTCTGCCCAACCTTTTGGTGTCCCTGGGATTGCCATGACCCGGGTGTAGGACCTTTCACTTTGCTTTGTTGAACTTCATGAGGTTTGCTTCAGCCCACATCTCAAGCCTGTCAAGGTCCCTCTGGATGCCATTAACCCTTCCCTCCATTGTGTTGACTGCACCACCACAGAGCTTGGTGTTTTCAACAAATTTCCTGAGGGTGCACTCAGCACTGATAGGTTTCACTGTCCATGTCACTGACAAAGATGTTGCATAGTCTCAGCCCCAGCTAGTACTGATCCCATGGGTGCATCAAACACAGCACCATCAGTCAAAAGAGGTGATTATCCTATTCTAATTATCACTGCTGCAACTTCATCATGTCTCCACGTGGACAACGAGCTGTTGACCACAACTCTTTGTGTGTGACCATCCAGCCAGTTCTTTATACACCAAGTGGTCCATCCATCAAATCCCTGTCTCTCCAATCTGGAGACAAGGATGTCATGTAGAAATGTGAAATGCTTTGCATTAAGTCCAGGTAGACAATGTCAGTTGCTCTGCCCCTGTCCACCAATGCTGTAGCCCCATGACAGAAGGTCACTAAATTTGTTAGGCATGACTTCCCCCTTGTAAAGCCATTTTGGCTGTTACCAGTCACCTCTTTTTTCTTTTTTTTTATCCCTATGTGTCTTTGCATAGTTTCCAGTAGAATCTGCTCTGTGACCTTGCCTAGCACAGAGGTGAGACTGACTGGTCTGTAGTTTCACTGATATTCCAGTTTCCCCTTTTTAAAAATGGGGTTATATTTCCCCTTTTCCAGTCATAGGGGACTTCACCTGACTGACACAATTTTTCAAAAATGAGGGAGCAACTTCAGCTCCCTCAGGACCCGTGGAGGAACCTCATTGGGTCCCATGGACTTGTGCACATTCAGGTTCCTTACATGGTCTCAAACCTGATCATCTCCTACGGTGGCGTGTTGGTTTGCACGGCCTGGTTTTTGGTAGCGGGGAGGCCACAGAGGTGGCTTCTGTGAGAAGCTGCTAGAAGTTTCCATCATGTCTGGCAGAGCCAGTCCCTGATGGCTCTGAAGATGGACATGCTGCTGGCCAAGGCTGGGCCAATTAGAGATGATGTTAACACCTCTGATAACATATTTAAGAAGAAAATCAAAACAAAGTGGTGGTGTAATTTGAATTCCAGCTAGAGAAGAGGAGGTGGTTAGAACATGTGAGGGAAACAACATGGAGACACCAAGGTCAGTGAAGGAGAGGCAGGAGGTGCTCCAGGTGCTGGAGCTGAGATTCCTCTGCGGGCCGTGGTGATGACCATGGTGAAGCAGCTGTCCCCCTGCAGCCCATGGAGATCCACGGGGGATGCAGAGATCCACTCACAGCCCGTGGGGAAGGTGCTCACGCAGGAGTGGGTGGATGCCTGGAGGAGGCTGTCATCCAGTGGGAGACCTGGTAGAGAGAGGGGGCCCCTGCTTCCAAGCTGGAGCAGCCTGTCCTTGGAGGTCTGCACCCCGTGGAAGAGTGACCCACGCCACAGCAGGGAGGACTGTTTTTGGGAGGACTGTTTGCCTGTGGGAGGGACTCACACTGCAGCAGTTTTCAGAGGACTGCTGCTCATGAGATTGGAACCACGCTGGAGAAGTTCACAGAGAACTGTCTCCCATGGGAGGGACCCCACAATGTAGCAGGGGAAGGACTCCTCTCCCTGAGCAGCAGAAGAAAAGTTCAGGTGACGAACTGACCAAAACCCTCATCCCCCTGTCTCCTTGCGCTGTTGGTGGGAAGGAAGGAGGGGCTGAGGGGAAAAAGGTGTTTTTAAGGGTTTATTTTACTTCTCATTATCCTCTTCTGATTTTGTCAGTAATAAATTCACTTTGTACCTCTAAGTTGAGCCTGTTTTGCCCTTGGAGTGTTTTCTCCTGGTCCTTATCTCAACTCATGAAGCCTTCATTAAATTTTTCTCTCCTCTGCCCAGCTGTAGCAGGGGAGGGTGAGTGAGTGACTTTCATGGGTGCCTGGTGTTTGGCCAGTGTCAAACCATAACAAGTGGGCTCAGGTTCTTCATCCTCCCAGTCCCTGCATCTGCCTTTCTTGACTTGGGTGGCGTGGCTGGAGCACTTGCCGTTGAAGACAGAGGCACAGAAGTCGTTGAGAACCCCAGCCTCCTCTTTGTCCAGGGTAGCCAGGTTTCCCATTTCCTTCCAAAGAGGGTCCACATCATTCATAGTCTTTCTTTTGCTTGCAACATATATATAGAAGCCCTTCCTGCTTGCCTTAATATCCCTGGCCAGAACAATTCTAACTGGGCTTTGGCTTCCCTAACTTTGTTCCTAGCTTCCTGTGCATTTTCCCGGTATTACTCCCAGGCCACCTGTCCTTGTTTCCACTTCCTAAAAGCTTCTTTTTTTTGCCCTGGTTTGCCCAGCAGGTCCTTATTCATCCCTGGAGGCCTCCTGGAATTTTTGCTTGATTTACTCTTTGTTGGGATGCATTGCTTCTCAGCTGACTATATGAAATACCATTGCTGGTATATAAATTTGATATAACTTCCACGTCATATCAGTAATCCAGAAGATGCATGTATAATGCAATACTAAATGACCACCTGTATTTATAGCAGACTGGTATTAACAAACTAAGTAGTGAAACAGTTAACAAAGAAGTCCTAAAAAAAGTACTCTTCAGACTTTTCATAATCATGTTTTAGGAGTTAGGAGTCTCTTTAAGAATCTTCCTCTAGATAATAAGATTATATAAGATTATCAGCAGGTGAACAAAGGTTAATTAAGAATACGAGGCAGTCTTATACAAATATTTCTGCTTTTTCTGTTATGAAAACAACACATACCATGGAATAGTTACGAAAAGTAATATCAAGGGTTTTGTAAGCAAGTGCAAGGCAGAAGGGACAAACATTAGGACAGTGAGGTAAAGACAAAAGCATGAAGTCAGTCTTCTTTCAATGAAGGCCTCTCTGTCCATAACTGATATATTCAAGGCACTACTTCAGACACCTCTGAAATGTGAATTTTCAAAAAATCACACTAAAAATTACTTAATAGGATTTTCTTTCCTTCTAACGGGCTACCAATAAAAACAACATAAACACATGTAGAGGGCAAAAAACCCCCACCTTAATAATATCAACAGAACTGGACTTTTCAACATACCAATTAAAAAGGTAGTATCAAATACTGCAGATTCTAAAGAGATTCATTTTGTATGTGAAAATGAAGGCCAGATATATAAATAAAATCCAATTAGGAATAAATTACAGAATTTCACATGGAGCAAGAATTTCACACTTAAAGACATAAAAACAAATGTCAGTGCCAGCTCACTTTTTCACTGTTGCAATATTCCTCTTCTGCAATCCTTTGTTTGTATTCCTTCTGCAAGTCTTCCAGCTGTGCCTGCAACTCATGAACTTTTGCTGTCATCTCTTCTTCACGAGACTTCAAAACACAGGGAAAAAAACTACTTACACAATTAACCACGCAAAACCTTAACTACGGTGGACATAAAGCAATCAACAAACATTATACCATACACAGAAAGGATATGCTTGACATTTGTGTAAAAGCTAGTTACACCAAAGGCCTACAGAATAGACCAAGAAAAAAAATTCAAGCTTAACAGGGTTTTGTAGGCCTCCAACAATAAAGATTACATAGTTAGGATTACAGTTACATTTTTAAAAATTAAAAAAAAGATCTATTTCTCTTGGGCACTAAAACAGCATTTGAGTATAATCCGGTAAGTGCATGAAGGTCATAACCTTCATGGAAGGGACAGATGATGACAGAGAATTAATTCCTATATTACGGAAGTGACAAGGACTTAAATCCTTTCCTCAGCCACTCTCACAAGGATGTTACTAAAGCAGTTTTAAGCACATTTTCCAAAACAATGACCAATGATTTCCCGTTCTCAAGGGTTTGGAAGGCAGTATGCAGTGTGGAGGAAAGAAGCAGTAACAAGAATGGAAGGGAGGAAATTAACTTTTCCTGTATAGGACAAAAATACAATGACCTAAATCCTAGGAAGTTAATCCATCTATATGGCACTTTGCAAAAACAAGTATTTTTTAAAATTGTGTCCCCTCTGGCCTTTTTGTGAGAGAATATGTTAGGGACTTTATAAAACAGCACTCCGATTCCTAGTGCATGTCTCAATTGCTGAACAAAACTAAAACTCTAGTTTCACTCACGCTAACTGCACAGGGCAGTTAGTCAGCTGATGGCTCTACTAACACATTAGTACTTCAAGTCAAATTAGTACAATTAATTAACTGATAAGTTCAGAACTAAGGATGGAAATTTTGTTCTATTCAAAAATCTCACGTGTACAGATTACAATAATACAGAATATTCTCTGGAAAAGTAAGTGTAGGACTAGAAAGCTGATCCAGGCTTAACAGACTTACGGTATGCCATTACTAAAAAAAGGATTATTTCCCTCTAAGACCAATTTTTAAGGTGTTCCTTGCACATGACTTAAGAATGAAACACCCTCCCCATGCAGCCCCTCAGCCCAGAAAGCATCACCAAAAAGAAACAAAGTAAATCTACCCACAAAAAATGAGAAGACGCAGTATCTGAGCAATTTTTACAGCCTCAAAGTTTTAAGACTATCCATCCTCAAGGAAAACCTTGCTCAAACATCATGACCTCCAAACAATGTTCTATTCATTCACATGATTTTAATATGCCCTCAGAAGTGCATCAACAATTAATTGTTTCTAAGATATTTTTTATTTTTTTTATAGATGGTTATACTCCCCAGGTTAAAAATTCTCAATACCTGGCATATTCAGGGATAGTTGTGGTTGTTGTTTTGGCTTTTGCAGATTTTTTTTTTTGTCCACCAAGAATCTAAAATGCTACAATTTGTACACAACTGTTTAATTAAACAAATCGCAATTGAATGCACATCATTCTTAGTTACAAAAAGGTAGTTGAAAGGCTGGAAAGAAATTAAACTCAAAATGACGAATGACACTTTTGTAAAAGGGACATACCTGTGAGAAAGTATTTGGATGAACCCCTGAAGAGATACTATTATATTAAATTTGAAATTATTAGCGATCAAGTGGGGTTCCAACATGCTAGTGATCTGTATTTACAGTAAGAACTTATTGTTCTATATAGCACCTGGCATACTCTGAAAATAAACTACATGCTATTGGGATTTAATTACAGTTATAGACTAAGACTTTAAAAAAGTTATAATTTTCCAAATCTTTATCAGAAAGCGTATCCTGTACTCACATGGAAGGCATTACAACAAATGAAAGGATACATATAGGAAGTTAGGTATTTTATTTTTAGCTCATAGTTAGGCTTAAAATAAACTAGCTGGAAAACAGCATTCAATTTTTCTCTAATTATATACTTTAGCTGAAGAAAAAATACTTAGTTCCCAAATTAGAGGCTATGCTGATTTAAAAATCTTTTAATTAGGGAGACTTTCATGAAATCTTATGTGATGAAAGTTTTCATGAAAGAAAACAACACATAAAGAAAAAGTGGAGCACTTCACAAGTAAATCATATGAGGTTTAACAGACTGAATGATTCCTGCTTGTCTTTGAGGATAAATACTCAAATAAAGTTAGACAATTTTTAGCATCAGCCATGTTTAAAATGCAACAGAGAGCAACAAAGTTACATGAGAAAGATTCATTCTTGCAGTTGGCTTTATTTTTGCTTCATCTTCTTACCATTTGAGACAAACTGCTCTGCACAATGTGAAATTTCTCAAACCCATCATGAGCCAAGTCAAGTATAAATGGGGTAATAACCGGTAGCTTTAGGCTAAATCTGGTGATGTATATGTTCCTATTTCTATCAGAGATGTCAATGAATATGACATACATTCAAGTTAATAAAAATATTCGTCAACTTTTGAGATGCTTGCAATACTTCGTTCAGGAACAAAGGAAAAAAAACCTCTAATTTTTTTTAAATTCCCTAAAATAACAAAAACAAAACACTCACACATATACCTATAAAAGACAGATATACAGAATATCTACGTATTCTGTAATTTAAAATATCAAACTACAGTTTATTGCAGTTCCAGGTAACTGTCATTGCCATCATCAATGAGATGCAAAAAATGACATAGTTCATGTCCTCCAATTGCACATAAATCAAATTAGCCTAAACCTTCAAAATCATACAACGGCTACAGCATGCTTGTTTCTGACATGACGGGTGAAAGTAGCAGAAAACACAAAAGAATCACACCAGCACGACTTCAAATCACATATCTATCTGGGCCTATAAAGTAAGGACCTGAATGGCAACACACTGCACACTGAGGTAAGAGAAATTTAAATTCTCCAGAAATGCAGAATTTAGACCTATTGTACAAAAAAAAACCCCTACAAAACATGCAAAAAAAGAAGAAATCTTTACTACCATAAAAACTATGCAAACGGACTTCATGGAACAGAACCTTACCTTAAGGGCTATGGCACCAATCTCAGCAGGGCGTCAGAGGAAGGAGATAGAGAGTGAGACTGCCCCATAAACATTGTATTTAAATCCTTATAAAAAACGAATACACCACCCACAACTCTAGTAAAACCTTAAATGTCATTCAGTTTTCTCATTCCAATCTGGCACACAAACTGCTCAAGGATATAAGGACTTCAGTTTTTCTGCCTAGATATGCAATCAAAAAAGAGTTATTTTGAAATTTATGTAGTCATATCACTTTTCAAAAAGATACCTCAAGGATTTCTTCGTATTTTTTCACAGTTCTTTTTAGATCGTCATCTTTTTCAGCAATTTTTTTATGCAACTGTGTTGTCTCTATGTGATGATTTTCTATCAATTCATTTTCTACCTCCTGGGCTTTACCTATAAAAAAAAGGCAGTATTAAAAAAAGCTTTTTTTTTTTTTTTTAATTATGTCATAACAGTATTTCAAAAATGCTTTAAAGTAACTATAAGGAAAACTTGCCAGGAAAATTCAGTTTTCCACACTGTCAGTTACTATTATGTTCCTTGATCCTAACATACGAAATTTGTTGTCTGCAGTTTAGAGCAATTTTTTCTACCTGGTGCTGGAACTAGTTTCTAGAAGATGACAACCAATATTTAAAAACTAATTCTATCTCCTATTCTATCTAGAGATGTGATTGAAACTTTCGCAAATCTTCAGAAACTCCTCACCTGTAGGTATACTTCTAGTAACTGGAATCAAAACACACCTTTTTCTCACTTCTCTAATCTCCAACTTACACTATGGTGGCAAAAGACACACAGAGCAGATGAACTATGTTGTACTCTAGTTATAACCACTTTGTGTTACAATCAGACGTCATATCCAGTTGGTACCTGCTAGTGGCTAGTGAATGAAGTCTGCAAGATGCAGCGAAGAAAACGCAATTCTGATTCTCAGATGGATCTAAGTTTCTCTAAAAGGCACGCTCCAGGTGCCGTATATTCAACAATGGAATATTAAAGTTTGTACTACCGAAGACAAAGTAGCATTACAATGGAAACTTACCAATGCACTTTCACCTTCAAAACTTTATTCTCATTTTCTTTTCTTTTCTACGTATGACAGAAAGATAGGTACCTATGGCTATCATAGGTAACTCTTGCCATAGCAGACGTAAAGAGTGCTAGATCAAAGATCCATCCTGAAGAACAGCTACATATGCATTTTTCTAATTGTACTACAATTAATATTTAAGTTATTTCCTAAGCAAGAGAAGTTCTTCCCTTAAGTTCTCTAGACATTCATAAAACACACGTTGTGTTTATCATAGTCCCAGGTAAAATCCCTTCCCCAAAACAACAATAACTGAAGATTAGGTTTCCTGACTATTTTACTGATTATGGTTATATTAGTATTTCACTTACTGATTGTCTCTTTTACTGCTGTTTCCAATTCTCTCTCTTTTTGAGCCAGCTGAGTATTGAACTCTCTTATTAACTGCTTTAAGGTGGAGTTGTGCTTTAACTCAATGTCTTCTTGTTCACATCTGTACAAAAACATGAAAACATACAGCAAGGAAATGTAACGTTTAAAGAGTGTGCAAAAACACCAGGCAAGGCAAGAGATGTGGGAATTTCTCCAAAACTATTTTAAAATGGGATGGTTTTGAATAATGTGAATTCTGTGAGATTCAGGGAGGCTTTTTCTTCCTCTCCTATCTAATTCACCTGGTAGGCATACGTGTTTCATGTAAAAACAACCCAGAATTGAACCCTTTCAAAGATATGGAGTTTTTGCTGAGGAAATTGAAGAACTGGAGGAAAAGAATGTGCTATAAAAAGCAGAATTTTTAGAATTGCTTGAGAAACTTTTAAGAGTGCTGAGCAGTACACCGCATTTTGTGCAGTACGTATGAACAATTATTGATATCATCTGAACACGAAGCTCTCAGTACTAAGTTTTAATAAACTTTGTTTCCTGTTTGAGAAAAATAGAATGATATTATATGCTTTGGCAATGTTGAAAATGACCATCACTGAAACAGATCAGAAATGGTATTACTCTGCCAAAAGTCAAACCTCTTTTCTTTCTGTTTCTCTAAGTCTATTTAGAAAAATTAAAGAAAAACATCAGTCATTATTTCCTTGTTACAAACTGAGCTTTAGAAAAGTATTCTTGAGGTTTTAGTGACTAGAGATAAAATACAGAACTGGTAACACAAACAGGAACAAAGAATTTACCTGATTTTCTGCTCCATTTCTTCTAAGGACTCCTTCTTTACTATGTCAAGCTCTCGCTGATGTTCCTTTCGCAGAGTACGTATGTCTTTTTGGAGATTATTAACTTCTTTGCGTAGTTTCTGTTTCTCCCCTTCAGTCTCTTCCAGTTTAGTCTGTAAGTCCTTCTGCTGGTTCTGCATATCAACTAGTAAATTCTGCAGCTCCAAAACAGATCCAGCCTTTTCTTCAGCATTTTCCTCAAAAGCTTTAAGACCGTCATTTCTTTCATCCAACTGTTGCTGTAGACATTTTAGCTTTTCTTCGTATCTTAAACTCATATCTTCCATCTCAATCTTATGCACCTCATTTTTCTTCACTATATTATTTTCTAACTCTTTTATCTTCTGTTCTAAAGACTGACTGAGTTCCTCCTTTTCCTGCATTTTTTTCTGGAAATCTCCAATTATATTCTCCATATCAAGATGTTTTTGTTCTTTAACTTTCAGTTCTTCCCTACTGCTTGCTAAAACACCACCACAACAAGCATGCTCATCCGCTAACAATGAATATTTTTTGGTTTGCTCCTCAAGTTCTTTCCTGAGACTTTTGGTCCTAACCTGCTCTTCCTGATGGCTCTTCTCAACACATTCTAGTTTTTTAAGGAGTTCTTTCTGTTTGTTTTGCAGTTCTAGACGAGAGTCATTACTCTCTCGTTGTTCCTTCTCATACTTCTGTAATAATGCATCTTTTTCGGTCAAGCTCCTCTGTAACACCTGCATTTTCTCTTTGTATGTCTGTTGGACATTCTCAAGTAAGTTATTTTTCTCTTGTTCTACAGCAGCTTTTACACTCTCTACTTTTTCCAGCATTTCCTTCTCTAATTCTGTGGAATCTCTTGCTGACTTAATTTTTTCTTCTAAGGACTCAATTTTGGCTTCTCTCTCCTGCACTTTCTGCTCCAACTCTCTTAACTGATCCTCTCTATCTTGCTTAAATTTTTGTTCCTTTTTTTCCATCTGAGACAGTAACTGCTTTCTAATAGAACCTATTTTTTGCTCTGCCTTCTTTTTCAGATCGGCCAGCTTAGTGCTGTTTTCTGCGTTCAGTCTCTCTTCTAATTCTTTCAGTTCTTCCTCTTTCCTTTTAAGTATTGTTGACTTAATTTGATCAAATTCCTTCTCCTTTGCTTCAAAATCAGCTTTCAGTGAACCTATTTGCTTCTCAAGATTAAGCACTTTTTCTTCAGCCTTCTTAAATCTATTTTCCTTTTCAAAAGCCACCTTCTCTGCCTGATGGAGTTGCCAAGCTATCTCTTTTTTCTCTGTCTCTTTTTGTTCATTACACTTTTTAAGTTCCTCCACCAAGGAATCACTTTCTAAAGTTTTCTGAGCAATGTCTTTTTCTAGTTCAGCAATTTTTGCTGCTTGTTTTTTTAACTTTGAGGTTAACTCACTTTCTTCCTTTTCCCTCCTGTTTCGCTTTTGTTCCAATTCACTTTTTAAACTATCAAGATTCCTGCTTTGTTTAGCCAGCTGTTCCTTCAGTTTATTTAGCTCTTCATCTTTTTTATTGGCTTCAATATTGCTTAATTCAAGTTTGCTCTGCAAATCTTTGATAGTATCATGATTTTGTGTAAACCTGGTTTGTGCTTTCATCTTCCACTCTGACAGCTGAGCTGTGCAATGATCTATCTGATCAAGAGCTGATGCTTTTTCTTGACTCAGTATCTCAACTCTGGATGATAACTCTTCTACTTGATTTAACAACTGCAACCGATCCTCTTGATGTTGTCTGCTTAGCAGAGATATGGCTGCTTCCTTCTCTGTTAAACTTACTGTGCTTTCAAGTCTAACATTAAGGTCATTAACTGTTTTGTTGAGAGCAGACACTTCAGATTGTTTTTCCTGGAGTTCTTTCCTCATTGATGTGACAGCATTGATATTTTCAGATAACTCTTTCCTCAGCTGTGTTATGCAAGTTTCTTTCTCTGATGCTGCTTGCTGCTGATGCCCTCCCTCTTTTTGCAATTGTTCCTTTTCTGTTACAAGTCCTTCAATGTCAGCTCTCATGGACATAATTAAATTGTCCTTCTCTTGCAGCTTTTGCATTGACTTTTGCAAAGAAGTAGTAGCAGCAGAATGATGCTCTGTTATTTCTTTAAGTTGAGCTTCTAGTTCAGTTATCTTACTTGTTTTGATTAATATTGCTTCTTTAAGTTTTGCAGTTCGGCGCTCACAGTCTGCAATTTTACATGTTACTATGCCAATTTTTTCATTACATTTTTCAATTAATTCATTGCCTTTAGTTTGCAATGAAGCTTCAGCATTCTTCCAAGCATCTAACTGGGTTTTAAGTACTCCTGACAACCTTTTAAACTCAGTTTCTTTTAGCTGAATTGCCTCTATTTTTTTCTCATAATTTTCATGATCTTTATACTGAGAAGATTGCACAGTTTGGAGTTTCTCTTCAAGGGTTCTTAGTGTATCAGCCAGTTCAGTGATTGTGGCTTTGTCCTTCTCTTCAACTGCTTTCTGTTTACTGAGCTGTTCCTGAAGTCCTGTCTGCTCTTTCAGGGACTGTTTAAGTTCACTTTCCAATTTTTTCAACTGTGTTTTCAGGTCACTTTCCTCATCTGACAAAGCATTCACCTTAGCCACTGACTGCCTTAGCTGTTCTTGCAAATCCTTCAAGCACTCCTCCCTTTTCACTTGTTCTTCCTTCAGATGGGTTATTTCTGTTCTAGAGTCCTCCTTTTCAGCACTGAAGATTAAAAGCTTCTGTTTCAGATCTCCAACTTCCTGCTCTTTCTCTTGCAGTTCCATATCATGTTCTTCCTTGAGCTCTTCAATCTGCTGATTAAGTTTCTTTTCCCAACTTTGGATTGCATCTTCCAATTTCTGCCTGTGATCCTCAGCAAGACTGTCTAGTTGCTCTTTCTGATTAGATTCCAGTTTTGACACTGCATCATTGATTCCAGATGAGCTGGCATGTGCCATTTCCAAAATTTTAGTATTGAATTCACTCTCTTTCTGACTGAATTCCAACTGCTTGTTTTCAAGCTCTTTTTTAAGTTTAGCTTCCTGCTCAGCAAGTTTATTTTTGAAAGTTTCCTGCATATCTTTTGATTTCTGTTCCATTTTCTTCACTTTCTTCTCCTGACATTTCAGTTTACTTTCATACTCTCCTTGTAAAGCACTAATCCTCTCCTCTGCAGCTAACAGTTTCTGTTTAAGCTCTTCCACTTGCTTGTTCTGTAACTTCTTCATGTGCTCAATTTCATTTTCCTTCTCAGCCAGGCTTCTCTTCATCTCATCAGCCTTTCCTTGGAGATCCTTCAGTTGACATTCATACTGTTGTGTTAGAGTGGTTACTTTCTGCCTATTTTCACTGCTTTGCTCCTCTAGCTTTGCAGACACTTGGACAAGTTCAGCTTCAGATCTTTCTGCAGATTCCTTTAGTTGCTGTTCACATGCTTTTAACTCCTCCAAATGTCTGTCTTTCTCCTCCAGTGACTGCTTGAGTTTGTTGAGTTCCTCTTTGAGTACCTTCTCAACATCTTGAATAGACATTTCATGCTCTTTTAACATGGCTTCAATCACTTCACTGTGCCGTTTCCTCTCTTCTTCCAACTTCCCTTTCAATTCTTGCTTTGCTTCACACACTTTACTATTCAATTCTGAGAGCTCTTGTTCTAAATCATGACGTATTTTTAGTGCTTCTGATAGCTCAGAAGACAGTGCTTCTAATTCCGTTTGTTTCACGTCAAGTTTTTCTAATGTTTTTTCATTCATCTCTTCTATGTGTGCACAGAAAACTGTTTCTTTCTCTTTCAAAATGGTATGTATCTCTTGCTGTTGCTTCTCTCTTATTTTTTCTATTTCAGTTATTTGTTGTTGCTTTAAAATTTCAAGTTTTTCTGTCCAAAGCTTTTCTTGCTGCTGTTTCACATTCTCCAGTTCTTTATTGTGTTTTTCAACCATATCATTGATTTCCTTACTGTGCTGGATTTTTTCAGACTCTATGAGAGTACTTAATTCCTCTGACTGCTTTCTGTCATCTTGCGAATACTTTGCAAGAGAGCTTTCCAGTTCAAGAATCCTCTGTTAGAATAAAGTTTTAGAAGAATATGAATATTCAAAAGGTAACAATTTGATTAATTTAAAAAAAATCTTAGCAGGTTCACATAACTGCAGGTCACTTATTCCATTATTTTTAGTGAATGTCAACTTCTTCTATAAGCCTTTTATTCATCTGGTTTGTTCTCACTTTTGCTTCCATTATGGAGAGTTAGTTATTTAGTAAAAAACTTTCTATTACACTGCAGTGAAAATAAACACAAAAACTTGAAAATAATGCAACTAATTCAAATAAAGTAAGTCATGTGATACTTATGAGAGATATGTTCGCATTTTCTTCCTAAACTAAAGTACCAACATATAGGACGAAAGATACAGGGAATTTACAATAGTATTATGAAGTTTTGTACCTGCTTATTGATTTATCAATAATTCTACCTCCCATGGAAATGCTGCTGAAAAGCTTTAATGCTTCTATGGGCAAAAATTCCAAACTAATATCTGGGAGTGGTGGAATAATGTACAAACTTGCCTTAGCAGATAATACAATGTTACTCATTACACAAAGCAAAGGACACTTCAAAAATTTAAGCAAATCTTTTTGCTTACTGTGGTGCTGCATTCCCCCCTCCTTTTCAGGCCACACTGAGAGCTGAGAAATGCTCGTTAGGCCTCAGCCTTGAAAAAACAGCACCTGGACTCAGCTCTTCCCAAGCTTATCAGAAACTGTCTACTCCCAGGAACTGCTGCTAATAAGCTCATGTTTTCCTTATGAACAGCGTTGGAAACTATTTTTCTTGCCTGAATGGCATAACATACCTGCTCTCACACTTTCAAAGAAAGTGCCAACACAAACTGTGGCCAGGATGGAACATTGCTATGACTAAAGCCCACTCTCTAGTGACCCTGTAAACAGCGGTCCAAAATGAGACCCTTTGAGCTCTCCTGGACTGCAGCAAGCTGTAACGAGCAATCTCCCTCTGAGTGGGACACCTCTCAGAGCTAGTGAACTCTCAAGTTTTTTGTACTCGGAGGATCGACGAACAACGACAAATCCTGGACCAGTATCTTCAGTCCTGGATACTCAACCCTTCACCCATTGGGGAGATGCAAAGGCATCCGAGGTAAGTATTTCACTTACCTTCGAGGGGAATTTTTCACAGGTACCTTGCTTGCACTAACTCTTTATGTCTGTGTGCATGCACGTGAACATATGCTATAGCAAAGCTGGGAGAAATGTTGCTTTCTTAGATGTTTAAGTATTTTAGATATCTAAGTAAGCTAGACCGGCAAGTAAGGTTAAGTCATAAATTATAAGCTAAGTGGAATGCTGCTACGTGTTGTTCTTCACTAAGTTGCTAAGTTTAACTTACAGGTTAGGTTAAATGCTGTTAAATGTTATTCCTCTGCTAAATTGTTAAGGTCAAGTTGTAATTTGAGTTAGGTATAAGGTAAGTGTTATTCCTTTGCTAAATTGTTAGGTTTAAGGCATAATTTAAGTTAACATACTCTTAAGTTTGAGTGCTGTTAAACTTTTAGGCCGTATTCCTTTTTATCTTTGCCCTTGCTGTCCTTTTGTTACACGCACCTAAACACACACCCACAAAACACACACACACACATACACACCCCCTAGACAGTTCTCGGTTCATTTCTGTTTGATTGCCTGGATTTTGTTTAGTTTTGCTGTTCCTTGTTTTTCCTTAGTGTGCCTTTCCTGTCCTGTAAGTAGTAGAGTGAATCTTGCCAACGAACTTTGTTGTGCTCTCGCTTAATATTAAATTTGGCTTTTACTGACATCCTTGCTGCTGATTTTTTAAGCGATCTCAAACACTCATTTGTAACACTTACTAAAGTATCCTTATAAGCATTTTTAAGGTAGCAGTACCCAGAAATTAAACAGCCTGAAATTTAACTCCTCTGTACAACATACCTAAAAATTAAGTAGATGGATACAAATTCATATCCCACACCATGCTGTAAAGTGAATGTATTTCTGTATTTTGCCACCTAATCTTATAAAAAACCAGGGGCTGCAGAATAGGATGGCAATACATTAAACTTTTGTCACTTTAATCCCACAAGACCCAATCACAACATATCACCATTTGTAAACTTGTCACAGTTAAACACGTACTTAAAGGACTACTTGTAAATGCTTAAGTCTTTTGGAATCTTTACTCACAGTTCTACAAGTCTCTACTTCTTGATGCATCTTCTGAACTTTCTTGTCACACTCAGACTGTATGGCTTTCTTCTGCAGCTCTAATTCTTCTAAGGCTAGGGATTGTTGCTGCTCTTGCTCTTGAAGGGCTTTTAAGCACTCACTCTGATTTTTTTCCTGCATGAAGAAGTACAACTAAACAATAAACTATAATCATCCTACCTTCAAGAACATTATGACAGGATATTTTCAAGTCAGTTAATAGGAGTCATACACTAATCATCTTTATTTTCTACACAAAAACACATGGAGTTTGTATTTGATCTGTGAAAACATAATTGTAATAAATCACTTCAATTTTTTTTCTTGGAAAGCATTTGTCTTTGCATGAGAAACATAATGCAATCAAGCCTTCCATTTTTGTTTGTTTACCATTATTAATTGAAAATAACATCTTAGAGGAATAAAGTCTGTTCTCCCTTGATTCCACTGCTAATATATTTTTAAGCTTCTGTCTCTTATAATTAAGGAAGTAACCTACAAAACAGGTAGAAAAATATAGCCAGGACAGGACTGTCAAAGTCCCTCAGTCTTAGTCACTATCCATCATGGAGGGGCACAAAAACCAATTGATTATTTGTAACAGATAAATATAGATGATATTTATACATATGTTACATATATATCCACTATTTAGGCAAAATTACATGATTATCTAAAGTGGATTACAGTCCATGAAAAAGTGCAAAGAATTCCAAGAATTCTTCCCAGTCTGATCTGGAAGAAAATTCTTTTTCTGAGGTCAAACACTATGAATAGTTAACCCCATTCACATAACACAACACAACCAGACATAACTATATGAACACTTTTCAAACAGCCTAATTTTTTGTACTTCTTTTACTCTAGTTGCTGGGGCTGACTGCCAATGATCCAGAGGAGGTATTAAAAAAGCAAGTCTAAAAAACAATTTCAAAAAAAGAAATAGTTTCCACAAGATACAGCTGTTACTGAGCATTGATTGTGATAAGTTATCATTATTCAGTCTGGATCATTGCAGCTGCTTTCTTTTCATGTTGCTGAAGTCTCTGAGCTATTTGACTTCTGGAGAGCACTCCTATCTCTGAGCACACTCTCACTGTGGAATAGTGTTAACCCAAGACTGCTAATCCCAACACGCACTTAGAGAAACGTCCTTCTATGTATTTTAGGTTTACATACAACAGCTGCCTTCATCTTCTCCTGGAGCACCTTTTCTTGAGCCTGTAATCTCTCATTTAGCTCCTGATCTTTGGTAGCCAGTTCTTTTTGATGGATTTTTTCTAGTTCAGCAACTCGTTCCTCTGAAGACTTCTATGAATTAAAGTCAGAAAAAACTAATTTCAAAATATTAACTAACACTTTGTATTTTTTCTTAGTAAGAAAGTAGTGCAACAGAGAGAAGAAACCGGAACCATCTCTTTGCTCCCTTTGAATAAGTAACGATCACTTGGAGTGCTTAATATTAAGCCCTAACAGTTCTTATTTTCAAGCTTGAAGTTACCCATCTTCCTTCTCAAGTCTTTCATAGTTTTACTAAAGGAAACACCACACCTTCTAAAGATTCTTCTACCAAAGCAAACTTAGTGTTTTCAGTTCAAATGTGATAATACATTGGAAAAGGAACTTTTTTGTAGCTTTCCCAGTATTCTTATTTCATGAGCCAGAAAGTCAAGTGGTAATACTCTATGTAGACAGTTACCTACAACCTACATACGTGCTTTATTCAAGAATAATGTAAAGCATGTCAGTCATCCCCTTAAAGCATCAGTGTATTCTCTTAGAAAAATTAAGACCATTACAAATGTCAACACAAGAACTGTAACTTAAGGGTGTTCAAATTTACAGCTTTGCAAAGCACATGAAGTACTCCAGCAATTCCTACCTGAATACACCACATGAAGCAAATTATAGAAACTTTTAACCAGAAAACAATATGGCAACAAGTTCTTAAACATTTACCCATACTCAGCTAGAATAATGATTAAAAACTAAAAGTGATTAAAACCCAAGATACTGGTGGAGATGTGTGAGCTCCCTGCCATTAATCTCTTCTTCTTGACTCTGTTTAAAGTCTCAAGTATACTTTTAATAAATAATTTTATAAAATACTGTGAAGCAAAGAGTAATATTATTTATTTTTACATGCCACTAATGAACTGACTTAAATTGCTGGAGGAAAAAAATCTATGAGGAGTTTACTATTTTGCATTAAGTAAATCTTTAATCACAGAAAATAATTTCTATGGATTTTATTAAAGAGCAAAAGCTTTATAACAGAGTTCTGCCATACTGATGTATTTTACAACTATAGCTTAACTGTAATAAAGTTTTTACCTTCATAATTTCAACCACCTCTTGTTTCACTCTAGTTAATTCCCGCTGAAGATTTACTCTCTCTTCTTCACTTGCCTTTTCTACTGCTTTAATTTTTTCATCCATTTCTGTCTGCAGTTTTTTCCGGGCTTCCTCTGTCTTTTGGGCAATACTTAGAGCCTTCTCAAGCTCTTCAAAAGCTGCCAAGAAAAAAAAAGTATATAATAATTGAGAAATATATATGTATTTTGATAGAAGAATTTCACAAATAAGAGAAGAATGAACTTAGGAATCCATCAAGCATTCACATGTTTATTATCTAGAAAGGAAAGAGAACTGACAAATAGATATGAATTTCTTCCAATACATCCTGTAGCTTATATATCTTTGCCTAAAATCACTATAAAATGCATAAACCACATTAATGAACAAACTATAACACTCCTCTTCTGCCTATACCTGCTGAATAACTTTGAAGAAGTGAAAAACAGCTGCACAAAGAAAAAGCAATTCACACTAAAACAAGCAGACAGAAACATAAACCAAGAATGACTACTGTGTGAGCCAGTTATTAGTGGGTCATGAAGAGTTTCTCCTGAATAGAACACTGATGTATAATACCAGGCACTTTATTTGCCTAAGAGTAATTCCAAACTGTAAAACCTAGAGAATCGTTTCTTTAAACTGTGTTTCATAGAGTCCACAGAGATGGCTTTGCTAATTTCATTATCTCACTACCTACATTTAAGGTACCAGTGTAGTAGTTAAGTGTTAAGAAGACTGTCCTGCGCTTCTAACTTCACAAATAAAATGTAAAAATATAAAAAATTTAAAAGTTAAGATTTGCTCCCAGAAAACTTGAATAGCTATAAGTTGTTTCAAAAGAACACTCAAGCTGCAGTGTTGAAATTTATTTACTCTTGCATAGGATGCACAAATCCACTGAAACACATTTTAATTCACAAAATAGAAGCAATAATTCCATAGCTTCATCTCATGCTAAGGAAAAGTATTCTAACATGTTTTATTTACTTCACAGATGATAATTTAGATATAAAAAGAAAGAAAATAAATTCCAATATTGTGAGCTCATTTATTTATTCAGTACACCTAAAACTCACTACAACTTATGCCAGAATCTATACAGAATTACACAAGACTAGAGTTCAATCATTATTAGGGAAATCTCATTTCCCAAATGGATCATGAATGTGGAAAAGCCCTGCTGCATGTTAGAAAAATTCAGTCTCAGAACACTCTACTATATGGTTAATACTTTGCATAACAGAATTTTGACAAAACACCTCTGTAAAATTCAAAATCACAGTGCCAGTATCAAGACTGTAATTTATCAGAGCACAAACCCCTAAAAGTATTTTATTCTACTATAACCTGGACTACTTGGAATCTATTTTGCAAGGAAACAGAACAAAATAATTTTTGAAGTGTTATTTAGTATGCTAAGTTTTCTTCCAATAAATTCTGTCCCCAAAAGAAAATCATAATAGACACACACATCTCCAGGTTTTTTTATTCATCAATAGTTAGTAGGCATTCACAGCAGTTATTGCAATCTTTGCTTTTTTGAAATTGTCTTTAACAACATTCAGGCATGTGTTTGAGAAGTGAGTAATAATTTCCATTCCACATCTTTTAATAACATTAAAAACTGAAGATTTTAACCACAGTCTATACTTTTGAGGCAATGCTGCAAATACGTTTTCAAGTAACTTAATTTCATAAAACTCTATTCACCCAAATTCTGACCTTTTACGGAATTTTCTTCTGTTTTCTGAAGAAGCCTTTTTCTGACTACTCACAGCAACAATCATGTTTTAAGGCAAAATAGGGCTGTTATTGACTCTGGCAATACCAAAGCACACCACTGTATCCACTTTTCCACTCCTGGCTCTGCTTAAATGCTAAAACTATCACAAAAAATTAAGAGCACTCGAGATTATTTCAAATAGGAAAACAGTCTAATATATAATACAAACATGCACAAGGCTTATAGCTCCTTATTTTGCACAGTTCTTCACAGGTCTATCAAAGCATTTGCCACCTGCAATCTGCAGGACTCAAGTTCTCCCCCCTTGCCACACTGGGCACAACTTGATTATGAATACAGCCTGCAGAACTGTGTTTGGAGAATGTTAATGACTTCCCTGATGCTCCTCTCAGTCCTAACAAAAGCAGGCCAAGTAAATCTGGCCAAGTCCTTCAGTATTACAGCATCATAGATACCTTTTTCCAAAACCAAACCAAAAAAAACCTGAACAAGCAAACAAAAACAAAAAAAAAAAAAACAAAAAAACCCCCCACCCTATGCAGCTTTGCAAAGTACAGGTTGAAACTTAAGTCTGCAAGTAGAACATTAAGTTATTTAACTTTTCCATACACATTTTCTGATTCTTGTTCTGAGCATCATGTACTTTATTTTCATTTGAGAAACCTGTTACTTCTGCAAAAGGAAAGACAGCCCACAGATCAGTCAAAGAGAAGATCCAGGTTCACACTAGGATTGACTACTGATATGGAACTGATGAGCAACATGCAGTACAAAAGCTGCATCACCATAATCACAAGCAGGATGCCAATACAAAAACCAGACAAAAGCAGATAGTTAAAAAGCCAAGAGGGTATGAAAGCACAAAGAAGTAATATTTCACAGAAATACACTTAGCTCTCTAAAAGTTAAATTATATGCATCTCAGGCACATTTAGCCCTTAAGCAAAACAGAATATTTTCATTCAAAGTAGTTAATTCTAGTGTAGCTGGACACAAGCAAGTTTCAAACCAGCAGAGGGCTAAACTACCATTAAGCAGACAGAATGTGGTCTCTATTACCACTGTTATTTTTAATCTGTGAGGGATTTTAATTCTACCATGTATAAAAGCACGAAATAAAGTCCATGTTTTTATTTAAATATACCTACTCTGAATGCAGAGAATAAAGGCACTGCCTCTGCATTCTCCTCCAGCCTGCAGAACTTTGTTCAGGGAAGGTCTTTCAACCAAGTATTGGTTGAATGAAGTCTCACAAAGGCACATTAGCAAATCAGAAATAAAACCAAGTACACCAACAGAGTCTCAGGTGAGTCTTGCAAAACCCCATTCACGTGACAAAGCCAGACAAACTGGAAACCTTCCTGTGCGGTATGTAAATCCCAAAAAATGAGTCTGAATTTAAGAAGTGCATGGTTTGCAAACCTGGTTTTTATAAAACGTGTGCTGGAGAGTTGAGTACTTTACCTACACCACTCCAAAGTACCAATCTGGGTTCCTTTCGCCTTGCCCCTCCTACCCAGAGCAACACCCAGGAGCACTGCAAAGCCTTCTCACTTCCTCTGCCAGCGCTGCACACCTTTTCTCTTTGCCTACAGTGCCTCCTAGTGCTAAAAATTGTGAAGGAAGCAAACTGGCTTTCTAAACCGGCTGGCAAAGGAGGGATTACACGTTCAATTTCTGAGGGCTGAGAGCAGGCATCGTGTCCAAATTTAAGAAAAAAAAGGTTGAAATAATTTCCTATAGCTGATTTGTGCATCTAGGCAGGATTTTAAATGCACAGTCCAAGCCTTTTTTTCTCACTGAAGAAAGGTGCAAAGCGTATGTTCATTAAGCTTGCAAAAGAAATGCTGCCTACAAATAGGATTTGCTTTCTAAGACTTTGCTTACTCATAGAATATAAATAAGTCAGTAATCCACATCCTGGGAAGTCATAAAGTACTTATGCTAGGTAATCTCAGGAGAAACAAGTTTACCTGGAAATCTACGAATACTAAAAAGGTCTTTGCTGAAGTAAAAAAATCCCATGTTGCAGTTACCTCAAGTAGAAGTGCCTGAGAAGCACAGAATTTACTTTTTAGAACCCAGTTCAAGCACTCAATGTGTGATGTAAAAAAAACAGAGCCCTTACCCCAGTCCTGTTCATACAAGGCTTGGGAAAGGCACCATGATTCACTTATTGGCATGTGTGGATGCACAAAAACAAGATGCTCTGTGAGATTTCAACATAATGTACCTCTAACTACAAAAAAAAAAAGAACTTCAACTGGGGACACCAAGTTACAGTTTACACAACACAACAAAAAATAAGCATACATATGTTTTCACTATTTCATTACACAAAAATGCATTCACATTAAATCAAACACTGGAACAATTCACTGAAGTCCTGATTTACAAAGAAAAATGCCAGAGATGTAGTAGGCAAGTAGGCACAGAAAACAATACCACTTTTTAGTCTCCGAGCAGCACTACAAAAGTAAATTTCAAGTGTATTATGCTATAACATAAATGAAATTAACATTTCTACTCCATTCCATGAAATCAATTCTTCACTAAACCATGATATAGAAAAAGATGTCTAGAATTTAGCAGTCTAGATGCAGTTCTGTGCCATGTGGTCTGTGATGACCCTAGTAGAGCAGGGAGGTTGGACCAGATGACACACTGTGGTCCCTTCCAACCTTACCCATTCTGTGGTTCTGTGAAAGTCACCTCACATTAACTATCCAAAAACCAGAATTTTAAATGTTGACCTAAAATACATGAAATTGCCCAATTCATAAAACCATTACAACTCAAAGGTTGTGGCCTGAAAAGCAATTTCAGGCTTTCCCAGTATGCAAGGTGGTTTTCTCAAATAATTTAGTTCAACTGTATTGAACCACACTAACATTGTAGATTACAACATTTTTGGAATGTATTAAGCCAAGGATGTAATAGAAAAATCTAATACAGGTCACCTTACAATTCTGTCTTACAAGCAGTGTTAACTAATTTCCCAAGGGTTCCAACACACATATATGCATGCTTAAAAGACTATAATAAATGCACTCAAAGGTAAAGTTGATACTTTGCACTGTAAAATCAACAAAAGTACTTAAAAGCTTTGTTTAAAAAAGAGCATATTTAACACACAAATCTCCCCCTAGAAAAGTGTAGTGTACTCAACACACTACTCATTCAAATTAAATTACTTCTCATTACAACAAAAAGTTTTCCAGTTGTCTACAGAATCATCTCTAACCTGATTTCAGCTTCTGACTAGGCAAACCTGAAGAAATTACTGCATTAAGCAGTGTGTGTAGATAATACATTAATACTTCATATATGTTTCTGTTGCCTCAAAAAACACTATTGCAAACCACTATGACAATAACTTCATATCTATAGAAGTATTAAAAGATTATTCAGCTTCTTTTCTTAATCATGAAGAGCTTCCTGGTCTCCCCAGTACCAAACAAAATACAACTTTAGCAGGACTGTCTGACTTCTGAAGCATGAATTTCCAGAACAAAAATGACACATGCAACCTTGAAAGGGTAGGAGAGGAAGGCATCTAATCAAAATGTTTGTTACTTTCACAAGATGGATGTTCTAGCTGCTTTTCTGCATTACAGCAGAATGATCTATCCAAATTAATCTTTAAAAATTGCAAGTTCTAATCTAAATCTATATAGACTTAAAATAAACCACTATGAACTGTATTGTTTGAACTTCTTGTTGCTTTTTAGAGAAAGAAAATATGTATATTTTATTCAAAGTAACACCTGAGCTTCTGCCAAAAGAGTGAGCTTCTTTACACGCCCATGAGAACAAATTAAATTATTCTAGAAGAATTTTGATGTAGTACAAAACGATTTCACTGTTTAAAAAACAATGGTTTAACTTCATTTCAAGCAAAAGGAGAACTGCAAGCACACATAATGTTATCTAACTTCCATAAAAAGCAAACTACATCATGTAACAGTTACATAAATGTTCCTCTTGTTACAAGCCTGAAGCAAAAGGAATCATCACTGCTGTTTCACTTAAATCAGAAATGCCTCCATTAAAATAATTGAAATAAAATGCTAATTATGGTTATAACATTTTTACTTCTTCACAAACTCTTACACACTCATTGCTATGTTTTCTATGAGAATTACTTGGGGCATTATAATGACAATTTATAGGTAGTTGCAAGTTTCTCTTCTTAAGATAGACCAGAAGAAGACTCCAGCAATCCTTTCTCCTACGAACAGGGAAGTACAGTTGCCTTTCAGAAGTTTCCTTCCTAACTCCAGTTTTATTGTTAACAGACAAATCAGTCAAAAACATCCCTAAACTCTGCTGTCCAGAAGTGAAGTTAGTAATGATGGTAGCACGGGTGATAGGTAGAACAATAGAAAAAAGAGCATTTCTTAATAGCTATTCCAAACAACAACTGTTGAAAAAGACCACAGTGAAGCTTTCTGATACATAAATGTGAAAGCCAATAATCTACGTATTGTCTTACCAGCTCTTTCAGATTTTTCTTTCTGTTCTTTTAATTCCTCGCCTTTTGTAGTTATTTGTTTGATTCGAGCACGCAGTTGGGCTACCTCCTCCTCCTTCATTTCCAATGTTTCATGCATTTGTCGCTTTGTCTCCGCAATTACCATGCCCTATGGAAAAGGTTCTTGTGATAAAAAGCTAGCAAATAAATAAGACATATACCTGAAACAATTTCAAGCCAGGGCACAATCCTTGTCAGGAATAAACTGTAGTCTGTTACTACAAGACCAGAGATCATGGGATTTTTCTATGTCAGAAAACAGAAAATGCTAGCAAAAAGAAGATAAGAATAGGGATTAATTTTAAGAGTATCCAAAATTTATCTAGTGGTGAAAAGAACTCCAGCAACCATGGACCATCCAAAAACTTCCTCCTTCTACTACAGACACTCTCCTTTGAAACATATTCTGTAAACAAACCCAAACTAAAAGCATTGTAGAGCATGTACTTCTCCTTTGAGAATACGCCATACTATGTTAGTCATGTCGCTTGTGACACCACCACAAGTTACTCCAGGTACCAAGACTGTGATTAAAAAAACTTTTAAGGAGCTAAAAACTGAGAAACTCTTCATTTTCTATCGAAAGTATAGTTACTTTACTGGTTATTTTTTAATTAATTTAATTGTATCTCATCTTCATTTGTGTTTGGAGCTTTTTTGTTTGTTTTAGAGTTGGCATCAAGTAGTGTATTCAATGTATCTGCTTCAACCTAAATAATATCATGTTGCAGTATTAAGTATAACCTAACAGACCTATACCTTACAGTATATATACAATAAAATTCTCAAGCAGCTTAAATTATTTGTTTATTAAAACATAGACCAAACCATCAGACCACTAAAACCAGCTTCTAATACCAAGAAGACAGATCTTTTGTGTTTTAAACAATCTTCCTCAAAACCTACAGCTTTGTTTACCTTGTCTTGTTCTAGCTGTTCAATCAAATTCTTTGCATCACGTAGCTGCGTAATCAGTTTAGTCTTCTCAGCCATGTGAAGGTCCTAAAAAAAGATCCCAACCACAAGTTGGTTGACAAACAGCTTAGCTTTGGCTCTTACCCTGCACTATGCCTTGGAAGAAGAACACAGAACACAATCCAGGGAAACTGAAGTGGGCAGTTTTAAATTACTTTTATATCTCCCAGAGGTAGGCTGCCTTATGGCTTCTGTAGTAATTCAGAGATCTGAAGGCTTTGTTAGAGCCTCCACACATGAAGGTCTGAGTGGCTAAAGTAAAACAAGAAATCTGTCTAAGATTTCTGCTCTATTACGTGCATCTTGGCATACAAGAGGATCTCAACAATGCAATATAAATGATTGTTACTAGCCTTGTTCTAGAAAACGTCCTTAAAGTACTCAAGTCTTTCAGAGCTTTTCCAAACCAGGCTAGTGCTCAGAGATGAAGACTGAGATGGGAATCTGATCTCTGTAACTAAAGTTAAGTACAGCTATACTTAGCACATTTTCAGGTTTCATTACTATTAGCCACCTTACTTATGCTCCACACTCAGCATTAATGGCCTTAAAAGGATAATTGAGCAAAGTATCAATTTATTAGCTTTGGGATTGCACTTGTGTTCACCATATTGTGATCTCCACTGCTCTGCCTTTCTTTTTTTTCTGTTAATTTACATAATTAATGCCCCGTTCACTATGTCTTAAAGTTTTAGCTCTACTCCACTTTTCTCACTTTACCTTCTGTCTTCTGTGCTAAGACAGTCTTTTTCTCACCCCAATTTTCCACCACTACTTATTTCTGATACCATTCTGACGGTTATTTGTACAGTAAGGTTTCATACACTACTTCACCACTCTAGAATAATTGCTCAGTGTATTAATTCCAGGTGGGTTTTGCACCTTCATCTCCAAAAAACCACAGGGACAGTTTGTTTAATAGTCTGCCCTATTAACAAATTTTGGAAATACTGGAGTTCTTACTACATTTTCATAGTTACCCATAAAGCTAAGAGCATTTTACATACCTTCATTTTCTCCAGTTCCTGAAGCCTCTCTTCTAACTGTTCTTGAAGTGCCTCTTTCTCATTGGTTAATTGGGCACAGCGCTCCTTATGTGACCGAATACTCTCCTTACAACGTTGTAGCAAGTTCTCTTGGCGCTTCACCCTCTGATTAAGAGTTTCCAGTGTTCTAGCAGAATCTTCGTTACCCTCTATAAGACAACATATCAACATTACCATATGCACACCATTTCCAAAATGCAGGTCGGCATTCATCATTCACAATGCAGTGGACTCATAGGTCTCTAAAGAAAGTTGTGTGAAGCCTGCAGTGAAGCCTAGTTCCTACTGTAAGTGCCAGAAACATGCAACACATACACAGAATAGTAAACACAGTCTTTCACACCAAATTAGCTTACAAAACCTCAGTTACTTTATCAGCTTCAAAACCAAGCTATTAATCAACAAGGTTTTTTATGTACTTAAAAAGTCATCATGATTTATAAACTTGCCTGCTGCAACTAACAGAATATGCACAAGTAGGAAAAAATGCGAAGCAAAGCAAATCACACTTCTCAAGTGCCACACACACAGATTATTGCTTTCCCAAGGCTGGGTACGACATTAGTTCTAAAATATCCAGGTCGGCAATACTACATTCAGCAGGATAGAAGTTACACTTAGTGTCTTTCTTAGTTGTACTCATAGAATCATAGAATGGTTTGGGTTGGAAGGGACCTTAAAGATCATCTAGTTCCAATCTCTGCCATAGGCCAGGACGCCTCACACTAGAACAAGTTGCTCAGAGCTCCATCCAGCCTGGCCTTTAACGTTTCCAGGGATGGGGCAGCCACAACTTCTCTGGGCAACCTGTTTCAGTGCCTCACCACCCTCACAGTAAAGACTTTTTTCTAATGTCTATAATTTAAACATACTCCCTTTCAGTTGGAATCACTCTGTATAACTAGCACATTTGTTAGTATTTTACTGTGTGCTTCTGCTCTGATGATCTAAAGGCTGCAATGGTATTTGGCATTGTACTGGATTTGCATGGCCAAGCTTCAGTAGCGGGAGGGGAGCTACAGGGGTGGCTTCTGCAAGGAGCTGCCAGCAGCTTTCTTCATGACCCACAAAGCCAATGTCTGGCAAGACTCCAAAGACATGTGCCACTGGTCAAGGCTGAGCCAACTAGAAATGAGGGTAATGCTTCTCTGATAACAAATTTAAGAAGAAAGAAAAAAAAGTTATTGCGCAGTTGTAATTGCAGCCAAAGAAGAGCAGAGTGAGAATATGTGAGGGGAACAACTCTGCAGACACGAAGGTCAGTGGACAAGGAGTGGAGGGAGGTGCTCCAGGCACCAGAGCTGAGATTCCCCTGCCACCTGTGGTGCAGACCATGGTGAAGCAGCTGTGCCCCTGCAGCCCATGGAGGACTAAGGGGATGCAGAGATCCACCCACAGTTCGTGGAGGAGCCCATGCCAGAGCAGGTGGATGCCTGAGAGGAGGCTATGACCCTGTGAGAGGCCCGTGGAGAGAGGAGCCCACCCTGGAGCAGCCTGTCCTTAAAGGACTGCACCCTGTGGAAGAGTGACGCATGCTGCAGCATTTGGGGGAGGACTGTCGCCTGTGGGATGGGCTCACATGGCAGCAGTTTGCAGAGAGTTGCTGCTTGTGAGATGGACTCACACTGCACAAGTTCATGGAGAACTGTCTCCTGTGGGAGGGACCCCATGGTGGAGCAGGGGAACTACACCTCTCCCTGTGTAGCAGGAGAAACCATGGGTGATGAACTGACCATAACCCCTATTCCCTGTCTCCCTGCCCTGCTGGGGAGGGAGGTAGAGCTGGGAAGCGGAGAAGGTGGTGTTAAGGTTTTATTTTACTTCTCACTATCCTGCTCTGATTTTATTAGTAATAAATTCACTTCATATCTCTAATTCGAGCCTGTTTTGGCCACGACAGTATTTAGTGAGTGATCTCTCCCAGGCCTTATCTCAACTCATGAATTTAAATTCTTTAAATTTTCTCTCCTCTATCCAGCTGTGGAGGAGAGTGAGAGCCACTTTGGTAGATGCCAGGTACACTATAATCCAGAGGCAGACTCACACACATAAAACATCCTGAAACACAATTTTTCATTATTGACTAAGCAATACAAAAACCATGGCACTATGTAAGAACATCTCTCACCTAACACTTCGTATCATCCCTACACACAAAAACCATAGCAGATGCTGAACAAATATGATTTAAAGATGTATGTTTACCTCTGTCTTCACTCTACCTTTTATGAAGGGTACCAATGAAATACACTTTTATTATATATCAACATTGTAACGTCCCTTGTTCAGTAATCAAATATACACAACACTGAGAATGCCATTAATTTAAACACCTCCTGACGTGAGGAACACTTAGGTTATTCAACAGCAGGAATATCAAAATTGATCTTTGTTTTTGCTTTTTTTCTGATAAAACAAGAGAAAAAAACCCCAGGCTCACAAACGAAATATTGAGACTGGCAACTAATCTGCTCTCTAAACTCCAGGGATAGGTCCTCACTTATGGGGGACAGAATCTCTTAATTGTACTAAGTGGGGATAGTAAGAACACCTACCAACAAAACAATAATTCCAATGTTATTATCAATATTGACAAAAGAAAGACAAACCAGATCTGAATTCTTATCAAAATTTAGTTTCTTAAAACAGTTATCCTGTCCTCTAGCTGCCACATAGTTTCCAAAACAATTGTCTTCTTCTAGATAATATATCCTTACTATGACGTGGTCGGCCCTAAATATTGTTACTCCATCATAAATAACAGCAGGTTTATTCCCCAAAATGTAAGGTCTTTCGAAAAAGCCACAATACCTACCATTGCCTCCTGGTTCCACAATATTTTCTGCACTGACTTCTTTTGTTGGACTTTGAACTTGTGGTTCTGATTGGACAGCTCGATCAGGCAGTTCAGTGCCTATCTGACCATTCTGTAATCTCTGTTTCAGCAACGACACCTAAACAAAATGTCCTTTTTGTTAAAAAAATCAAAGGATTCTAAGCAGATAATTTTTTAATCTTCAAAACTAGAAAGAGTTAAATTAATTTTGATATTAGCAAGTAGAAAAAGGAAAAATCTGTCTGAAATTTTTTACCATTTTTTAAAAGTCAGAATTATGCTTCCAATTAACAAAAATAGAATGACTATGGGTAGAGAAACAAAGAACAATTAAGCAAAACACATGAATTTTGCAAAAGCAATTTTAGGTCAGACATCTAATGTTGATGTCTTCATAACAAAAACATCACAAAGGTATTTAAGTGCAAATCAGTCAATCACAGTTAACATGATCGAGATGTATACAAAGGTATCCTCTACCACAAAGACACATTTAATTTCTAGAAAATCCTAAATTCACAAGAAGCTTTACAACTTTAGAACAATTATAATAAAACATGGATATGCATTATAGGAAATACATAGCAAAAGAGAAAAAGTAAAAAGAGCAGTTTTAAACAACATCTGCAGGGTAAATTATCTTACCTGAGTTTGCAGGACACTAATAAGTTGATCCTTTTCTTCTAAGGAAGCATCAAATTCCTCTTGGAGATGTTTCTTAGCTTGTTGATCCATCTGGAGCTCCTGATAACACAAACACACCTCAAATGAATACTGAAATGTGAACTCAAAAGACTTCTGAAAATATTATGAAATAATATCTAAAATATCTCTTTCATAGCTGTAGATATTGCCTAAATGCATTACTAGGATCTACACAGTCTTATAACCTATTTCCTGAAGGAGGTTTCTTCTAATTACTTCCTATGCTTTTAAAGTTTAAACATTTAAATTTCTTTAAATAATTGTAATTCTAATAGAAAATAAATGTACTTAAATTAATTCACATCTAACTGTTTATTGAGGGAACCAAAACCACACATATATCATGCATGCACTGCAAATACTTTCAAAAACTTTTTAATCTTTTTTATTTATATTTTTATTTCATTCATATACATCTTCCCAATGATTTACCCTAGGGAGAGAATGCTTCTTTGACTGTTATTCTGCAACGATCCCTTGTACAAAAGCAATCACCACTCACAAACATGGCAAAGACAGAGGATGATAGAGAACGAAAGGATGAAAAATCAAATGAGACAAAATAGAGCACTGGATGCTTCCCACACTGCTTTCCTCCAACTCTAAATCTTGTTTTTATGCTCTCTTGCTGTCTATCCCTTACCTCCAACAGTGAATGCCCTGCCACAGATGAGGCTGATACCAGCTTTGAAAACCACAGCTGTATGAGCTGAGCCCGCCCAGCCATGCACAGACAGGACATTGAGGGAAAGCATCACTGCAAAAACCACTCCTTTCTTCCCAACTATACACACTTAACACTGCATTGCCTCATGTTCTCAGCAATTACTGATCACACTTCTGCCTTGTGCTTCTGAGCTTTAGAAGCAATTCCTTCCAATCAAAGCAAAGCAGGTCAGTGTGAGAACAAGTGTCAAAGAGATTTATTGAAACCAACACAGAAATAGTCCTCTTTGGATCTCCAAGTCCCTTCTGATAGTTTTCTGAGAAGGAGAACACTGAAGACTGCTTGAAGACTGGTTTTGAGGAATTACTCCAAACAGGAGAAAACTAAGGTAAGCAAAACCACATTGTTTTCTAGGGACCATATCACACTGTCAATTTATCCCCAAAGAAGATTAGTTTACTCTTACATGGCCCTCTTAGAAGAAACTCGCCTGATTCAACATATTTATGGGGAAAATGGACTGTATGATGAAGAAAAGGATTTTTAAAATTAATTTCTGCTAACAAATTACTGCATCAATGAATGAACTACTATGGACCATTTTAGCTTCCACAATGGAAACTTACCATTTTATTTGTAATTTTTCCTTCATTGTCTGTTTTACCTAATGCTGCAACACCTGGGCTTCCAAAAGATCAGAAAAACACTTTTTGAAGTGTATCAATTAATGAAAAGAATTTCAGTGTTAGATTTGAAGGAATCTTTAAATCTACAAGATTGGTAATAATGAAATTAAATTTTACACAAAATATATATATATACAAATGTAGATAAATAAATCAGAAATATATGTATAACTTATCTACCTCTATGAACCACAAAGACTATGACAGAAATGAAAAATAAAATGCACATGTCCAACCCTTTGTCATATGCCAAAGATTTAACCCTGTTCCACATATGCCTTCCTGACTTTAACAAGTAGCAATAAACTGGAAAACTAATCCTACAGGAGCATGCAGATATGGACCTAACACAGAGCGAGCTTTTTCATTTGACCTTGTAGTGACCTGGAAAAGATAAAACATTGGCAAGCCACTTCTGACAGTAACACTGTGGTTTTTTCCCTCCTATGCGCTGACAGTTTAGCTTAGGACATGACGATAGCCCAGGCACAGGCTACAGAACAGATGAGCACGGTACACCCAGCACTGACCCACTGTTCTCAGCTGCTGGCAGAAGCAGCACAGATGTGAACCAAAATGCTATCCCAGTCACACGCACAATTCACAGCCTGCTTACCTGAATCACTCCCTGGATTGCTGAAGAGTGCCCAGCGATTTGCCAGTGAACTCCTTTGAAATGACTGGCTTCCTGACTAGGATAGCTCCTTGTGGGTGAACTTGAGCCTCGAGTACACACATGGCCAGATGCTCACAGTCACCATCCCTCATTATGAAGGGGACAGGTCCTGGTCCCTGTCTGTGGGCAAAACACCCAACTACCTGGAGTGAGTCTGCCTTTAGTAAAAAAAAACCTCACAGTGGGACCTCACCATGGCCTAATGGCTCCTGCAACCTCCATGCCAGTGCTGCTGCTCGGCATGGCACACACCAGAAGCAGGTGTGCAGTCACAGACAAAGCCTGTGACTTTGGGCTAAATGGTACCCAGCTCTCCAGCAAGGTAAGAGCACAGACAGAGGATGTTGCATGCCCATCTCCAAACCTGGTGCTGCACCAGCTCCTGAGGCAATAAAATGGTTTCAGCTCCACACTGTGCTTCAGCAGGGTTTGACAATATGGCTTTTTTGAACTTGCCTTTTTAATCTGTTCTGCCTGATCATCTATACATGTTTTTTAAGTCCAATGTGTTTATTATCAATACCAAATAGACTAGAACTTCTCCTTTTAATTTCACTATAACCTAAGGAGGCAAGTCATAACACAACCTACCTGATTTTATGATAGAAACCAAACTATGCTAAAATCCATAAAACAATGTAAGTATTGCAACTGAGATAAAGATGAGTATTTTTTTTTATAGTCATTGAAATCTTTACAAAAATGTACTATTACTTGTGTTTGCCTGAATTAGTATTTGTCAGTAATAGAAGAGCAACAAATTGCACAGGGACATCTATGGCTGGGCCCAACAACACTGCAAGAACCACACACACCTCTACCTACTTCACAATGAACAAGAGAAGTAGTTCAGTTGGTGATGCACTGCTCTGTCTTAAGAGTATAGCAATAAGCTGCTGAATGGGAAACAAGCCAGAGGAGTAACCCCATATAAACAAAACAAAATAAAGCACTAAAATACTCTGCTCTGTAGTAGAAAATATTTCGTGAACAAAAAAGTCAAAAGCTAGGCAGAAAAAGATCCTATGTAGGTGTGATATAAAGCAAACATGCAATCAATAAAGAAAATTACCTCTCTCAGTTCTCCAATTCTGCGAAGTGCTTTATCCTGACTTTGACTCAGAATGCTCTTAAGAAAAAAGGAAGAATAAAGATCAGGTGTATTAAATGTAATTTTAAAATGGAAAAATAAATTCGAAGAATCCACAGATGTAATTATTTGTTTCTCTTTCAAGTCACGCTTGATGTGCAAGTATTGTCATAAACTGCCAACTGTGGCTTGGCAATCTATCAATCTATCACCTGAAGTCAGCTGACACAAAAACAAAGGCTGGAGTACAATACTTCACAGTTATTTTGACAAAATAATTTTAGCTTAGCTTTCTTAGAAATCCTACCTAAGAAACCATCTTCTGTTACACACACTGAAAATTAAATCTGTATTGGCACTACACATTTTAAGATTCAAAAAAGCATTCAAGTAAGAGAGGATGAAGAGTAATGTTTACCTGTAGCTTCTTCTTTTCCCGCTGGATAACTTGATAGGCAGACACTAGCTAAAATACACAAATTGGATATAAAGATGATAATGCATCTGCGTATAGCCATCAAATTTCCTTAGCTGTATCACTACCTGTATTTTCAAACTCTTCACTCCACTTGAGAACACTCTTTTGATAGAAACATACTTAAATTTTCCTAATGTTTCCTTTTTCTATCTATAAAATATCTCTAATGTGTTAAAAAAATAAAAGCCTACATGACAAAACAGTGATGTTATTCAGCACTCATACAGAGTTTTCCCTTCCTTGAGAAGACATACCACATACCACCCTTCAACACAAGGGGTCAAAACTCAACAGTATCAGAAAGTTACATCCCAGACAACTACCCCACAGGGATGACCACTTGTAAGAGTACATGTCCCAGGGAGATTAAGTAAAAGTAATTTTACAAAGAACATGCATTAAAAAATACACTTCTAAATTTAACAAAAAAAGGTCTGTGTAATGCTCTCATCCCATGTGCTTTGCATATATCCAGCAAAGACAGATTGAAAGTGGACAGTATTTCATTTCTCACTGTAAGCTGACAAAAGGACTTAACAAGTAACTGCACAACTTTGTTTACTTAAATATTTGATTACAACTGCCAAAGCTGAAGTAGCATAATGGCACTTGGAATTAGAACATTCTGTTTTCAAATTGATGAAAAATTTAAGAAAAACAAATCTCAACACCCAAACCAGAAATCAGCAAGTCAAAATACATCTTCAAATTCTTATTTAAAACAAATTAAAACATTTTCAAAATTCAAAATTACTTTTAATTTCAAAGTCATATTTATTTTGCCCTTAAAAGAAAACCAAAACTGCTATGGATGGTTTCCTTTACCATATTTTTGAGATGCTAACTTTGCATCCTACTTTAGGAGGGAAAAAATATTTCTGCCTTAATTACTCATCATATATTGAAACAAGTTTCTTCCAAGTTCCAGCAAAACAATTCTTTCCAATTGACTAAAGAAACTCACAAAACCAGGAAAAAAACCCAAGCCTTTTTGACAGAGAAAGTTAGGACTTGCTGGACAGATTACACTAATAAAAAAACTCCAAACAACCAAAAAGGCACTAAAACAAACCCACAAACTGAAGAATTTTCATTTTAGCAACTACTATTTACAAAAACTTTAAAAAAATATACTTATTACACTAGCTGGAAGTGAAGGAAAAATTAGTGTGAGACAACTGCTGGTTCAGGCATATTCTGAATACTGCAGTCACTGTAGCATATTTTAGATTCCAGGGATTTCGACACTAGTAGACAAAAGTCTATGCAGGAATTTTTGTATTTGAGGGCAGCAAACATTAAAAGAACTGTAAAAAACAGTGCAAACATCCAGTTTTAAATACAACGCCCTCACACTTCAAAAAACAATGAAAAAAAACCAAAGAAAACCCCAAAACTAACTGAAAAACCCAATACCAAAACACCACCATCAGTTAGACAGCTTTACTTTCCCCAGTAATTTGAAAAATGAGTAGTGAAACTACTTATATAATTGGTTTTCACTAAAATACAAAAAAAAAAAAGGGGGGTTGAATTAATTCCTCCCAGGGAATACCTGGAAATTATGAAGAATAGAACTTATTTCTTGAAAACAAAATGCTTGCCTATTGCACATGGATAGAATATACACTGTGCATTTCAAGAACAAGTTTCAGAAAAAAAGTAAATTCATTGTCATGGGAGTACAAGTCATGCTCACCTCTGTAGTGAACTCCACCCCCTGCTAGGTGCTTTCAGTTGAAATCTTAATAGTCCTGCTCTGTGTGAGTAACCATTAATTAACCTCTATTGCTGACATCAGGAAATTATTTACAAGCAAGAGAAGAAAAGGATTTCCATGTTTTATTACCAGAAAAAAATTTGACCTATCTAGGTCAAAAATAACTAGACTTAGAACAATTTAACTTCCATGTTAGTTGTAAGTTGAAACATTTGCTCCAAATAGGAAAACAAAAAGATTGTCCACTGCTGCAGTATCTGTTAGCCTAATCTCTTTCCCTTCTGCCTAGCTAAACCAGTCACATTGCCTACCTCTGAGTATTTTCCCCTATAGTTGCACAAACTGCGCTCCATTCTACGCAGACGCTGCAGCAACTGCTCTTTGCTGAAGCTGTCCATATTTCCCAGAGGCTCTTCTGTTTCACTTTCAATGTCAGAAGGTGAATCAAAGGTGGGACTGAGGGCTTCCAAGTCTAGTCGATTCAGTGAGTCTCTTGAAGAACTTCGTACTAGGGACTCCTTAGAAGAAGAGCGAAATAGGGTCTCTTTTATTGGGCTTCGAAACAAAGACTCCATGGAGGGAACTCGAAGCTGAAGCTTCTGGGCAAAAGACTGACTGTCACTTTGCTGCAAAAATTCAAAGCAAGTAATTATTTCTGCACTGCTTTTAGGCAGACAGACACACTAAAGTCCAGGAAAGAGACCTGACCTGTGCAAATAAACTAGTTGCCTAAAATATACATGACAGCAAATAGCTGCCATTTCCTTAAAAGATCATGTCCTTGTGCAGAAAAACTAAGCACGCAACTACCAGATGTGCACAATTTCAGATAGCAACTAAATCCAATAAACTACAGCTGTGATTTAAACTTTTATAAGAATGCATTTCTGTGTAATCCCCCTAAAAAGTGAAGAATGTGTAACTAATATAAATGGTTATTTACTACTGTCTCAAACTTGAAAAATATAACTGACTCACTTCTTGATATGTTAAAGAGAAGACTATATTTATCTCAAAGACAGATACTTTCCTATGATGAAGAGAAGAAATTGATTATAGACATTATTATTGTATGGTAGTTAGTTCTAGCAAGCCATATTGAACAGTCCTTTTCTTATTTTTATTTTAAATGGCTTATGATTTTTACATAAAACAAAATTATTGATTTATGCAGCTATAGTATTTACTTCATTCTATACCAAAAGATTCTGTGCTGTGGTAACCTATACTGCTGGTGCTACAAAAGTGATGTAAAAGCATTACTACACAATGTTGCTCCTACAATCAAATGTTGGGAGGCATGTGCCAGGAGCCACTGCTAATCCCATTTCAGCAAGCTAAATGTTTCCCTGAGACATAAGAAAAAATTACCTACATCTTTGTCACCAGTGACAATATTTTTAGCCTATCCTTCAGCTAGAAGGTAGCTTTCCAGACATGCAATAGGCCCTCTACTTTTGAAAGTGAATTTAATGCTCTGTATCCTGTGATGGCTGTGCAACAACATGCATCTCAATGCTGGCACTCTGCTAACCTGCCCTTCCAAAAAAAAAAAAACTCCACACATCAGTGACAATACTTAATAGCAGCTAATGGGATTACACACAAACAAAATATCCGAGCATCCTGACAGGCAAGTACTTATCAGCCCTACTCCAGCATGAAGATATATACTGGGCACTTAAGCCAATGTAACACAAAGACAACACAGTAGTGAAGGAGGAAACAAACTCCCCATGCCCTCCACATACCTGTGAAGAGACAGGTTCACTTCCATTGTTTTCTGTGGATCCAGGAAGTGGTTGTTTAGTTAAGTTCTATAGGAGGTAAAAACAACTGTTAGAAGAAACAGACTAAAAGGACTGATTCCTAGAAACAGCATCTGTGCTTTTTTCTTTGCCTGTGTTTTTAGTACTTTCTTTAGAAAGCTTATTAAGATGTCTTCATGCAAACAAGCTAGTTTGTTAAATTCAGAACAGACTGCTGCAATATGCAGAACTACAAAGCAGCTATGTATGCATGGATTAGTACGAGACATCTGCAAATACTGACATCTCCAATTAAGTAATTCGTAATGATTATTTATATAACATTTATGGACAAATCAAAGAAACACCAAAAAGACAAAATTTTAGCAGGAAAAATCTAATTGATGACTAGTATTTACAGCCAATATGAGTAAGAGTTGGCTGTAATACCATCTTTCTGTTTCAGTGTACTGGGGGGAAGAAACTACCTGGAAAAGAAGTGCTCTTAACAAACTGTTTAATACTCCAAACAAGCATGGGAAGAAAATCAGACTTTCAGAAAATACACCCTACACAAAACTTCTGCATTCCCAAAGGAAAACAACACACACACATTAAAAAAATCTCACCCAAAACAACAAAACCAACACAACAAAAAACAATAGTCTTGAGTTGGTTGGTTTGTTTGTTTTGGGGTTTTTTTTGATTGCTTTGGGGTTCTTTTTACAGAGTTCAGACATTTCTGTTCCTAGCCTGTCTATCCTCCTTTTTCTTTGTTCTGTGTTCAGGTGTTTGCTAACCCAGTCCTAATTTTCAAGAAGGATGACCCTGGAAACTACAGGTCTCTTAGTCTCACTTCATTGACTGGTAAAATTATGGAGAAGATTTTTCTGGGAGTTATTGAAAAACAACTGCAAGACAGCGCAATCATTGGTCACAGCCAGTATGGGTTCACGTGGGGATGCTCCTCCTTGCCAAATCTCATTTCCTTCTATGACAAGGTTACCCACTGAGCTGACCAAAGGAAGCCACTTGTAATCTTTTAGGATCTCAGTAAAGCTTTTGATACTGTCTCTCACAGGATCCTTCCAGACGAAATGTCCAGCATACAGCTGGATAAACACAGCATGCAGTGCATGAGCAGCTGGGTCATGGGTCGGGTTTAAAGGGTTACAGTGAATGGGATGACATGAGACTAGAGACCTGTCACTAGTGGGGTTCCACAGGCTGAGTTCCATCCTCGGCCCTGCACTCTTCAACATCTTCATAAATGACTCGAATGCAGGACTTGAAGGTACACTAAATTTGACAATGATACTAAATTGAGAGTAGCTGTTGACTCCCTTGAAGGCAGAGAGGCCCTGGAAGAGGGGCCTCAGCAAATTAGAGGGCTGAGTAATCAGCAACCATATGAAGTTTAACAAAGACAAGTGCCAGATTCTGCACCTGGGATGGGACAACCCTGGATGTACAGACAGACTGGGGAACAAGATGCTGGAGAGCAGCACCACAGAAAGGGACCTGGGGGTCCTGGTTGACAAAAAGTTGAGTATCAGTCAGCAGTGCCTGCACAGCCAGGAGGGCCAAGTATGTCCTGGGTGTATCAGGCACAGCATCAGCAGCCAGGCAAGGGAGGGGATTGTCCCACTCTGCTCTGCACTGGGGCGGCCTCACCTCAAGTCCTGTGTGCAGTTTGGGTGCCACAATAGAAGAAAGATACAAAGCATCCAAAGGAGGGCTACAAAGATGATGAAGGGCCTTGAGGGGAAGCTGTACAAGGAGCAGCTGAGGTCACTTGGCTTGCTCAGCCTGGGGAGACTGAGGAGAGACTTCACAGCAGTTTACAGCTTCCTCATGAGGGGATGTGGAGGGGTAGGAGCTGTGGTGACCAGCGCCAGGACCCAAGGGAATGGCACGAAGCTCCGTCAGGGAAGATTATGTTGGATATTAGAATAAGGCTCTTCACCCAGAGGGTGGCTGGGCACTGGAACAGGCTCCCCAGGTAAGTGGTCACAGCACCAAGTGTGTCTGAGTTCAAGAAGTGATTGGACAACACTCTCAGGAACATGGTGTATCCTTTGGGCTGTGCTGTGCAGGGCCAGGAGTCGGACTTGGGTCAATTTTGTGGGTCCCTTCCAACTCAGGATATTCTATGATTCTAACTTACACAAATCCTAATGTTTTTTTGCTGTATAAATCCAGTCCAACTAAATTAACAGAATATACTAGAAACCATCTTGGACATGGATTTTTTCAAGAGAAGTGAAACACTGAGGCATGTCAAACAAAATATGGGTCAATTCACCTAAGAACAGTGTAACTCTTAACTTTTAATCAAGCTGTACCCTGACAGTTATATGAAAGCTGCAAAATCTAAGGTGTACATAGAACTGAAATCTCAGTCATAATCACCCTTGTATATATGTATCTCCTACATGATCACACTCACAGCTTCTACTCTGGATATGCAGATAGGAATACCTGAACATTAATGTGGCAGAGGAATGATTGACTAAAAGGGCTTCAAAAATGTCTGACATGGAGCATACTTGAGGTAGTACAGAAATACCACAGAATAAAGAGAAATCCAGATAGTTAAGGAAACCAGAGAACAGCAGTTACCCATAAGCAGACAAGAAAAAAATGAGCAATAACCAGCCATACACGAAGTCTGGATTTGGAAACTGTGCTTCATCTGGCTTGAACAAAATCTGCATTCTGCTTCAGGACACTATCCTGTGGCAGTGGATTTATTCCTAGTGGATTAACAGTTTTTACAGGTTTTAAACTGAAGCATTTCTACATTGTATTCTTGGCACCATTACCTGTTCTTGGATTTTTTTCCTAATAGGAAAAGTTAATAATAAGATAATCCTAATAAAAAATTTTCATCTGGTTTATAATTTACAAAGCACGTGCTGTGCTACTATAGGACTGACAAGAGAGGAAGAGACAAATACTTTACTAAGAGTTCACAAAAAGAGTGATTGGGCATTGGACTGGGTTGCCCAGGGAGGTGGTGGAGCCACTATCCCTGGAGGTGTTTAAGAGACTGGATGTAGCACTTAGTGCCATGGTCTAGTTGGCAAGGTGGTGTTAGGTCATAGGTTGGACTCGATGATCTCAAAGATGTTTTCCAAACAACTTAATTCTGTGATTTTGTGACTTACAAACTAACTACACACACTTCTTTCAAAAATCATGCATTCTGATACACATAAAAAAGAGTTAAAGCAAGCTAGGGAGGGTTTGTGCACGTAATTCATAAGTATAATTTAATATTTAACGTCTATTTTAAAACACAAGATTAAGCAGATTTATTAAATTTAATAAGGTTTTTATGAATATAAAACCCATGGTTGCTGTTCCTTTCTGTGAAGATGCTTAAAAAGCTGCCATTTAAGGACCTACAAAGATCCTTAAAAATGTAATTTCAAAACTGAACTAGTGCTGCCACTTTTTAAAGTTTCCTACTTATTATGCAGGCATCTTTGCATACAATCTATTGGAACAAAAGAATAACCTATATTCCGGGTTAGACTTTCTACTGGCATAAATAATAAAAGGGATAAACTAGTAATCTTTTATATAAAAAATGGACCACCACAGGTATCCGGCTGCTGCAAGCCTACGTCACTGTGCTCTAGGGCAAAGGATTGTATTTGGGTATCCACACACTGAATGGTAAACACGAATGGAAGTGGCTATATATAAGTAAGGATCCAAGAGGCTTTGAAAAGCTTAAAAGCCCTAGCCTTTCATAAGCCTGAAGAAAGCTCTCAACAAAATTAGACTCACAGAGCACAACCAGCCATTTTGAAAGTCTTAAAACCAGCAGTTACATCAGGGTTTCTGGAGACCAATGGAAGTTTTTCCTCCACAAACTCATAGAACATAACATCCGTATCTCTATCCAAAGACAGCTATACTTACAATCTCTAATAAAAACGTTGCTTTTTATTATGAAGATGTGTAATCAGAGCTCAGTTTCAGATGGAGCACATTAGGATGTTCCAGTAACATTTGTGCCACCTTACTTTCCTATTTCTGAAATGCAGTATCATACTTACTCCTCAAAGGTATAAATATATGAGCAAGCCTGAGAAGTGAAAGCTTAAATGTCTGTATTTAAAAACATTTTACTGCTTTTAATAAAACAACTTTGTCAAGTATTCCAAAAATGAGTAATTATAGAGGGAGAAAGGAAGGAGAGCTTAAAACATGTTTTCTTCCCTTACTTTCCTTTAATTTTTTCCTTACAAAAAACCCCACTGTGTCCAAGAATATTTTGAACTCTTTCTTCATGCAAAATACCTAAGCAGCTTTGTTAGTAAAGAGTTTATACTAACTTCATCTATGCCAAAAAAATCCACCATTACACTCACTTCTCTATGCCATTCACTCTCAGATTACATATACAGTTAAAACACTGGTTTGTTTTAGCAGAATTAATATGCATTTGTGTGTGTTGGTGAAACTTTCCTCTCCTGTATTTTTTGTGTACCTAGGTTTTCTATATAATATGGGTGTTTCTTTAGTATATTTTTTTTTAAATCAGTCATCCTATTATCTATAAACTTTCCTGTCATTGTTTTCTCCCCCTCCCAATTCTTACTGTGAGTACTGCTCTAGAATTTTCAAAACGTTCAGAGAACAAAATGAGTTTGAGAGGTAACATATTATTAATACACACTGGTAACACATTACCAATAACTTATAACACAACCAATTACATTATAATTAGTTGCATGTATGCAGTCTTGTATATAAATATGCAAGCCAGTAAATATGCCGCTAAAGTACATACTAAAAGATCATATAAAGACAACATTTGAGCATTCACACAAACTGGTTATTTGAAATGAATTTTTTTGAGATAATTCTGTTGTGTAGTGAAAACTAAAAAAGCTTAATTAAATTTGCAGTGAATGTTTTAAGTAGCGATTGCTGGACCTGGAATATGGTCAAAATACACTTTCCAGTGTATTCCGGACCTTAACAATTCTGTATTCTTAATCACTGTTTCTGTCCAGTCTTGCTTAGCCTGAGAGAGACAAGTCCAACACAACATGGTGTGTTGTGCTGTGTCCTGCTTATTAAATTTCAATCCTGTTATAGCTTTCAGTGACCAGTGACATTTTAAACCACGAGCAGGAAAAGAGCACTTACTAAACCGGAAAAGCAAAGTAATCATGAAGCATCAGGATGAGCTGGGATTCTAAAAAATAGTGTCCTTTGAATCACTATGGACTCAGGAATGTCATGTCTCTGAAGCATGTAAAAAATGCCATTCCAGTCCTGTGCCAATAGTAAGAATACAGCTTTGTATATCAGAAAGCAAAGTCTGACTTCCTCCCTATACCTGCTTCTTTTTCTTCAATTCTTGCCTCTTCTCACTGAGCTTCTCCACTCATATATGGTGAAGACATTTCCAGGCAAAGAAACATATATTTATAGTAAAATCTAATTATTAAAAAAAAAGACTATTCATCCTCACAGTAATAACTGCTAGGTTACCAACGAGACGTAGACTAATTTCTGTCTCTATGTGAAATAATTATTTCCTGCTACCATTAGTAGTAAATGACATGCTACATTTCACTGTACACAGCAAAAAGCATGTAAGTTTTACACATAACCAATCCCAATGTTAATTCTATCCATTTGTCTTGAAATACATACAGACACACAAATACGAAGAGGAAATTTCTATGCAACAAACATACAAACTTGTGCAACAGTTATTTAAATTTGTGTAGACTATTGTTACCTGTATAAGAGAAAACACGTTAATTTTTTAATGTTACAGTAAATTCACATCACACAGCATACCAGCCAGGAGCTATCAGGTCCTACCTCTGTGAAATTTAGTGCAGGGTTAGCAACAAGGTAGTTAAGACAGAGGTCTTTGTGAGAACAAGCCACAAGCAACTAAGTCTGCCTTCTAGTACATTACTCTCCTCCACCTGCTAAAGGCATCACTAGGAGGGGTGGGGAGGACTCACCACACCGTCACTCTGTGGCTTAGGTTGTTTGGTGGGATCCAAAGTAAAGATAGTATACTCAGAGAGAAAAGCAGGTTCTGCTATCATCCCCGCTAACAGCTGTCATTCAATGCAAAAAGGAGGAAAATGAAAATAAATCAAGCAATAAAGAACATTGCAAAATTTTACTCAACTTTTCCATGCTATTAAAAACATAATAAAACAATACAGCAGTTTATGAGACAACAGATACTGATAAAGGGAGGACATAACCAGAAAATATGCAGTAGATCATTTCAGAACAGCCAAAGAACAGTTTTGATCATTTAGAACTAAACAAGCATGCTATTTAAAAGACAGGTCCTAGTTTAGCCCAGGATAAAAACTATGTTTCAGGCATTGATATTGCAACTTTTTTTTAAACTTCCGTGGATGAGTTGCCTTCATACACCACTGAGCCCTATTTCCTCTCAGTTATTCATGAGCAACTCAATATTCTAAAAAGTCTATGAGTATTTCAGTTATACACAATATAAAATGTTTGCTTTTGACTATTTATCATCTAGTGCTCTTACACACTAGAATTCTGTCTACATTTTAAAAAACTCCTTACATTTTTTTTAACTACTAGCAGACTATTTTGTAAAAATACCATGAGTTGAATTATCAAGTCAGTATCTAAGAAGAGATACAAATTCCTAGAGGTGAAAACATGAAGTGAAGAGACTGGAATTTGAATTCATAGATATATGTATGTAATGCAATGCAATCTAATGCATTTAGGATGCTGTAACTGAGTTGAGAAAAGTATTCCTCTCATGATTATACTGATATACAGAAGTTCAAGGTTCAACTTCCTTACAGCTTGAGATTTCAGAATTGTACTGACTGCTGACTGAACCAAAACACTAAATAAAACAAAATTATCCTGAAATAATGAGACAAACCCCTCTATCAAGTTACTTACAGTACTTTTAGTAATCAAATAGTAATATGTCAGGAGTTTAATTTACTTTGTTTTGTGACGATTACATTGACTCCAGTGCTGTAGCAGATTAATTACATAAATTCAAATTGAGAGAGAATAATATTTTCATGGGTAAGAGCTGAAAGGCTACATGACTTTCAATTTATGTTCACAAAACCCTTTCAAAAAATGTAAAAAGTGGTAAATGTTCAGTGACAGCCATATACAATAAATAGCCTCAAATAAATAAATAAATAAATATTGCCAATAACTAGTTAAGTCCAACAAACTCAACTGAAACTTCTCACTTTTAAGTTACTACAAAGATGAGCTGCTAATAAAAAAGATGGTCACATTCTTCATGCTCTCAATCTTCTTCACTCCCCTGGGGCGTCAATACCCTTGCCCTGTGCATTCACTGTGGTAGCAACTACACATTGAGCTTGTCGTCCTCCTCTCTCAGCCTGTTAGAAGTATAATTCTTAAGAGTAGGCTGTGTTAAAGTTCCTGATATATATGTGTGAATATGTATATGTATATATGTGCGCACCTGTGTGTGTATATATATGTGTGTGTATATATATATTTTTTTTCTTTTTTCCAGGTGAAAAAAACTTAAGTTTTTTCCTCCTCTGAGCCTTCAGACAAGACAAAAATAAGGAAACTGACAAGTGATAATGGTTCCAGAAAATCTTCATCAAGTGTCGATGGTTGTAGAAGTTCTTGCTCCTCTTGAAAGGGCATATGCCAATAAAAGAAAAGACATATACTATGTATACACAAGTGTACAAACATACAGCAGCAATACTACAAGCAAGCCTGATGGTCTCATGAATTAGAAGCATGCAAATTCACAAATAAAATTATTAAATTTTTTAGGATAAAAATTACTTTGCATGTTTGGAGAAGACCGGTTAAGAAAATGAAACACAGTTTGCAAAGCACTGATAAATGGATTAGGCAAATATTATTAACCAAAAGATTATGAACATTTTCAACATGTAACATATATTATCTTCAGCTTAGTTAAATCACTTTTAACATGACCATCAAGAACTTCAGGAATCACAAACAATTCAAATTATCTCTTCACAGTAACAGCCTGCTAGTGCTCAAAATATTAAGTTGTGACATTTCACCATAGCATTACTTTGCTTAATCCTAATTGCATTATTTAGTACACTAAAAGTTTGCACTAAAAAGAACTTCTGTTTGATCTCTAACAAGTTCATCCCCCCCAAAAAAGATGGTCTGTCAGTTTGTTCAGCATCTATGAATTGTTACATTTTCAGTCATCCCTGGAAGTCCATGACCATGTTAGTGCAGCCAAGTTCAGGAGGCTCAGACATAAATTCACAAATTCATTCTTTCACAAAACATTAATTATAAAACCCAAAACATACGGGTAAGATGACAAAGAACTTAAGCAATGGCACAAGTTAATTTTAAAAATTCACTCAAATTACCTGGTAGACTGATAGGGATATGCAACCCTGTTTTAACAGGGTAAGAAGATCCAAACTACCCACTGCCTAAAATATGCCAATCCACATTACAGTTACGATTTTGAGAAAAAGGAAATTGATGCAGTACTGCTTGCAGTTTGCAGACATACAACTCCAGGGTCTCCATCATAACTAAAAGTTTACAGAAACAGTAGAATGCAATTTAAAATGCTGTTTAGTTTCACTGATGTTGATCAGGTGCAAGAACATTTCTAAATCATCTCAGCTTTGCCCTACTGTTTCTTGAGTAAAGGCAAGCATAGAAGGGAAGGAGCCTTCTTTTCCTCAGTTTTCAACAAAAAGACAGGTTGTCCTCAGGACAACTGGCCTCCTAAGCTAGTAAACAGACAGAGAATAACCCCCCCTGCAAATCCAGAAGGAAGCAATTAGTGACCAGCTGAGCACTTAAAATGCTCACAAGGCTGTGGGACCAGATGGGATCCATCATAGGGTGATGAGGGAGCTGGCAGAAGAGATTATTAAGCCACTCTCCCTCACTTACAATCAATCTTGACTAACCAGGGAGGTCCCAGATGACTGGAAACTGGCCATTGTAATGCCCATCCATCAGAAGGACCAAAAGGAGGATTCAGGAAACTACAGGCCTGTCAGTCTGACCTCGGTGCCTAGCAATTTTATGAACAGATCATCTTGAGTGCGATCACACAGGACCTACAGGACAGCCTAGGGATCAGACCCAGCCAGCATGGATTTAGGAGAGGCAGGTCCTGCCTGATCAACCTGATCTCCTTTTATGACCAGGTGACCTGCCTGGTGGATGAGGGGAAGGCTGTGGATGTTGTCTACCTGGACTTCAGCAAAGCCCTTGACACTGTCTTACATAGAATAATCCTGGAAAAGCTGGCAGCCCATGGCTTGGACAGGTGCACCCTTCACTGGGTTAAGAACTGGCTGGATGGCTGGGCCCAGAGAGTGGTGGTGAATGGTGCTGCCTCCATTTGGTGGCCAGTCACTAGTGGAGTCCCCCAGGGATCTGTGTTGGGCCCAGTCCTGTTTATGATCTTTATCAATGATCTGGATGAAGGGATTGAGCCTACCATTAGCAAATTTGCAGATAACACCAAGTTGGGTGTGAATGCCAATCTGCTGGAGGGTAGGAGAGCTCTGCAGAGGGAGCTGGACAGGCTGGATTAATGGGCTGAATACAATGATATGAGGTTTAACAGACCAAGTGCTGGGTCCTGCACTTTGGTCACAACAACCCCCTGCAGCACTGCAGGCTGGGGACAGAGTGGCTGGACAGTGGCCAGGCAGAAAGGGACCTGGGGGTACTGACTGATGGCAGACTGACCATGAGCCAGCAGTGTGCCCTGGTGGCCAAGAAGGCCAGTGGCATCCTGGCCTGTATCAGGAATAGTGTGGCCAGCAGGACCAGGGAAGTGATTCTTGCCCTGTACTCAGCACTGGTGAGGCCACACCTTGAGTACTGTGTCCAGTTCTGGGACCCTCAATTTAGGAAGGATGTTGAGATGCTGGAGCATGTCCAGAGAAGGGCAACAAGGCTGGTGAAGGGTCTGGAACACAACTCCTATGAGGAGTGGCTGAGGGAGCTGGGGTTGTTTAGCCTGGAGTAAAGGAGGCTCAGGGGAGACCTTTTCACTCTCTACAACTGCCTGAAATGAGGTTGTAGCCAGGTGGGGGTCTGTCTCTTCTCCCAGGAAATGAGTGACTGATTAAGCTGCACCAGAGGAAGTTTAGGTTTAGGAGGACATTAGGAAGAAGTTCTTTACAGAAGAGTGATTGGGCATTGGAATGATTTGCCCAGGCAGGTGGTGAAGTCACTGTTCCTGGAAGTGTTTAAGAAAACACTGAATGTGGCACTTAGTGCCATGGTCTCATTGATAAGATGGTGCTAGGTCATAGGTTGGACTTGATGATCTCAAAGGTCTTTTCCAACCCATTTAATTCTGCAATTCTGTGAGCCAACCCTACAAATAAAGAAGGACAGAACAATTCTGCGGCAAAACAGTGATCACTCTATCAATATGAAATTTCAAAATATTTTCTCTTCAGTAGCCAAGATGAGAGATTCACACTTCAAATAGCTACCAAAGACAGAATATACTCAGTCATGGTCCAAGAGTGGTATTTCTTTAACACATTTAGAACTGGCTGATTTGCCCATTAGTGAGTTCATCCTCCACTCTCCAGTGTTAAGTGACCAACAATGAAAATGTTTAAGGACTTGCTTACAGTATTTTTATTACTCCAACAGCTCATAACCTGCTACATATTTAGTTAAATTACAGGCAGAGCTCTCTAGTGAGTCCTGTAATTACACTAGTTTATGCTTTCCAATATTTACATATGTTTTTAACCACATTTTTCATTTTTTTTCTACCATCTATTCAGTATGACTTTAAGAACTAACTGTCTAGTTAACTCAGAGGCAGGGATGTTAGGGAAAGGGGTATCAAAAATCACGAAAAAATTATTCACCTCTGCCTGCAAACAGGCAAGAAACAGGCTGCTAGTCAGCCAAAATTAAATAGTATTACCACACGAGATTCTTGTGCTTCAGGATTTGTCCGAAAACCCACTCTGAACTATCTTGATAGCCTCAGAAACATTAAAGACATCTGGTGCTATACTGTCTAATGTATCACTAGCATCACATCAGCACTAAGCTGGTACTGTGATCAACAAAACTAGACAAGCAGAGAATCAACTGAGATGAAGCATATCGTAAACAGAACATGGAAAGATTTAAGTCATTCTTTACCCTTCTCTAATCCTAAGAAAGCCATCATATCACACTTGAAGCTTGCTATAAAAATCCTACTAAGATCTTCCAACATTTTGTTTCAAACATACTCTGGAGAGAGTGGCTGATACACCTGAAGGCTGTGCTGCCATTTAGCAGGACCTTGATAGGCTGGAGAATTGGGCACAGAGAAACCTAATGAAGTTCAACAAGGGGACTGCACCTGGAAAAGAATAACCCCAAGTATCAGTACAGGTTGGGGGCTGACCTACTAGAGAGCAGCTCTGCAGAGAAGGGCCTTGGAGTCTCGGTGGAGTCTCTAGTTGACTACGAGCCAGCAGTGCCCTAGCAGCTAGGAGGGCCAGTGGTATCCTGGGGTATATGAGGAAGATTGTTCCCAGCAGGTGGAGGGAGGTGATCCCCCCCCTCTACTCAACCCTAATAAGGCAACATCTGGAGTGCTGTATCGAGTTCTGGGCTCCTCAGTACAATGAAGATAAGGAAGTGCTGGAGAGGATCCAGCAGAGGGCCACAAAGATAATCAGGGGTCTGGAACATCTTTCTCACAAGGAGAGATTGCAGGAACTGGGCCTGTTTAGTCTAAAGAAGAGACGACAGAGAAGGGATCTAATCAATACATACAAATATCTCAAAGAAGGTTGCCAAGAGGATGGTGCCAGACTTTTCAGTGGTGCCCAGCAACAGGACAAGGAGTAATGGCCATAAACTAAACCACAGAAAGTTCCACCACAACATGAGGAAGAACTTCTTTACACTTAGGGTAGCAGAACACTGGAACAGGCTGCCCAGGGAAGTCACAGAGTGCCTGTCTCTGGAGACATTCAAAACCTACCTGGACACATTCCTTTCCTGTGTAACCTGCTCTAGGTGACCTGCCTTGGCACGGGGTTGGACTACATGAACTCCAGAGGTTCCTGCCAATTCTGTGATGCTCCAGAGTAAATCATCTCCTTAGCCCATACTGACCTTAATCTCAAGCACTGAATTTACAGGCTGAAGGCTGTTGAGGACTACAACTAGTACAGGCAGCTCAGTGTACAGTTGCACTGCAAGCTACAGGTTGTGCCCTGGGTGGGGGGAAATGGCTGAAACCTCCAGCGATGAGCCCCTTGCCCAATAAAAGGCACAGACTTGCCATGTTGGCTGGATGGTGGACAGTCACCCAGAGACTCTGTAGAGCCCAATGAACAGTGAGAAGACCCCAGATCAAATATCACCATTAAAACAGGAACACAGAATGAAAGCCAGGCATTCCCTTGTTCAGGGTCCCTACCAGGAGACACCCAGCTCCATCTGTCATTATATTGCTGCACCATGATAAAAATTCTTAAAGGAAGCAGAGTCTAGGACTCTGCTATGGGAAACCTTGGGTCAAGGCAGTGAGGGAAACTTGTCTGACAGTGTGAGTGTGTGGGGAGTCAGGTGGGGCACCCATCAGCTCACTGGAGCTGCTTGTGGTGAAGGGGCTTCAGTCCCAGCAGCAAAAGCCTGGGGTGGTGCAAGTGTGACTGCCAGAGTGGCTCACTGGTGGTCAAACAGGAAAGTTTCCTTAACAGGCTGTGACATCACTGATCTTTTGTCACAATATTTAACTTTTGGTTTTTTGCAAGTAAAAGCCTACTAAGCAAGAAATGTTTCTATCTTGGATAGAAAGTTGCAAATGAGGTAAAATGGTTGATGAAGCCAAATGCCAGATGACATTTACCTTCAGTATTATCAAAAGACACATAAAGTTATTGTTTAAATAACCTTTGTATTTTCAACATTCTGAACAGTTTTTGTAGCCCTCAAGTTTGGTCTAAGTGAAGCAGCCTTACTTGATCTTTAAGGACTTTCTGAACACCAGAAACAACTGTGTTCTTATTATTCTTATTATTCCTCCTCTGTCTGAAGAAATACCATGCTCAAATCTTCTTTTGCAAGGATTCTGATGAGTGGGGTGAAAAGGCCAAAGTACATGCAATTCCTAGATCAAAGAGCTTCCTTAATATGCTGTGAAAGAAAACACAAAATCTAACAGGGATCAGAGTTTGACCCAACTCTCACTGCTCTGGAGATGGCAGTAGTTGAACATTATACGTGTTACACGCATATAATACGTTTGATTGCCAAAGGTAATCATTATTCCCTTTCAGAAAAAGAAGAGAATCAGTAGTTCCAAATTTCGTATTAACCTGTTATCAAGCAAATTTGAAAATTCATACATCTTGTTAGCAAAGTGCATCATGGCATATGTGTATTTGTAGTATGTTAACACTTAAAAGATTCTATAATTGTACATGAGCAGTTTTGCTATGTTGTATACCAGCACAGCAGGACAGAGGGAAGAGGATGAGACTACAAAACTCATCTAAGAGAAAAGCCACTATTTTCTCATCTACTTCAGGGAGCTAGAATATGCCAGCAATCAGCTAAAGGTTTAGTTTCAACTCTTACTGAAAAAAAATCATTCCCCAAAGTCAATTAAATAAATAAATTTGGTTATTTGTCCAAGGGGGTTGTCTTGGTTTGAAAGACAGGTGTCTGCCAAGGAAGGCAGAAGCCTCCCTTGAAATGGAAAACGCAACCCCCTTCCCTCCGAATTATTATAATTTTGAAATTAAGGGGCTTTCAGGCAAAGATATGAGGGGTAGGAATAACAGTTCTTTACTAATATATATATATATTTATATATATATGTATGACAAGGCAAACAAACAACAATAACTCTGGCAGTAACAGCAAACAGAACCACAAACCCAGTGCCAGCCCCTCTCGGCTGTCAGGCCCTTTCCCCTTTGGTGCCGTTCCAGTCACAGCCGGCAGGGGGCGCTGGCGGCTCCCAGTGAGCAGGGCAGGTGCGATGGTTCCCCCGGCCTGCAGGGGGCGCTCCGGAGCGAGCTCGGGGAGCACGCGGTGATGGCGGCTCGGGGTCTCAGGAGGGCTGGGAGAAAGGCTTCACAAACCCTCCTGGTGCCCGGCCGGACCCTCGGGAACAGCAGGCTGGCGCAGCAGGGACGAGCACAAATCCCGGGTGGCAGGCGAGATGTATCAAACTCCCGAGCTGCAGCAGGAACCCTGGGAGGTCTCGGCAGGCAGGGTGTGCGGGGCTACGATGTAGCGAAGGCTCAAAGCAACAGCGGGGGCAGGGCGGCAGCAGCCCGGCTCCCAGCGGGGCAGGGAAAAGCGGGCTTGGGATCCCGGGGTTTTCCCTGAGCAGATGCACCCGAGCAGATGGTGAAAAGGTCCCTCTCTTAGTAAGGTGGGATGTTAAGGTCCCAGTGTAACTGCCACTCCAGCGAGCAAGCTTCACTCACGGTAGAAGGAAGGCAGCCGAAAGCAGAAGCCTGCAGGAGCAACAAACTCCCTCCACAACGATGGGAGGCCTCCTCTCCCTCCGAACGAGAACACCAGCCAGCCAGGGGCTGTACCCAACCCCTTTTTCCCAGTTCAAATCTCACAGCATCCCCTGCTCTACACAAGAAAACCCCAGGTGAAAGAGAGTAGCCAGCTGGAACCCTTCCCCTGTGGCCACGTCTTTTGTTTTTTTAAGCACACAGTAATTTGTCCCCCTGGCAACATATATGGGGAAAATTCTTTAAGAGAAAAAGAAATAGAAAGAGAACTCCTAAAACCCCAACAGTGGTGACTGTCAGGAAAAAAAGTTGTGAATAATTCAGTAATTTTCTTATTTAAAAAATACTTTTTTATAAAAGCTTTGTGCAATTTGCAACATAATCTTTTATGCCTCATCCCTACTGTGATAAGGGAATAGGAAAAACTGAAGAGCTAAAATTTCAGGGGTTTCTCTCTACAGTTAAAAAAGCCCCAAAATCTAGGAGAGCACAACTGCACTTTCAGAAAGAGGTAGTACAGAAATCAAATACAAGGTCTTTTCTGCTTTGCTTTTAATTTTGATGAGCAACCTAAGCATGTTGGTGTACATATCAGTTGTAAAATACAAGTTTAGATTCAAACTAGTTTATGCAGCCTCCAAAATTTAGTCTTAAATATCAGAAAGGAAAAAAAATACAGATATATCTGAACCACTACCATCTTTGCATGCCAACACCTATTTAGCAGTACTTCAAATTAAGTATGTGAATACAGAAAAGATGCAGGAATAACAAAGGTACTGAAGGAATATTTTTACAGCTTTACTTGTCATGCTTTATTAATAGCCAATGCTAGAGAAACATTTAAACTAATTTAATAACACAGTCATTATATAATACTAAAGTGAGACCAAAAAATACCTTGGCTAATTTATCTTTAGGTCTGTCTTGGGGTAACTGTATGACACTGGATTCCCTATCGTCTGCCCTATGCCAGACACGAATCCTGTGCCTTTCTGTGTCTTTAAACTGGGTCCGAGAGCAACGGAGAAAAAAAAAAACCCAGTGGTTTTGTGTTCAAGGACACAGATAATACACTCCCCTGACATTCCTGGCTGCTACAGAGTGTAGGAAAGCACCTTCCTGCTTTTTCCCAGCTCTCAGTTCCTTTTCTCAGGAGAGAGAACTGGAAAGTTAAACTCCTTTGCTATTCAGCTAGTCTGTGAGCTGAGGCAAGAAAGTATTTTTTTTTCCCTTGGACTTTGGTTTCTTCTTCTCTTCTGGGCTATTCAGCAACACCAGAACATCATCCGGGAGACCCTACACTGCGGCCCGGAGGGGCCCACGCCGAACCCCAGCTCCGGAGACGAGAGAGCCACACCCGCAAGGACTTTGAATCTATCCAGGTTCTCTCCACAGCAAGAGGTTTTATTATTTAGCATTATCCTTTTTTTTCCTTTCCCGTGCCTGCGCGCACTCTGCTTGTTAAATAAATAACTTTTTTTTTCACTTTTCTCCGAGGAAAAGTCTTTCCGAACCTGATGGGCGAGGGGTGGCTGTAACCTGCCTTCTATCAGAGGACGTTCATTTCAGACGTTCCTCTGAATTTGTCTCAAACCGGGACAAGGTCTAAGAGCTATATATACTGTGCTCTGCTGTCAGTTCCATGACACTCATGAGGATGTCAAAGATACTTGGATCTGCATGACTGAGAGGTCATCCACAGCAATATGACAGCTGTTTGCTGTCAGCTGATAGCAAACTAGCATTAGCTTTGTTATCTTCTGCAGTTGGGCCTTGTATACTTGTAAACAAGTATATTGTAGAACAAAAATAACATTTTTAACTTCCAGGAACTATAGTGAATACGATTGATGTATTCCACCTCAAACTCTGTTCAAAAGTCAATGTGGTAACAGTTTGCAAACCAATCACTATTCTTCCCCAGAAAAGACTGGAATCACTAAGTAAGCATATTTTAATAGTCTAGGGCTGTTTCAAACAGCAGCATACCAACTCAGAAAGCACTGGATATGCAAATTGTCTGAAGAAGTTCTATGGAAGTAGTTTTACCTCACAATGTGGTCATATTTTACAAGCTACGTGCAATAAGAGAATACAGAACTAGTCAGATGTCTGCTTTTTCCTATACATTAAAAAAGTATGAGGTTTTCTGTAACACTTCTACTGGAGATCCACATATCCAATAAAATACAAGCTGAAGAGGAAAGCTGGCATGAAAAAGAAACTGACCTGGTATTCCATAAATGGAGCATACAAGTTGTATGTTTATTTTAAACTGATAACATCTTGGAATTTTGAAATATTTAAAAAATCTTATCATTGTAGAATATAAAGCAAGAATGTTTGCATATATGTTTTATTATAATTCTTTGATCAGACAACTGTAATTAATTCTGAACCAAATATTCATGTGTAATACTTGCAACTGTGATACTACAGAAGTAAAAATAAAAGAAACCTGATCTATTTAAAGACATACTAAAACATAGCTCACAGAGGACACAAACCATACAAAACAATGATGAAACACTAATTTTGCTTAGCTTTCAGTACTAAAAGGGTTAGCAATTATTCATGTACTGCAAAATGTTTTAGCATACAATACTCTTCAACCAAATATTTTCAGTGTATCAAATGTTGTCCAACATTTGATACACTGTAATGTACATACTGTACATATACAGTGTGTCATACTGTAATGCCACTGTCATTGACACCTGCACATAAAACACCTGTTTGGTCAAATGAGAACACTGCAAAAAAAATGCTCTCCAAAAGACAAAATGTGCCCATATAATCAGGGCATGTATTTTCAGTGACAATATGCAATATCGGCATCTTATTTAAGCATAGTATACTGCTGCTGAACTGAATTTTATGAAAATCTAATCCAACAAACAGATTTCAAAGATTATTTGCTTTTAATCATACTGCCAACATTTATGATAAGTTTTTGGAGAAATCAAATTTCTTGTCTTAATAATTTAAACTTAATTTTTTGTAAAATTTTCCATTTGATGTAAAACCAGTCCTTACAAAAAAAGTAAGAGGTTTTCATCTCCTTAGGACTTCACTATTTCCTGAATTTCTAATTAAAGGATGTGTTTCACAAGTAAAACTGTTATGGCAGCTCCCCTAAGACCAAGGGTAACTGTAAATCTGAGGGTACTTTAGTACTTCTGTTTCCACTCTTATTTCTCCTTCTGCCTCTCTGGTCATTCCAGTCTAACCAGTCTATTTAGAGATGTATGTTCTTCCAATGTAACTTGGCATGTGCTACGGGGAATCCTTTGCTTCTCTTGTTTGTCTGGAACAGCAGTCTGAAAATGGAGTTTGCTGGGGACAACACATATCTAATGAAGTAAATGTAGTTCTCATAATAGAAATTATGAACACTACAGAAAGCATTGATACATACAGATGAAATGTCTGAAGCATCCAACAAAATTTCAAAAAATATATATCTTTTAAATATGTTATCCAAATTGTGAAAAGAACTACTATTTTTTTACTAAATCAATTGATTAAATTGAAAAAGAAGATAAGCCTTCGGGCTCACATACCTCTTTCAGATTTGGAATAAAAGCAAGCATCTTCAAAAATCAACCCAAGTTAAGAAAAAGTATTCTGCTTTTCAATCAACCAATAAGTATTTGAGCAGAAAAACAGTTGGCATTAGTACAATAAAAGGGTGAGGAGTGTTACCAGTGAATCTTTTCCTCTATTTCTCACTGAAAAAGGAAGATTTCTTCCATTTTTGGAGGCAGCACCAATTTAATGACAGACAAAAAACAGTGATCCAGTTGCACAGAGGAACATCACTCATGGCTTCAATACTTCATATTCTCCTAAGCTTTTGCTGCTTAAAAAGTCAGAAAAACCTTGGCCAAATCAGTTCTTTAACATCTTGCACAATAAACAATAAATTTTTTTAAAAAGAGGGTAATCAATTCTCAGTACGAACTCACTCCTTCTAGGCCACAGTAGTAGTTCTCATGTGGCAATATGCTACTTCCATACCCTGCATTAAGGACAGAAAACTCTCCTTACTGAAAATATTAGTAATTTATCCTGGGTGACACTGCTTGCTAACATTCTGGAGCACCAGTTAACAGAAAATCTTTCTCCAGGAAGAGAGGAAATTCATTACAGACATATATACATACATACATACATACATACATATATACATACATACACATCTCACAGTAGAGAAAATAAGTATTTATTAGAAAATACCAAAATACAAAACAAAATCATGAGGTAGTTTCCCTTTAATTTCTATTATTGCAGGGAGCAAACTGCCAAGCTGTAATCACTGATAGCATACATAATGAAATCTATTACAAATTTCAGGTATAGCTGATTATGTCCTAAAGAAAACATGGTGTTAAAAATTAAAGTGGATTGTTCCACTGCAAGAAAACACATGATTTCTTGTGGCAAAAAGAAGCAACTGAATTTTCTGACTAGGACACAACATTTCCTCTGAAAAATACGCTACCAGCCTATGTCCCTGCCCGCTAAGTCAGGGAAATTTTTTGTTTGTATTTGTTGCCTTTTTTTAAGTCAAGCCACTTCAAAAGAGCTGTAGTACTCACTATGAAACAAGGTAAATCCAGATTATCTTCTTCATTTGCTTTATTATGCAAGTCAAGGTTACTCATCATCCTGATAATGATTTTAATTATATTTTATGACTGATAATTTAGACTCAGTTTGGTTTATTGTTTAGGTTTTTTGGGGGGGGTGAGGTGGGCTGGGTTGTTTTTTATTTTGGGGGCAGAGGACAGAGGAAGTGGGGCGGGGGAAATAACTTTGCGTTTGATACTTATTACTGCCATGGTTAGAAACAAACACAAATGCTCTGTTTAAACTTTTTAGATCATCCACCTCAGATTACCTGGATTCACCCAGGTTTTTCAACCAAAAGTGGGACAAAAACTAAGTTAGTCTCTCTGAATGTATCTTCTGTCCCACTACCTCACTGAGTTCAGTTCGGGAGTAAGATTTTTAAGACCTGAAGACTTAAAACATTTCCTAATCTGGGGTTAATCACTACAAGTTAAAGATCTGTTTTATTAATATTAAACACTTCAGTATTCAACCTAAAAAATGGACTATTCACATCTATAAATGTACAGAAAATAGTGAGATTGAGAAATTAAAAAAAAAAAGGCAATGAAGGACACAAAGTTAGAATTTTTTTTAAGCTGAAAAACAGAGAAAAACAGTTCTCAACTGACCTCTTTGTCTGGTGTTAAAGTGCCTTCATCATTCTGATCTGTAAATGAAGTCGGCCTGATTCTGTTGCCAGTTGATGGAGGGGATTTGGAAGGGACCTACAGAGAGATCATGTATATCAACAAGTAATACTATTAACTCCAGAACTCATTATTCTCCATCATAATTTATTTCAACAATTACTAACTATATCATCTCAGTAAACCCTAGTCTAGATCTTTTTAAAGAAAATAACCATATGTGACAAGTTCTACCTTACTACAAAGTCTCCAGAGCAGAATGTGTCATGAATCAGCCACAAGAACATGCAACAAAACAGGTTATTTTGAGTATTTCTCACTATGGTCCTCTTAGACCATATTTGAAAAACCAGCCTCCTAGTATTTCAGGAACATATTACAGTTGCTTAAGGTTTAAAAGTTTTGTGATTTGACAAGGATTCAAGCATTTACAAGTAGAATAGCATCTGATCAAGAACTCAGAAAATTAACAACAAAAAAATGACACAAAGAAAATTTATAAACATTAAATTTATAACATTTATAAAAATGAATCTAAATAATGAAAAAGGGCAGAAGAAATTACTATATTTTCAGATGTCAATATGTACTTGTTTTCCCTATCTGAACTAAAAATCTCTTCACAGAAATTTTACAACTTCATGCAAACTGAGGTTCTAACAAGTGATACCAACTCAAACAAACTACCTTGCCAGCCTCATAATTCAAACTTCAAATATAAAATTTCAGTATAAATGAATGAGCAGTAAACTATCAACAAGCATATCTATTAAAAAAAAAAGTAATTAGCAAGATCTCTCATTAGCTATTTCAAGAGGCTGGAAGAATTGTGGGCTCAAAACATTTCCGGCATGTGTGCAGGGGAAGGGGAAGGTCAGGCCTTGCTTTGATGAGGTGATGCCCTGCTCCACACACCCCATCCCTCTGGACCTGTGTCCCAGTCCTGCAGTGGCTGCCAATACCTGGCACACCGGAGGAAATATGACACACTCTGCCCCTGGAGCCCCAATCCAGGCCCAGAGTGGTCAGATGACCAGAAGTTCCACCTGGGGGAAGGGCCCAGGGGCACTTGACCCAGGATATAAGGCAAGCATATGCACGTCTTGACCCTACCTCCTCTTGAAATTTCTATCAGCTGAACACTGCTGAAACCAGGAGTGGTAGCTATATTCATTCTTTTCTATATCAAAATTATTCTAAAATCAGTCATAGTTACAGGTCTGATGAGGTAGACCAATGCCCCAACCCAAAAATACTACTCAAAAGTACCAAATAGCTATTCACCATGAAAGCTTTATGTATTCCTGAAAAAATCATACCAAAGTATTCACAGGGTTTGTAAAAAAACTGATCTATTCATGCTGACAGCCTATTCTCCTTTTATTCCTACCCTCAATCTCATGCCAGGGTTTAAAAGAAGATCATTTGGAAATCAGTTCCTTCTGTATGATGAGGGCCAGAAACATTCATGGATGCTTCATCACTGTTTAGAAGCAGTACGAACATATCTCTTCACCCCACCCTTAATGGTTCTACAGATCTCACTGCTGCATTCAGACTTCTTGTCAATTACAGTCACTTCAGTGGCACTACGCTTTGCAGCACAAAATTTCATTGATCTTATGCAAAAACAGAAAGAGCTGAAACAGGATAGTATAGTTAAATCGGAAGGGATCAACTGCCTGACCAGCTCAGGGCTGACTAAAAGTTAAATCATGGCTTTAAGGGTACTGTCCAAATGCCTCTTCAGGACTGACAGGCATGGGTGGGGGAGGCATTGGCCACCTCTCTAGGAAGCCTATTCCAGGGTTTGGCCACCCTCTGGGTAAAGAAGTGTTTCCTCATGTCAAGTCTGAACTTCCCCTGCTGGGTGCAACTTTGAGCCATTCCCCACGTGTCCTGGCACTGGGAGAGGATGAAGAGCTCAGCACCTCCCTCACCACTTCCCCTCCTCAGGAAGCTGTAGGGAGCAGTGAGGTCACCCCTCAGCCTCATCCTCTCCAAACCAGACAAGCCCAGTGCCCTCAGCTGCTCCCCAGAGCACATTCCTGCCAGCCCCTTCCCCTGCTTTGGTGCCCTTCTCAGGACACGTTCAAGCACCTTCACATCCTTTTTAAATGGTGGGCCCAGAACTCAAACAGTGCTCGAGGTGAGGCTGCACCAGTGCTGAATGCAGCAGGACAATCCCCTCTCTTGGCTGGCTGGTGATGCTGTGTTTGGTGCACCCTAGGATGAGGTTTGCTCTCCTGGCTGCCAGGGCACACACACTGCTGATCCCACTGAGCTTCCTGCCAACCAGCATTCCCAAACCCCTTTCTGCAGGGCTGCTCTCCAGCCACTCCTCTCCCAGTTCAGACTCGTGTCTGGAATTACTCCATCCCAGGTGCGCCATTTGGTTGGTCTTGCTCAGCTTCATGTCATTGGTGACTGCTCCAATCAATCCAGATCCTTCTGCAAGGCAAAGCCTCTTGTCCCACGGGAGAGTCAGCAGCACCTTCCAGTTTGGTATCATCACCAAACTATCCGTGCATTCAACTGCAGCCTCCAGATCACTGATAAAGTGACAGAACAGAGCTGCTTCTAGAATTGAGCCCTGAGGCACACCACTGGTAACTGGTCACCAGCCAGATGTCCTGTTTGCTGCAACAATTTGAGCCCTGCTCTTCAACCAGTTCTTCAGCCAGAGCACTGCATACCTGCTCATTCCACTGTTGGACAACTTGTCTGGAAGAATGCTGGGAAGAACAGTACCAAAAGCCTTTATAAAACCCAGAAAAACTACATCCACCACCTTCCCTTTGTCTACCAGGCACGTGAACTTACTGCAGAAGGTTATTTAATCAGTTAAACACAACTCTCCCTTTGTGAACCTACACTGACTGTGTCTGATGATTGCACTATTCTTTAAACGTCTTTCAATAGCATCCAGTATGATCTTCTTAATAATTTTTCCAGGTTCTGAGGTTAACTCTGTAGTTTCCTGGGTATTCCCTCATGCCCTTCTTGTAACCTGGAACAACACTGGCTAGCGTTGGAATAACGTCCCCCAGTCAGCAGGGACCTCCCCAGATTCCCAGGATGATTGAGAGGGGTCCTACTGTAATGTCTGCTAGCTCCTTTAGTACCCTGGGTTGAATCCCATAGGCCCCAGGAACTTATGAACATTCATTCAACTGACACAACTTGTCCCTTAAAATTTCAGTGCTCACAAATGCAAAGCCAATGTTCCTGCACTCATGGTCCTCTGACGCAGGACCAGGCAGCCCAAGGTCTGTCAGTACTATTAAAGACTGAGGCAAAAAAAGTATTGACTGTCTCCATTTTTCCTTCGTCCCTATTTTTCAGGTGATAATCTTGGACAAGTCTCAGTCCAAGATGACTGTAATTGCAATAGCATTTTTTCCTCCCTGTCAGCAGTCAGAAAGAGATGTGTTCCTTAGGCTGTGAGGGGCAGGTATTCTCAATCTGACAGATGACATCAGCTAGCTAACCATTCATATGAAAGAGGAAGGCCTACAAATACCTCCTCAGAAAAAAGTGTTACACTTGAGAAATTTTACCTCCAAATTTACACCAGTCTTAAGTTAGTAAATATAGTCTTGGACACTACAAACCAGAGTACAAATGTGAAGTTCTAGGTCTCAAAGTAGGGGATATGAGTAGAGCAGAGAGGGTATAGCGCATAGTGAGTGAAGCCCCGATAAAACAGGGTATAGGAAAGAAAAGAGCAAAAATTAATGCAAAAATTAGTTTCATAAACTAAGAAATTGTAACAGTTAGGAAAATTTGGTCTGAAAATGTTTTGACAGGAAGTAATGCACTTTAAGGATCTGAATAACTAAAAGGAAAGGAAAAAAGCATATCCCACACTTTTTGCAAGACTACAGTATATTTCATAAGCCTCAAAACCTCACTTCTTCCTCCTTCGGAGAATCTGTTTTCAAATGAGATACAAGAAATGAGAAGACAAACCTATTCTACTTCTAAGATCAAACTTAACTATTTCCCCCTAGTGTCCCACGAGAGCAACTGAAGAGCAAGAAACATTGCAAGACAACTATTTTACATGAAAATAAAAATATGTTGTAATTTTTTGCTTCTGCCTTTCCATTTATGTCAACCCTTGAGTTACATGATCTGCTCTGTCTACAGTACAGCAGACTAGGTCTATAGACTAGGTATAATTTATCATAAGCCCTCATATCAAGTTTCAGGGTATTTGTCAATGTTAATTTTTCAAGAGCCAGATAAAGACTGAAGTATATTACACTGTTGGGTGCATATACACATGTAGGCCCATATTTATTCAGTAGGATGATTTTAAGCAAGTACCAACTCTTGAATACATGCACTGAGTATCCTGAACTACGTGGATTACAATTCCCTGAACTAAGTGGATTACAATACTGTGTGAAAGGTATCATAATTTAGCTGCTGCATACTGAAAACAGTAAACTCTGCAGCTCAATCTTTTTACACTGTACTGAAAGTTCACCACATATGGCAATTAAGACAGCACTCTGAACTGCAACTAACAAAAATATACTTCACTAACTAGAGAAGGCACAAAATTAATAACTACAAAAGGCCTTAAAGTAAGATTCAACAAGCTACATAAAACTTCACAATAGATCCATTTCCAAAAATCTTACCTCTATTTCACAAATGAGTGATTCAAAGAATACAACATAACTGAATGTTAGCAGTTTTGAAACCATAGTCTAATACTGAGACTATGCAGTGCCAAATCTCCCAGTGGTTCAAATTACACTCAGATCAAGCCCAGGCAACTAATCACTTATTTGTCAAATTAACTAAATTACCTGCTTATAGCTTAACATTCACAGAATTCAGAGTTTATTTCAGTTTTATACTTTTAGATTCCAAGAGACAAAGGATACTTAACCTAGCAATGAGACACAGGCAGACATTATCAGAAGACTTTGCCAATAGGAAGTTAACTTGTTGAAGTCTTTCTACCCAAAATTTGCTAAGACAGAATTTTTTCTGCTTGGACACATGCGTGACATTATCACAACGTTTTTCTGGCCACTGTCACTTGGACAGATATTCTGCACACATGTTATATCTAGTGTGTATCATTATCACTCAAAAACAGCCGTTTCTAGAAACCAACATTTATAATAATTTAGCAAAAGTACATGCAAGAGAAAAATGGCCAATTAAATTATTACTAGAAAAATAAATAAATGCCTTGTTCTGATTTATACTATATTCTCAATTAATCCACAGCTTAAAAAAAAAGCAAGAATAAGGTTGATGTAAGCAAACCAGCCCTCTAAAACATGGAAACAGAAGGGGCGTACAGACTGAAAGAACAAACATTAAGATAAAAGAAAAGTATAACTAGGGACCTCAATGCTGGATTGTTATTCAGTGCACGTGAAAGTATCATTACGCTAAATGCTAAGGAAGAAACCCATTTCTGTTTCATTCTGTTTGATGTTCAAGCAAGAGACGGTTTTTACATTCCTCCACAAGACAGCCTTTGTAACGTGGCCAAAACGAAGCACGGTCTCTGGCACGAGGCGGATCGGTAACAACAAACTTAGATGTCGAAGCTCTAGCGAAACCACGCTGACAGCGACTCCCGACAGCCGACCGACCCCGCAGCCTTCGGTCGGTCAGGCCTGCGCGGCGCGACCCTCCCGCGGCTGCGGCAGCGCGGCCGCTCCGACGGGCCCGCGGGACACCAAGGCCTCCTCGGGCGAGGCGCGGCCCTGCCCCGCCGGGTGTAAGGCCGTCACAAGCACCCACAACGGTCCGGCGGACGCGTCTCCCAGCGGCCCCTCCCCGCCGTACCTGCGGTGGGAGGGAGCCCGCACGTCCCCCCGCTCCGCGCGGCGGCACCTGCTCCTCGCTGATCTTCTGCTTCAGCTTCTTGAACATGGTGGCGGGATGGAGAAGGGGATGAGGGTACGGCTTCCGGGCCGACCGGTCAGGCGGCGAGGGGCGCCCGGGGGCGGCGGAACCGATCTCCCCTCGCCCCGGCCCGCGCCGCCACCGCCGCTCGGCCCTCGGACGCCCCTCCGCGGGGCACGGGCGGCCGCGACCGCTGCGCCTGCGCAGCCAACGTGGAGCCGAGCGCTTCGGCCGGCACGGTGTGCGGCGAGGCACAAACTTCCGAACGCAACGCCCGGCGCTACTCCTCCCACGACGCAGGCGGAGGCGCAGCCCGAGCGGCCCTGGGCGCCAGGACCGCGGCGGGGCGGAGCGGCGCTGCCTGGCCTCACTTGCTCCATCTCTCCCGGCGGGTGCGGGAGGTGGTGCCGTCCTGGGAATGGAGCGGGCGGAGGACTGGCCGCTTCCGTCGGGAAGGAGGAAAAACAGAGCGGTAAAAGCTACCGCCTCGCTGCGCCTTTCCGCCGCCGTAGCCGTGTGATTCCGTACCTTAAACCCCGCCACCGCGACGCTTGATTTGCCAGAATGCTGACCCTGAGGATCTGTAAGCCCTCGCGTGAGAGTCCTCCTGAGTCGGTCAGCGACAGTGTCGAGGACAAGCTTTCACAAGCCGAAGAATCGGGCAGCAAGAAAACAAAAAGATGCTCGGTTCTTGGGCTTGTGAAAGCTTCCGACTAAAAAATGCCCAAAAGTTGCTTTTTGAAACTGCCTGGAAACCTATCCACTGATAAGAAAGTCGAGAAGTTTTCGTCTAGTCCACCCTGAAACCTTTTGAGTAGTCTTCTGTTTGTAAATCTGAGATACACTGTTACAACTGAAGTACCATTGAAGGTGGAAAGGCAGCGTTTGCTACTATTGTTGTTCCTACTGTCTCCACGAAACTAGGGCGGAAATGTTCTTGGCTGCTTCAGGTTAAAACCTCTGGCTTTAGATCCCTTGTTGGATGACATTTGTGCATGGGTGTTCAGTGCTGCCAGTGTAGATGCAGAGGGCTGTCAGCAGTAACCAGCATTCATTCTCCAACAATGGGACTATTTTGAAACTTGTTGACAGTGACATTGTATGAAGGCTAAAAAATACATGGTGCTGTTTGCAAGAAACGATGAACCGTGTGGTCTTCTGTAAAGCTTCCTACTAAGGAGGCTGTATGCAGTAATCACAAACGCCCCGAAATGTTTTCACTGAAATACACTCCTGAAATCTGTAAGTAATTTGAGGGGAGAGAGTAGATAGGAAATTATTTTTCCATTTGCTGTTACACTGACTAAAAAAATAAGCAAGATACATATACAGCAAAAATGAACGGCTGGTTTCTCTAGGTTTTTTGCTACGCGTTTAAACAAAAATATTTTTCAGCAATCTGTTTAGTTGTAAATAAATTGAGACTGGTAATGACTCTATTTTGTGTGTTCCTGTTAAGACTACTATGCATACTTCAGATGACGGCACTGACTTGCACACTGTACTGATTTTTGGTGAGAACAACTGTTGACTTCAAACACCTTCAAAAAAGTTAATCTGAACCTACAAGCTGTAACAGCCAGGCAAGTATCTTGAAGATTTGTGGGGTATCTTTTCTGTAGGTTGAAACAGAGGTATAGGAAAAAGTCTCCGGGACTAAAAGGGCAAAACCATCTGAATAGCAGTCCATGAGGAAAAGACATAAAATGGGCAATTCAGTTTACTGCATCCATAAAAATTAAACATTTTCTACTTCAGTGAGGTAGATTCTGTTTCCTCTAAATATGACATGCAGCAGCATGGCTGTAAAATTCAGAGGTTATCAAGTGAGAGGAGCATTGCCTGATGAATGCTTTGGGAAACCCTTTAACAACCTTCAATAACCTAATAAATTCATGATCCTCTCACACCTATGCTCTCAATTACAAATGCTAGCTCATATTCTCTTTTTCTGTTCAGATTACTCTTCTGATTTAAACCTAAGTCACTAAATGTAGTATGTGAATTCGATGGACATGCATAATTGAAAGGACTCTAGCTCCTACAGCTATCAAATAGAAAAGCGCAGCTTTTTTTAATTCATTCATAAAATGTATACAATACAAAAGAGAGCTCTGTATTATTTCCTTGGAAAATTTAAAGCTTGAGATGGTATGTTCTGACTGTTTCTCATAGTACAGACATTTTTGTAGGACTAAAGGCTATGTGGAAGAGAACAAATTTGAGATTAGAAACTATGATAAAAGAAGTCATTTTTTCCTGCACTAAAGTCTTAGTTACTACAGAAAATGGTAAGGGGATTTATTAATTGAAACTCTTTTAATGGGTTGCAATAATACTAATCTGGTAATCATATGATAATTGGATGTTTTCTAGGGGACTTTTTTTACTACAGCAAGGTCTTTTGTTGTATAAATTTCAAGGTACTTAATCACCTCCTGTTCTTCACAGGAGGTGCCTAACCTGGGTTTTAGAAAGAGATGAAATAATATTTGTATATATCATTTAATCACATATAAGATTGGTGGTATTTAAAAAATCAATGTGAATTTCTGTACTTTTGAATTGGTATCTGTCCTGGGGTGACTGTATGATACTGTATTCTCTATCGTCTACCCTATGCCAGACATGAGTTCTGTGCCTTTAAAGCTAGCTCCAGGAGACGGGGGTGAGCCGGTGGAATTCCTTCGGCGCTGTGTTCAAAACACAGATAACTTCTTTTTCTGCCTTGCTGCTCTCGGCTCTTTGCAACAGGGAAGAGAGTGGTATTCTCTTGTTCATTAGCTTCTTGTTCATTAGCTAAAGCACAGAGCCCTGGGACTTTGGTTTCTTCTTCTTCTCTTCTGGACTGTTCAACATCACCAGAACATCATCCGGGAGACCCTACACTGCGGCCCGGAGGGGCCCACGCCGAACCCCCGCTCCGGAGACGAGAGAGCCACACCCGCAAGGACTTTGAATCTATCCAGGTTCTCTCCACAGCAAGAGGTTTTATTATTTAGCATTATCCTTTTTTTTCCTTTCCCGTGCCTGCACGCACTCTGCTTGTTAAATAAATAACTTTTTTTTTCACTTTCCTCCGAGGAAAAGTCTTTCCGAACCTGGTGGGAGAGGGGTGGCTGTAACCTGCCTTCTATCAGAGGACGTTCATTTCAGACGTTCCTCTGAATTTGTCTCAAACTGGGAGAGTATCTTTTGTGATGCATGGCTATGTGTCTAGTATTGCTCCAATAATACAAAACGGTATCCCACATTAAGCAGTAGTATCCAAATCCTGAAGATACGTATGATAACTCTGCAAAATCCTATCATAAGCCTTCTAAATGGGCTTTAAATGTTTTAGCATCTGAGCAAGTTTGATTAAAACATATTGCAACATACAAAGCATTTACTCTAAACCCCACGGAAGTCCTGGGGGAAATGTCTCAAATGACATTCTTACACACAGAATGTCAAAATCCCATACTTAGCTGAATGATATGTTATTTCTAAAGGGTCGATCTGATCCTAGCATATTTATTTGCAAAGTTAAAAGAAGTAGTTGAAAGTGAAGATATGTCCCTCCTTTTTTATCTTCCTTAAGTACACCAGTTAACATAGATTAAAAAAAGAGAAATATGACGCTATGGTGCTCTCTGCAAAAGATAAACGTATACTTGCAAAAGGCACTGGTTATGGTAGATAATTAAGAATAATCTGTTCCAAATTAAATCTATAGCAGTCATTAAGGTATTTCTCTGGGAAAGGGAATAGAGCATAAATGTAAAAGACTACTCTCATACCAGTCTAGATTTCTCTAATTGTCAGCAACACTGCCCCATACATGCCTGCCATCTCATCCCTTGCCTTTTGCTAGCTTCAGTGCTTGTCAGACCATCTCCTTAGTCATTTCTGCATGTTCAGTCTGTGGAAAACTAACCTGGCAAAAGTGCAAGTAATTTCTGCTGACTTAGTGTGCTGAGCTTCCCCTGAGAACCAGAGCTGCTGCAAGGGAGACAGAGGCAGTCAGGAGCTGGACAGTTTTATGCTGCAAGTTATTTCAGATTGCTCACAAACATACAGTCTTCGGTGAGCAATTTGCTTAACTTTAAACTCAAGGAATCCCACTGAGTGCTTCTTCAAGTTCAGATAACAAGCAATTCTGTTACTGGAAGTATTGATACTATCTCAACTACCTTAGTTCCTACTGATGGCTGAAGTATTCATGCATATAGTCTTTAGCCAATCTAATCTAACTTTTTAAATGCTGTCTAAGATCATAACTTTCTGGAAGTCACAAAAAAGCCATGGGCATAAATTATGAATATGGCTTTCAATACACTTTTCCACACATTCAACTCCAAATATGTTATGAAAGACATATGAATTTGCTAGCAGCTAGTTCTTTTAATCCAGTTATCCAACACAAATATTAAAAGACATAGAAAAGTGTAATATAACATATGTAACATTTCTGATAACTTTCTAATGTTGGTTCATATTTTTTTGGAAAGGAGGTTTTCCATGTTTGAATTTTTCTTTACTTCATCATCATGCTGTTAAAACAATGTTAATATTCCTATTATTCCAGCTGGATAATATTTGACATTGAAGGAGTTACTTTAAAAATAAATTAACAAGAACTGGTAACAGAGTAAAAAAAGCTAAGAAGAAAGGAGCACTGATCACGTAACAGGAGTTACTGTCCAGAGCTTATGTACAAACCACTGTTCTTTACACACAGTTTACAGAATGTTGCATTTGGTAATATTTGCAGTTTCTACTCCTACTATTAAATTCAAAATACTACAGTTGATGTTAAAGTAGTCAGGGAGTGTATCCTGCACAGATGCACAGGTAATCAGTTTCAGTTTGGAAGTATTTTGGTCTTTACTTCAACACAAATGTTACAAAACACAGCACGTTACCTGACAGTGCAGTGAAAATTGTGGCAACTCATTGTACCTGCAACCTACAGAATGAGAAGTAGTTGGGCAAAGTAAATTCTTTATAGTACTGTGATTAGAGCCCTAAAAGCTTTAATATAAATAAAAGGGATAATCACAGCATTTTTCCAGCCTGATCCGATTGCTAATTTTACTTTTATATTTAAATGGTATGACTTAAAACCACCACCAGATGACACTGTTCTAGGAGATTATGCCTCTGCAGAGCCATTGTCAGTATTACAAATACAAAACTATACCATGTTTTACATTACATACAAATACTAAAACTACAACAATGAGATGAGAGTTTAACACCATTCAGGTCAGGGAACAAACAAAACCCAAAGTTTCTGTGTCAGCTGTATAATCTCTCTGTGTCCAAAGTATAGGTTGCTCTAAGTAAATTACTGGATATCAAATACTAAATTTCTTTACCACGTGCCTGACTTCATAGCAAACAGTCTATGCTGTTTATTTTTGCATTGATATATTCACCTGTAGTGCCTAGATATTGGCCTGAACTCAGTGCAAGTAAAACAGAGGAAAGAATTCATTAATGAATTTAATAAAGATGGTGAGTGACATGAGGGAGAAGTCAGATTTGTGTGCTCAAAATGCACAAGGCTATGAAAAGAGCACTGTCTGAAAAAGCTGAAAGGTAACCTAAAGGCTGCGATTGTTCACACTGAGAAGACAAGAGGAATTGAATCACTTCAGAGAGAAGAAAAGCAGCAGGCATTGCTGCTCTGCACCTTGGGAGGGAACAGAACCTCTCTGTTTCAATGGGAAAGTTAAGAGATCAGATTTCATGCCATATACATGTCTTTCCAAAAGTACAAAGTGCAAGCTCAGCCACTGAAGACAAATTACTAAGAACCACTGCAGTAAACTGGATCACTCGAGACATCTTTTTTTTAAGAATGGGAATATGAGAGATCAAGAGATTTAAAAGTGAGTGACAGGATTTGATCTTGCAAGAGTCTGACTTTCCTAAAACAAAAATCTTAATTTTATCACTACCTTGTTAAGTGGTGTTTCCTTTCTGTTTTCTCTAGTGTCAGAACCTTTCTCTTAAACTCTATTTTACTTTAATTGTACCTTAAAAACTCTGAATACCACGAAAAGGGAGCCAATGATGCTATAAACCAGCAATCATTTTTATCAACAGTAATGCGCTAGTAATGAGTTTGATTTTAAATAAGTTAGCAGCAGATGCTCACTTGAATACTTCCATTCTTATTTCTGTAATCACAATATAAACAAAAAAACCCCAAACATTCTCATCCCTCTTACACACCCCCCCCCTCCCCCCAACAAATCTATATAGGCAGGGACCTTGATCAAAAAAGAGAAAATAGCTTGCTCCTGAAGGCAGAGCTGCTTCACTGCAGAGGAATGGGCTGGTTTTGAGGAGACCTAAGCTCTATTCTTAGATCTTCCAGTGTCTTGGTCACCCACAGTGGGCAAGCTGTTTTGCATTTTAGTGCTTCGATTGGTACTTCAATGAAGAACAGTGATCCTTTCCAACTTCCTGCAAACACGTGGTTAGTTTTCCTCTTATCTTGCCCAGCTGCTGATAGGAAGGTCAAATGAATGACTGCTTATTTAGTTGCTTTTTAGGAATACTGAGATACATATTCATAAAACACAACTCGGACTGCTGGGATTTTTCTTATTCTATGATAATATTTTTCCCTAAACACTAAGAAACAGTAAATGATTTTGCTTAATAATTTCTAGTCAGCAGGAGTAAGAATTCATGCAAAGATCTTGAGACACTGAGTTGGGAAAAGCTAAAAAACCCTTACATGTACGATTCCTTTAGATAAAATACAGAACACCTAAAACCACATCACTGGAGATGCTGCACTCAGCAGAACACAGACAAGAAAAGTCACTAAGTCATAGTATAACAGATTCTTAAAGAAATGTACTGAATAACACTTGCCACCATCAAAATAAGCAGCTATTTCAAGGAGAATCAGGAAGTATTTTTTCCAATTAAATACTGTATAATTTGATAGGCAATTAAGGAAAACACTCACTTTCCTTCTATGACATCAAATTTATGAAACTGATGTACGCAGAATACAGAAAGTTACAATTTAGGAATAATTAGACTACTTCCCTGCATCACAGTTTCTGGAATCTACAAAACAGAACTGTTATGGTCTGGTTTTTTAAAGTTATTAGAAAAGTCTCTGCCTGAATTAAGGTGCAAACAAGACCATATGCCGAAGTCAATAGTATAGGTTTTATTTAATAGTAAATACAAGAGAGAGAGAGGAAGAGAAAGAAAAGGAAGAGAAAGAAGTAGAAATGAGGTGAGGGGACAAAAAGAGAGACAGATCAAAGAAAATACCACCACTCCATGGATCCCAGCGATGTTCCACTGATCTTCTCCATCTGGTGTTCTTGGTGGTTAGGGTCTCCCAAAAAGCATAGAGTCCAATGGATTAATGTATGCTCAGACCAGGTGGGAACGCCCAGGTACCTCCCCGTGGCGGGGGGGGGCGTGCAGTTTGACACAGTCTCTTGCAGCAGACTCTGGATCTGTTGCATCACTTTGCATCACATGCAGTCCTGTGGTGCAAGGCCTCAGGAATAAGTCTGGGGAGCACTTCAGGGGGTCTTTGATGGATGATGACACCCCCTCAGCTGCCTCTCACACAAATGTACCGTGGCCTTTCCAGGGTTGGCAGTTTCACAGCTCAGCTGGTTTGTGTACGGGAGAATGGATGTTCAGAGCCTCTGACCAGAGGTTACACCACACACCCGAAACCTCCTCCTCCCTCTGCAGTTGGGGCCTGTCAAGCCTCTGTGGGCTGTGGTGTCCCCCACCCCAAACCCAGCCAGGGATGATTTTCTGCTGTTTGGCTTTCTTGTGGATGCATTCCTTTCCCTTATCCTTGTTTGTTTCTCCCTAGACCTGAGATGATTGAAGAATAGTGTCCCCTTTATCTTATCTAGGCGGCTTATCTCACAGTCCAAAGATCCAGTCAGGCATCTTCAAGGAGGGGTGAGCTTCTGTGGTTGTCTTTATATAGTTTTTGCTACAACGGGCAAAAACTCCTTTATAACAATGTTTAAGGCATGAACCATTTCAGTCTCTGACACAGAACAAATACACATTTTTGTTCCATGTTTGCACAAAGCCATTACAATTTCACAAAGCAAAACGACAACAGTTTTATGTAGCTAGATCTATCAATTAGTCCTTGCATTCAGGACATAAGGATTACGAAAGTAACAGATCTCTAAGAATTAGAAACTTGTCAGCATTTAAGATAATATCTGGATACTGCTATAATGTTGCTTGAGTAGTGGCATACTCAATTCCCTACTCCTTATACTTTTCAATGAAATGTTTTGGAGGGAGGTGTTTCTCACTCTACTTAACTCCCTTTTCTAGCTCCCAGGATTAACTACAAGCTTTACCACCCACTGAATGGGTGGAATATCTAGTTGAGGAGACCAAAGGCTTCAGGCTTGAAATTCCTTTCACGTCCGATCCACTTCTCAGTAAGAGGCCCATAGGGCACTTCTACATAAAGAAGAGTAACTTGCCTTTCAGTTGAAAATAGAGAATACTTCATCACCTCTCCTGAACTACTACAGAAGCACAGTTATTCAGTATTGATTTGCACACATGATATCTGGCTTTCTTGAAGTGCTTTAGAAACAAATGTGTGGAAGGTCTGATGGCATATCCATAAAATAAACACAAGTCATTTTACAGGTGAGTAAAGTAAGTTCTGGAAACCTCAAGATACTGCACAGCAACTTCATGATGGCTATGGAATTGAAGCATGGACTATTCGATACTGTTCTCAGATTTATCATTTAAAATATTTTTAATCCTTTGGCTAGAAGACACTTACATAACAGTGCACATACATAATGAAAAGAGATGCTTCCCTTGTTGCGTTTTCATGCTTTTTCATCATTTCTAGGAGCTCACCTGTATATAAGGATGACATGCTGACATGCTTCCTTTCCTCCCTTGTCTGCAAAGAAATACTGCAAATAGAGATATGAAAGTCTTTGACTTGAGAAATATATTTAAAAGGAAGCAATTACCAAACCACTCAGAATGCTCCAAGTATGTGACTCCGCATCTTCATCTCTTACCATACACTATTTCAAATTAAAATAAAATTCTAATAATCAAATTGTTCTCTCTCAGACTTTGCTCACTTTGTCACTTTGATTCCACACTCCTTTCTCACATATTAAGACTTTCCCTGCTTATATGGAAAAGGCTAGAGATATTGGGTTAAAAAAATCAGGTACAGCTCACAGAATAGTTATGTTTAATTGTTAATATAAAATATAACATCTTGATTTACTAATATAAAATACGATTTATTGATGAGTTCATCTATTAAAATGGAACACATAGCTTCTAAGTAGCAAGGTAACAGTTTTCCAACTATGCAAAATAAACTCTGATGCCTGTAATTGAAGTATTGCAATGTTACATTCACACAAGAAAAAAAAACACTTAAAAAAACCCCTTATCACCACAAAACAGTGACAAGTCTTCACACAAGTATTTCCTCTGGTAATTTCCTTCAAACCACTTGAACTTTTCCATGTCTCTTGAAGGGGAAAGGGGTTTAACCTAAGGGTTGCAATTATACTGTTACATTGTTAATAAACCAAATATGAACTCAAATTATTCTATTATGAAAAACTAGGCTGACCTCAACTTGTCCTGCAGCACCTGAAATTTCATTTGGAATAGACTTTTGGGAGACAAGACAAAACAGATGCTGTGTTGATCAGGATTGTCTCAGTATTAAACTGTATTCAGTATATTTGGGTCACACAGAGGTCATAATCAGAAAGTTCAGCTCTAGAAAGATACTAGAAATTCTACAAGTTTCTTTAGTATTACAACATAGAGTAAACTAGCCAGGCATAAAAAGAACAAGACAACTGTGTTTTATTACTCTGTCTGGCTAAATTAAAGGATTTCAGGCAATCTCTTTTTATACTTACGTTACTGTTGGGTCCTTATGATACCAGGAACCATATTTGAGCTTCTCAATTCTGGTTTAGCAGCAATTTGCATGCTGCCAAAGAAACTCAGAATTATGATGGAAGTCACGGCTTACTGAAGAATTTACAGTATGATTTCTACTCTGTGAGTCTTTTCTCTTGAACATGTGATACTACTTCTTCGCAGAAGTGCTACACTGAATTATTTACCAGAGATGAAGACCAGACATGCTCAGGCAGGGAGGCCTGCTGTGGCTTCTTGAGTCAAAATACACAGAGCTCATGGAAACACCAAGATGTAATTCTGTCTCCTACCAGTAATGAATTAAATGGAGTCTTTGAAGAGGCTTTGATTTACAGGTGTAAAGTGTCATTTATTGTTCTTCTATTATCCTACCTTATTTAGTTCATCCCTGTAACTATTCAAAATAGTAAGTAATGTTATTTCTATGTCATGTAACTCCCTAGACCTCTGTTCACCTCATTCTTCAATATAAAGTGCCACAATTCAAAGCACAAAGGTAATCTTGCAGTTGGTACACCAGGAGAAGAGAAAAAGACTATTATTGTGATGAGAAAAACTGTTGATAACAGTTAAAATTTCATAACTATACTACAAATATGCACACAAATTCTTAGAAGAAAAGCATAACTTCCTTTTGGCTCTGTTCAGCTACTGGAAGAAAGGTAACTCTTCACATGCTGTCATAACACATTAACCAGCATAATGTATCATATAATTCTTGTTCAAAGCATTCTAATGGTTGCACTGAAAATGTTTCATGCAGTATTTTCTTCTCTTCCTCCATGTACTAAATACTGGTTTATTTAAGTTTATCTAATTAGGCACAATATGAAGTTTCATAGATTCATTAATTTTATTATTCAAAGTATTTTTCTGGATATTTCATTCTTTATAGTCTAGTGGTCCAGACTTTTGCTAGTCCATTAGGAACAAATAACCAAACAACATACTGCTTTCCTTCCTGCCAGCCTCTGTTAAAACCTTTTAATTTCTTACAGGTGTGAACAATGTCAGAAAGCCTCATTGGTTAACATACTACCCACAAACCGTATGGGGCTTGGGGTCTTCTGGTGTAGTCCATTTAGCATGTGCTCAAGCAGGAGACATGCAGGAGGGTTAGGCACAGGGAGGGAACGTTCTGAAGTAACAAAACACCATGAATGAGAGTACTTCAGCTTCTGTGGCATCAGTAATGCAGAGTACACAGTGTATACTTTTAAAACATTCTCTTGTTGCCATCACTTTAAAGCCTGCAAAACTGCCATGAAGCTATTGAGTGGTTTTAGAAGTGACTTCTCTTACCTAAGCAGCCTGAAACACTTCAGAATCAAGTATTCAGAATCAAGGGGGTACTTCTCTGGAGTTCAAAGGAGAAATTGCCACTTCAGGAGAATACCTAGTCTCCAAAAAGCAAACTGGAAAAGCAGACATCACCCAGGTAAATACAGTTGTTGTTCAACAGAAATCTCAGGGCAAAGAGAACAGAGAGGTGACACACTGCTAACACAATCCAGATCAGAGAGACAGGTACATGAATAGTCTTCAAATCACTCTTTGTTGAAAAGCAAGTAAAATTTCTTAAGTTCAAAAATTTGCACTTTTTTGAATGCAGTTTTGTCTTTTTTAGCATCAATTTACAAATATGTAAATCCAGTTGCATCATTCATGCAGAGATGCCCCAGGAAGACAAAAGAATAAAAGTAGGTGAAAAGCTTTGTTATACAGTGTAAAGAAAATAATAAAGGGGAACAGAGTTCCCTCATGCCTGTTTGAGAGGATTACCACAGCAGACAAGAAATTTAACTGTTACAAAATAAACTCCGTTAATGACAACTGTTAATTTTACTTTTAGTAAGTGAAACTAATTTCATTTATGCTGTCATGGAAGACTGTTGTTGTTTTGTTAATTTAGTCTAACAGTAAGACTGCTCAAAGGTGAAGGCCGCTTGAAAATAGAAATACTGAAGGCATAGAAAACTGAAGTTTGCCTCCAATGCCTTCAATGTTTCCAGAGAATATGGTTTTTAGGAGGGAAGGGAGAAGAGTGTAAATACTTAATCAGCTTGATGATGGAAATAATGCTTCCTTTAAGAATGAGAAACTTGACAAGCACGTTAGTTAACGGAAAATATTTATATCCTTTAAACAAAAATCATGAATTGTTTACTTTTTAACATAAACTTCTGGCTGTTTTATTTTAAGTATTTTATTTTTGTTTGTTGACATATTTCGAAATAGGGCAATGTATAACTACTGAAAATATAAACTATGAAGAGAATTCAAACAAGGGACTCAAAATCGGACTTCACAGTGCAAATACAGAAGAGACAAAGGATCAGAAAATGGCCTCACTGTAGAGATAACATCACAGTATTGAGAAATGAGAGCAGTGGTACCCACCTAAGGATAATAAGTATCAGGTTTTCAGTACACCAGTGTAAAAACTTTCATATCTTTGCAATCCTGACCTTCTGAGTACTTTTCCTACAGCAACCTGCAACAAGAGCTTGCCAGCAAGATGCTGCAAACAGCAGCAGCTTTCATTAGCTGATCAGCAGTAACAGCTTAGACTTTTGTACCTACTTCTCTCTTTTCTTACCTCTACTATACCCCTGCAAACTCCACTCCCTGGTCTTCTCCATGCAAAACCAAGGAGTTCTCAATCCTGGGTTTCAGCCAGCTGCCTGGCTTAGGGTGGAGAGCAGCTGCTTCCCAGGTGGCCAGCCAGCAATGCCTGCACTGTACCCTCCCTGCTGGGGCACCCGACAGCCCATGGCGCCTCTGACAGCTGTTGACCTTCTACAGACTTAGCACCGTGCCAGTCATGGGCTGATGTCAGAGCGGCTGAGTGAGCCACTGGCATTACTTTCCAGGGTGTATGTTGGGCTGTAATCTTTATTTGTCATTATCAAAGGAATAATTTCAAATTAAAACCTTCTGGATTTTTCACAAAATTTCCAGGCAAAACTTTCACATTGCTCATCTTGACCTAGCATGGTCAAAGGAAGAAGTAAAATAGTTTAGTTCAATTTTGCACTTTTATCCTGTATTAAGTTGCCCAAAAATAGAGTAAGTAAAATAATTGCAAATAAGATAATCTCAGATGAGTTTCAATTCAATGACTCCTTTACAACTTTTTTCTTGCTCTCAATAATTTCTGAACTGAATTTTTAGAAAGTAACTCCTAGTAGTCTTTCTGGACACTACTCCTTTAAATCTGACAAATACAAACAAGTCCAACCTTCAAATACCTACTTTGGAAGAAGAGTTTTTACTGCTTTTCCTCTTCCAGCATGGAAGTTAATTTTTTTCCCCTGGGGTCTTTTTTTTCTTTTCTTAAGAAAAGGTGTGTTTGTTTTATCAGTAACAACACGTAGATAGGAAGCCACTTTTTTTTCCTGCTCTAGGTTATACTGCAGGTATTACTTTTACACTTATCAATGACAAATTATGAGAAACACAACAAGGATCACGTAGTTTCAATCAACTACATTTTAGTTACATTAACCCATACTTTTACGTTTAGATAGCAGTTATCATTCTACTGGTTATGCTTGGTACCATCTTTTACAAGCAACCAAGCCAAATGCTCTCTCCATAACATAAAAAGTAGACAAATGCAGATGCAGAACTGGTTTTTCTAAAAATATGCACAGCTGTCTAGCTTACCAGGAATTGAGAATTGTAATATTTCCCTCAAGAAACAGGTAAAGCTTGAAAAGTCAGTACACATCTTACTTATACTGGTATGGTCTCTATTTAAATTTTTTCTCTGAAGTTTTAAAGCAAGGCAGACATGGAAAGTCCAGAGAATACCATGACATCTTCGGTGAAGGAATAACCTAACAACATGAAATGCTTATTTAAGTAATTGCTTGTCATTAGACACTGGGACCTGTTTGAGATTCTGTCGAGCCTCTATCAGTTTTAATACTTAATTTATTAGTATACGATGTTCTAGTCTATACATATGGCACATATCTGTATTTTATATATAAAATCAAAAGTTACAATTTCTGTTGGTGATTTGAAGGATTCTTGAATTGGTGGATTAACCCATTCTATACTTACTAATAAATCCTAAAAGTTTTTGTTTTCAGTCTTAAATGATTAAATAAGCTGATGTCTGTAACAAAGTAGCAAAGCTAAGGTGTTGCATAGAAGCTTAAGGTGTGGTTCAAAGTATAGCTTTGCTCAGAAAAACTCCTATAAGAACAGCATGAAAAAAATTATTTCTTTTGCCTTGATTCTGACACCACATATGCTTTCTGTAGTCAAGTAGAGAGATGAGGTTTGGTTTTTTTGGGTTTTGTTTGGGGTTTTTTTGGGTGGGTGGGTGGGCGGGTGTTTTTTTTGGTTTATTACAAAGAAAACTGCCAGATGTACAAAACCAACCTTGGCTCCTTTAATCACCCAGCATTATTTCTTGCTCCTATGTCACTTCCTGTAACAAAAGTCCTCCCTTGCCAAACAGTATCCTCATCACAGTTGCGTAACCCCATTTTTTAAAAGTACGCCTTTGGTGACATCTGTTAAAGTTGAGCTCAGGTTGCATAAGTAACCAAATGTCTCTCTTAAGTGGATGCTTATAAACAAGTCTGCACAAGTAGCTATAACCCAGTTTGTGTGTGCTTTCCCTCACTTTTTTAACTGAGCTAGTCAGAACAGTAAGTGTGCAAAATATTCAGGCATGAATCATCACAAAAGTTACTCTGGCTCTCTTCTCAAATTCTACAGAAATGTTGAGCAAGACTGTCATGTCACTTTTGAGAATTAAATCATGCCTGGAAGTAGAATTGTCCAGTATATACGTGACATCTTGCTTTTATAGTGCTTTTACATTTGTTCAGCCTAGAAATAGTTGAAGACAGATTTTTCCACTTGTGTAATCTATAGCTTTCTTCACTCTCTTTCAATTGGTTTGACTTTTAATATAATACAATTCAAGAAGTCTCACAGAACTGCATAGGTATTATGCATAGGTATCGTTTAGGATGTCCCTTAACAACCATGACTATTTGCAAGATTATCTTAATAATTCCTGAAAAGGCCAAACAAAATCTCAGAAATTGTAAATAATCTTTTTTTGTTCATTCATCAAATACAGAATTCTACAACATTAAATCTAATTTTAGATCAGAACTACACATTACATACAGAAACATATATATTTGCTTTTCACTCCTAGCTCAGAAAGGTTGAGCTGCCATAACCCTCAGAAAATTCAATACAAAGTACATATAAAGATAGATTTTCTACAAAAATCGAAGTAATGAAGTATGTTCAAGCTCTAAAATGCAATGCATATTTAAGGAGTGTAATCAACGTAATTTAATTTAATTCATTTGTTTAAATGTTTAGATTATATATTCACTTTTCACTTTGGACAATATGAATGCTACAACTAGACATTTGGAGTCTTCTGGTAGCTTCATTAATTTCATTGAAGGAAAGATTTACATATTGTCATAAGAAAGATTACAGATGGATATGCTGTATTAAGATTCTATATAAAGCAAATTACTAAATTAAAGACAAATTTAATCAGAGTGTATTTCACAGGTAAGTAGGAATGGTTTAAACTGTATTTAAAGTAATTATTATTAATATTTCTGTGATCTTTTCACATTTTTCTTCTCCCTCATTGATTCCTAGTGTTCAAATTCCATTAGTTTTATTTTCTTTCATTTGTTGCCTAAGAGATGATAACGATGGTACTTAAGAGAGACAAAAGATGCAGCCAAGGAGGAGGGGGAAGGGTGCAGTGTGCTACTGTCTCTGAGCTAGGGAGCTTTCTCCTTGGAAGTGCAGAGATACCGCGAGATCTTGGCTGAGGGGCGACGAGCTGGGCTCAGTTCCTCACTCTCTCTTGCTCTCAGGACCAGAGGAGGAGATGGTACTGTTGCTGCTGTGGAGAGAATTTGAGGTCACTGTGGAGTTCCGTCCTTTACTGCTTCTTCCTTACCATGAGTGAGCTTTTGCTCGTAAGAGTGGCCATTGAACTGGGACCTTATTAACACCCGATCTCACTGGAAAGAACCCTCACCATCTGCTCGGGTGCCTCAGGGGAAAACCCCGGACCCCGCCCCCTTCCCCTCCCCCCGCCAAGGGAGCATCTCCCAGCTGTTTGCGGAAGCCTGGCTACCACTGCCCAGCCCTGCTGTTTTCTGCCCCTGCTTTGGGTTTTTCGCTACACTTTGACACCCTGTGTCTGCTCGACCCTCCAGGGCTCCTGCTACGGCTGTGGAGTTTCTGCTGTATTTTGTTTGCCACCCCAGGGGGTGTGCTTGCCTCTGCCATTCCAGCTTGCCGCTCCGAGGTTCCTGCTACAGCCCATTTCACCATCTGGAGGGGCACTGGGACCGGCTGCCCCCCATGAGTTTGTAAAGGAAGCCCATTGTCAATCTCTCGCGCCGGCTGCGCCGCCATTACCGTGTGGAGAGACGGCCGAACTCGTGCCACAGCGCCCCCTGCAGGCCGGGGGAACCATCGCACCTGCCCTGCCCGGCCGGGAGCCACCAGCGCCCCCTGCCGGCTGTGGCCGTAACTGCAGCAAAGGGGAAAGGGCCTGACAGCCGAGAGAGGCTGGCACTGGGTTTGTGGTTTGGTTTGTAGTTGCTGCTGTTGTTGTTTGTTTGCCTTGTTATACATATACACATACTAGTAAAGAACTGTTATTCCTTTTCCCATATCTTTGCCTGAAAGCCCCGTAATTTCAAAGTTATAATAATTTGGAGGGAAGGGGGTCATATTTTCCATTCCAAGGGAGGTTCCTGCCTTCCTTGGCAGACACCCGTCTTTCAAAACAAGACTCATGGATATTAACCCACAGCAACTAAAAAAAAATCTTTCTGTAAACATATTCTAAACATAAATCACATTATTCTAGTGCTTACCTTTTTTCTGAAAGACTTAAAAAAACCCCCAAACACAGAAACAAACCAACACACAAAAAATATTACCAAAACAGTGAAAATCTAGAACATCAAGAGCATTCTGTTTTAAATTGTTTGGTCAATTAACTAATCTGTGTTAAAACGGAAGTTTTATAAAAAAGATTGTGTTTACTTTGTTGTCTAGACTTTTTGAGAAAACATTGGAATACAAAGTTTTTAGTTAGCTCTACCCACAGCTATCCAACAGGCAGCCTATCTCTTTTCCTGCTGAGGATAAAATGGATCGGAACCAAATGGAAACTCATGCAGTTCTACTGCTAGAGAGCAACAATCCCCATCAATATACCTATGTATGTGCATAAATCGTACTGTGCCCTACAGATTTTTTCAGTGCTTAAGTAAATGAGGTAAGGGAAAAACTAAATCTCACTCATTCTGCAGCACCTAGCACTACCAGAAATTTCGTAGTCTATAAGAACAGCCATGAAATGTGCATATGCTCACAAAAAAACAGCCAAGAATTTTGAATGCTTGGGTTTTTTCCACTACTTGGTGAACGTTACATGTATGCAAAAACCTTACAAGGAAAGTCTGATAGTAATCCCTCAGTACTCAAATGAATTCTATGAAAGATTTAAAAGATTTTGTAGATATATTCTAATAATTTCTGAGTTAAAAAATTGGTGAAGATCACATACAAAAGGTCATCCAAAAAAAGCATCTTTTTTGCTTCTTTTCCTCTTGAAATTTTAAAAACCATATAAATGCAGAGATTGAAAACATTTACTTAATATGTATTAGTGTCTGTATCTGATGACAGAAATGTATCTTTAGTAGAAATTAAACTCTTAACAAAAAGTGGGGGAGGACAAGACTGAAAAGGCCTGGCAGAAGCTCCTTTATGCACATCCAATAACTGTTTTGAAAAGCAAAACAAATAAAAAAGCAAGACTTAATCCCTACATTATAAAAGCTACATTTACACTTATTTTGCAGTGTGGACACAAAAAGTTGATTTTCCACCTGTCACAAGGGAGTATTATAACACCCTTTTTCTGGGGAAGGGGGGAACAAACAATTACTAACAATACTGGGAATCTCCAAAAGAGGATCTACTACAGCTAGGGGGGGAGGGGAAAAGTATATTCAGTTGTGTCAAATGAATTGCTGAGTGATGGTATCTGAACTGAGGAGATGGAAACTACTGGAAAGTAAGGGCACAAAATGGAAAGGACAGAAAAAATTTCATGAGGTTGTCAGAACTTCTTAAAATGCTCTTAAACCAATGAGTCTTCATCAGTAAACCAATCTACCAGTTAAACTAATACCTGGAAGTTATTCTTTCCACAAAGGGAGGGTGGCAGGGATGAGAGGGAAAGAGAGAGAAGCATAGGGAGGACACAGAAGGGAAAATAGAGCAATGACATCAGGAATTAAGTTGCACTATAATCCTACATGTGTGCCATCACTATTACATTCTTAACCAGAAAGTTCAATAATCATGAAACAAAAGATTCACGGGAAGATTAGAAATGCTAAAGTGTGGGACGAAAAAAACAGATATTCAGAACTGCACAGACAGAAAACATTGCAGAGGTAAACAGATTTTTTCTCTCATAGAAGTTGTTACAGTGACAAAATCTCTTTATACACATATTATTGTAGGAAGTTGGTATTGTTCAAAGTATTCCATTTAACTGATTTATAGATTCATCCTAGAAACAATTTCTTAGGTGACAATCACTCTGAAAAGAACTAAGAGTCCACCCACAGAACGCCTTAATTGAGCAAAACAGTTTTAGAGAGAGATTTCCAGAGAAAAGGGAGAGAGTAAATCAGCAAGTTCAATTACATATGATAAGGGACCTATACTAACCTACCGCATAAAAAGACCACAGTGAAGAGAAAAATATTCAAAGGCAGATCCAGTGATACTTCATTCATTCATTTACATATTTTTAGCAGAAACTCATCATTAATAGAGAAAGCTTTATACTAGCTTCAGTAATAATTTAATCAAGGCATATTCATAAATATTTGTTCATTTTGTAACTGCAGTCATTTCATAGCAAAAGTTCAAACATAACTTTCATTTTCTGGCTTCTAACTGAAGGTTTATAATGAAACTGTACATAACCTGACTGTTTAGCTATTCATTAACAATGCTGAACTCAGAACTGCTACTGTGCCATCCTGTACCACTGCCTAACTGCACTGTAACTGCTTTTCAGTCAAGCAAACAATTGCTCTTTCAAGTGACAAAAATGCACGCCTGCTCTCAAGGAGACATGCATTTTACTGCATCTTTAAAGAAAAATGTACAGTCTATGATATCAAAAGACTACCAGTATGAAAATATCAACACTTCATTGTAGAAAAATGTACAAATGATGAAAAAAAATCCTCTTTAACAGCAATACATTAATAGAGAATCATCCCATACAGACCTGGGACACGCCACATTGCAGAAAATTCTACACAAACCCTCTACTCAAGAATGAATAAAAGATTCCTCCCACCAGCTAGGGCAAACCAAAATAACCCAAGACGTTTTTAATGAGGATTCTCCACAAAACCCAGAAAATCAGCAAGTGAGTCCATCTGCAAGAATAAATGTCAAATAAAAACGGAGGTTTTAAGCCAGTACTTTTTTTGGTCTTTTCCACAGATGGTCCATGAGAAACTTCCTACTTCGCCTCCCTTCAGTGAGATCATCCTCTATTACTACAGAAATTAATGTGATGTTGAAAATAAGCATGGTGAGGCTATATTGTATGATCAGCTGAGGAAAGAGACTGTGAGAGTGTAGGGTTTCTCACACAGAAAACCATAAAACACTAATGAAATACAAGAAATATGTTATACATCTACTTTAATAGATTTAAATCACTTGCATATCCCTTTTTCTTTACTTCATGCACATCCACTTGAGCTTATTTTAGTAACACATTTGTACTCTGTCTAGGACTCTGGTACATGTTTTTGAGTCTTACCACTATGCTTGTCATTTTAACAGTGGTTTTTCATTTCCATGCGATTTCCAACATACAAAATACCATCTCCTCTAATTATCTCTACACTCTTAGAGGCACCCAGCACTTAACGACAGAGGTGTTGGAAAGCAAATTACTACCAGTCTGATCCCAAGTCTATCTCACAGCAGAATGTCATCAAGTTTCATGACTGTTTGTGTATAAACTGCAATATATGTAATGGTATAGTAAATTCTTTTTTTCCTGTATTTTATCCTTAGGGATTATGATGGCTGCTTGTATTTAAATTTGGATATTACAGAAGTCTGGTAGTGTTTAGGACAGTATAAACTAAGGTGCAAATGTCCGCAAACGACTTTTACCCATAAACCCTGTCTGGCACCCATCCACGTAAATATTCCGAAGCGCTCTTGTGGCATGTGGAAGCGGTGGGAGCTGGGCACTCAAATGAGCACGGCGGCTCCCACGGGCCCGGCCGGAGCTGATGCAGGCGAGTCGTACTGCTGTTCTTCAGCGTCGGCCGCGGCCCCCCGGAGCTCTCGCACGGCCGTTCCCTGGGGAAGGCTGCACAATAAAAACAAGCCCTAGCTAAACCCGGGAATGAAGCACAAAGCAAACGGTGTCAGACCTACCTCTCCCCACCACAGCACTGAGTCAGCCGGCCTGCCCGATGATAAGGGGGGGCGAGGCGGAGAGCATGTACTGCAGTACGACACACTGTAGAGAACGACCCCCCCTCCCTTCGCTGTCTGCTGAGGAAAGGAGAAGCGGGGCGAGAGGAGGGCGCTGCTCCTTCGGACCGCCTCCTTGCCTTCCCTGAGCTGAAAGGCCGCCACCGGCCGCAGTCACCCACCCCGGCCTAAAGCTCCAGCAACCCATCACCCGGCGGGCAGCGGGCCGGGACCCTGCTGGCAAGCAGAGCAGAGCCGGGCGGGGCGCGGCACCGCCCACCACCGCTCACCACGGTCCCCGCAGCCGCACCCGCTCTGCGCACGCGGGCGTGCTGCCCTCTCGCCCTCTCCTCCCCGGCGCTTGCGCGCTTCGCCCCCTGGCCTGTGCGTGGGCCGGGGCAGCGTGCCGGTTGGCGGTGCCAGCGCGGGTCGTGGTGCCTCCTGCGCTTCGGCTGTCGGGCGCTCGCTCCCCCTCCATCCCTCTGCTTAGCGCGGGCCCCTTCTTCCTTCCGCGGGGCCCTGCAAGCGGTTTGAAATTTACCGCAGTCTCTCACTCGAGTTCTCGATGTGGCTGTAAGCGCCCGGCGCTGAAGGGGAGGAGGCAAGAGCGCGGGGCGGGGAAGAGGAGGGCGGCCTGCAGCGGAGCGGCTTGTCTGCCTACAGCTCCGGTTTCCCCAACCCCTCACGGGGAAGGGGTGGGAGGGGGCGGTGGAGAGGGTTAAGTGAGGTAGCAGTTCCTTTGCCGCGGCCCGTCCCTGTCTGGCGGGTACTGTGGTCGCCCTGGGGCGTCTTTTGCCACTGTTCCCCCATCTCTGGGCGTACGGAGTGAGGGAAGGAAGGAGCCTGAAGTGATTCCGGGACCCACGAGCCCTCACACCCCTGGAAGCGGTGGAGGGAAGAGTGAAACAATTCCCCCCTCCCCACTGAGGCCTCCCGGTGCTGCGGCAGGCTGGCCCACAGGTAAGGCTCCCTGGGGCCCAGGCAGGGTAAGGGCGAGGGCCGGGAGGAGGAAGGATGTCACACACAAAACGCGGACGACGAAGCGAGGCGGGAACCCGGTTCTTCAGGTTTGGAGGAGCGGCTCAGCCGGAACTCCCTGGTCGGGGCGGCGGTGCGCGGCCCCTTCCTAGTGGCCACGGTCAGACTTGGTGCGGGCGGGCCAGGGGAAGCCGGGCCCGGCCTGGCGCGAGCCCTTCCGGCGGGCGGCTGCCGCTCGCCGGGCGCGATCCTTCCTCCTGACCCGCGGGAAGCTGCCGTGCGCCCCTCAGGGGCTGAGTGGAAACGGCGGAATGCGGGAAAAACGAATATGTGCTGAAATCACAGCTGTGTGTATTTCGGTGCCTTTCTCTCTCGCATTTCCTCAGTGCACGTTACCACGGCTTCGCAGTTGCCGGGGCGGTAGGGCGTGCCCCCCTCTGCAGCGAGCTGCGTTGGGAGTCAGTCACGCTTGCTGATGCTTAGTCGTTTGGGGTTTTTTGTTTATTTTGGAGCACGCTGTTTTATTTTTAGTATACCCTGTTGCTATAATTGTAAAGAGGTTGTTGAGGATGATAAGAGAGATGAGCACATTCATGAGTTTGGAAGGAGCCCGAAAACAGCTCCGGACTGTGATCTGCTCCATGTATTTTAAGTGATTTCCAGTTTGAATCCTAGCATGACTCTTTGAAGGGCAGTGCTATGTATTTCACTGATAATATAAATATTTTGTAGATGAATTAGTACTGTGGTGACTTTTTATGATCTACTCGGTGATTTTCTCATTTTAGAGAGACCTACAGGCATTTTTTGCTCGAAATGAGGAAGGTCTAGGATCAATTTTCTCCCTTTAAAGTATCATTGTTAGGGTGAAACGTCTTTGGAGATGTGGGGCGGGAGGTTTCTTACAAAGTGTAATATTAAATCAGTGCTTGTCTGTGCTCTTTAAACGTTCATTGTGTCTTGATTGTGAAGAGATGTAAATTAAATGTACTGCGGTCCAGAAACAGTTACCTTCTTATATACATCTGCTTCCTTGTTTAATGTAATTGCATAGTGATGATGTAAGAATAGATAAAAGGTGCTTTAGCAGTACAAAATAGTTTGACGTACATGGTATCCTTTTGCTATTGTTTCCTGTTACTTGGGTTTGGAGGTGTTTAGCTTACTGTGAAGTCAGTCTTACCTGAACTGAATTCTTGGCTGTAACTGATAACTTGTGAATAGAAGATGGTTGTGTGAAATATGTCAGGTGTAGCTTGTTGGCCTAAACACCAGTATTTCTTGTGAATTGACTCCAGAGGAGCTTTTTTTAAAGTCTCATTCTCTCAGAAGATGGCATAGTACTTTAAGACGTGAACTTTCAGAAAGTGCTGTTTAGACTCTGTCTAGTGGGGATCTGTAGTGCTTATTAAGGTCTAGACTTTCACATAGCACACAATTTGGCATGTGCATATACAAAAAAAACCCTAGATCGGTATAATATGTAATTGAATAGCTCTGGTATATAATGTCAGCAGAGGATTAGAAATAAGTAATAGATTTGATACTGTGTTGTTGTTTGTAAGATCCTAATGTGAAGATATGTGGTGATAGTAATGAGTTAGTGCAGTCCAGTAGCATTACGAAAAATGATTAGAACTGCTTTCTGAGAAAGTAATTAAATTTTATTGTCTTAATATCTGGAACCTAGGTAACGTGTAATTGTAGGTCAGGGACGGTTTGTGTTTATGCATTACATGCTTTTCAGAATAGTTCATGTAAGTAACACTGTCTGCTTGTGAAGGTGATGATAAAGTTCACGTTTCCTTGAGCTAAACCAGCAGAGTTAGATCTGCTTTAAGGGAAGAGGTGAAGGGGTATTTATCAAAGAAAGGGCAGGTGGGCATAAGTGTTTCTAAGCCTACCAAGTTTGCTACCACAGCAGAGAACTAGTCAGCAGGAATGATGTCAGCTGATAGTTTCCTCCAACTGCCTTTTCTTTGTTGTACTGTAACTGTAGCACAAGTAGGAAAGAGTGTAGGAGTGTATGAAATTGGTGAGGGAAAAATATTTTAAATAGTTGCAGCTTGTTACAGAATGTGGGTTGTTACCATGGGGCTCTCCATTTCATTAAAAAAAGTGGAGCCTCAATATAGTAGCAGTGTTTTGTTTTTTAATGAGCAGTGAATCATGCTTTTGCAAAATGACAGAAAGGTTACTCATTTTGAAAAAGCTGACAATATAAAAATGATAGTTGCTTCATTTTAGAATAAATACTTCTGGAAGATCCTTGTGTTTTTTTTTTATTATGCATTTTCATAATTTTTTTTATAGTGCTCCTTTTAGTGCTGTCATTCCCTTATGTTTTAAAGTTCCGTTTGAATTCTTAGTTTATTCCCAGATCTTCAGCATTTATAGTAGCTGATTCTAGAAAAGAACAGTAGTGATTCTAGAAAAGCCAATCTGTGTTATGCTGCTTCTCTGGAAACTATATATGCTTTACATTGTGCCCTGAGAGATCCTCTGGTGAGTCACCATTATAAGAGCTTTCCAGATGCTGCGTGTCACTGATGATAATATTGTGTATGTAAAGTACTTTGTGCAGTAATGGTATCTCCAGTTGCAGCTGTTGGCAACTGACTGTCAGAGAACTCATACTTCATAAAACAAGTTGCCACCACTTGAAATTGCATCACTTCAAGACGTTGTTCTGGAATTTTGGTAATTTGCAAAGACTGGTGAAGGTCACCAAAGATAGCTTGGCAGGTCTGGAGGTGTACTGTAGTTCTACAGGGCTGTAGGATGCCTTAGTACATTTACTGTCTTGCACTGCTTTACATTTGCTAATGCTAGCCAGGCACTGTTGACTTCATGGATTCATCAGGCATTTGCAGACCCTTGCAAGCTGCATAATGGCTTTTTGATTGTCTTAACTGGGGACTTTCTGTTGGTCTCTAACTTCATAACAGCAACAAACTGAGGGATTTCAACTCCCTCTAAGGAATTGTAATTCTATTGCTAAATACCATGAACTCATAAGAAGTTGTATTTCTCAGATTTTAAAACAGCAAGTAAACTGTAAATGTACTGCATTAAGGGGGTGGATTGTGCAGTTGTCTAAAGAGTTAAGTTCTTTTCCTGAAAAAGCTGGCATAAGCTTGTCCACTCAGAGCAGAAATTTTGTGCTAACAGTTTTTGAAGTGGGCCATGATGAGAGATGAACAGCTCCTTAAAACAGAAACACTGTTCATCAGGTGGAATAACTTTGCCTCCAATACAGTGTTAAGCACTGTAATCTTTTGGCAGATTGTAATGATAGGCTTTTCTCAGTCTTTGCATTTTCCCTTTAATGTTAGGCTCTTTCACTTATAGTAGCAGTTCTTTTTTGGCAATAGTTCTTGTTTCAGTTAATATTCTGAACAAGGTCATTCTGAATGAAAATTCTAAATGAGTCCTTAAAATTATTGTATTAAAACCAGTCTGTTTCTTTCTCAGTGCATTAAAACCTAATCTATTTCTCTCCTTCCTACATGTCCCTTTGTTGGGTCATGGTCACCCTGTGATCATGCAGCCCTTTTTCTTGCATGGGTGCTTTTGGACCTATGAGCAAACATTTATTGCAAAGAGAGTACCCTCTCTTTGTATAGGGTCTTTCTTCTGAGGAAGACTCTTGTGTCTGTCTTGCATAATTTTAAATTTTTCTATGTCTATTTGCTTTGTCTCCTTTGAAGTTTGCTTGGACAAAGCAGTGAAGATCAAGCAAACAAGAATGTGGCTTCCAATATGATTATGCTCCTCCTCACATATGAATGCAACCATTGCAGTACTAATACTTTTGCATTCAGATTCTGTTTCAAGCAGACATCAGTTCTAGAGCAGTGCCATTCTTCTCTGTTGTTGAATCAATTATACAGAGATGGTGTCTACACAGGTGAATTTTAGTTATCTTGTAGTCTTTCTTGAAAGAGAAATGGAGAGTTTTGGTCTGTTATTTATAGCCTGTTCCCACTAAGGTATCTGGATCCTATGTAATGCCAAGTATGCTGGCATACACCCAGGCATTTACAACAGGTGGTGCCACTGAAGGTGGTGAGTGATAGGCCCTTAACTTGTAGTGTAGCTCATTTTTTTTCTCTTAAGACAAATCAGACTTTTTTCCTAGGAAGCAAAAAAAGAAATAAGGAGAACCTTTAGTCAGAAGGTAGTATGAAGAAGAGCAGACAGCAAAGACTTGTGGAAGAGATAAAAATGTATATATGCCTGAAGTGAAGACAGAGGAGAGGCATTTGAGTGATATTGTCACAGGTCTTCTGGGTTTTTTGGGGCCTTCAGACACTTCAGTGTTTTGGAATGAAATGCAACAGGATGTCACTTCATCAGTTGTGTAATACAATGTGTAACCATGCCTATAGAATTAGGCATGCAATAGATGTGACTCAGGAATTTTGAACTGTAAATGCAGCAGATATTGTAATGTTCTTTGCTTTTGTGTTAACCTTTCTAAACTATAAAAGACAATAGCAAACTGTTCTTTGTCTGGTTGTGGTTTGGTGTTCTCTTTAGTTATTTTTTATGAAAATTCTAATGTTACAGCATGTATTAAATTCTTTATCCCATGCAGCAGCAAAATTCTTTATCCCATGCAGCAAAATAACTTTTTGTGTAATCAGAAAGTTATTGAAGTGAAACATCTTAGAAGTATTTCTGCATGCATGTGAAGTATTGGTATCTTATATTTTCCTGAGAAGTAGCATAATGATATTTATAGTATTAGACTAATTAGCATATTACAGTATGTCTAGGTTTCTGTAGTACCGAACTTTATAACAAGAAATTAAATACACTGACATACATCAGCTTAATTAAAAGTTAAATGGAATGGAAGAAATTGTGACAAGACCCTTGAAGAAATATTAAAACATCTAATTAAAGAAAGCTTATATTGAGGTTTAGTTTCAAAGTTGAGAGCAATAATAAGTATAGAATCATATATTTTCTTTTGGAAGGATTCTTTGGAGGTCATCCTTTGCCCAAAGTATTGTCAATTAGAAAAGGTTTTTCAGAGCCTTGTCTAATTAAGTTTTCACCATCTTCAGGGATGGACATTTCACAGCCTCTCTAGGCTGGTGTTTAACTGTTCTGTTCTTCAACTCCAAGGTCCCCTATTAGCACGATTTCTGCTGGAGATGTGGACACTCTAGATTTGTGTGTACCTCTGCTGTTCTCTAATGTGTGCTGTGCTATGTGCTAATGCATGTGCCCTAATGCAGTGAGAGCTACCCAACAATCTCACATTCACACACTTAAGGTGTGTACTGACCCTCCCTGTACTGACCACCTGCTAGCTGGAGTGCAGGATCTTGTATCCACTGGGAGGGATGCTGTATTGTTTAGCCTGGACAGATATTACCATGCAGTCAGTGGGGTGACTTCTGACAGCATCAAACCAGGTTTTGACTGCTGCTGTTACCCCTCTAAGGTCTCTGCTACTGGTATAGACTTTCAATTTGATTTTGGTTTTATTTTCAAGAGGACTCCTTTACTTCAAACAAATACTTCTGACTAATCTCCTAGTTTCTGATGAATGTAACTGATGATCCTCTTGCTCTTCAACATGACCATTTTGAGGCCCATACCCTGTCAGACAGTTTTGCTTATTTGATTCCTACACATAAAGATTTCCATCTTCGCATTTGTTATTATCCAGGCCATTCTGCCTGTCACCCGTGTCACTGAACACTGGCCCTACAGTTTTCTTAGTCTTTCTTGTGTTCCTGATGTCCTTAGAGTAGCCTTTCTCTTTGTCCTTATCAGACTTTGCTAGTTTTAGTTTCAGCTGAGCTTTGACTTTCTTAATTCCTCCTTGTAGGCAAAGGCAACATCTCTGTATACCTTCTGGGTAATCTGTCCTGCCCCCTCTTGTGTTTGGGCTCAGTCAGGAGTTCTGTGCTCATTCTAGGTGAGAAGCATGGCAGATGGCTGGCAGGAATGCCACACTTGGCTTCCTCCACAGTGACTGAGATGAAGTGTGTTCCTCATGTAAAGCATCAGCACCTAATTTTTATGAAATTACTACTCTGTAAATTAGTACTTCCTGTTAAACTGAACATAGCTATACTAAAATTAGCTATATAACCCATTACATTCCCCAAATTCATCTGCCAGCTAAGAGCATTTCACTGAATTAACAAACCAAAAGTTTGTTGCCTATTAGAAATGGTATGTTGTTTAAAAGATGTCAACAATTGCAGTTCAAGTCTATGGTATGTGCAGTTATTCTTCAGTTTTTACTTATGTGTGTCCTGGTTTGAAAGACAGGTGTCTGTCAAGGAAGGCAGAAGCCTCCCCTGAAATGGAAAATGCAACCCCCTTCCCTCCGAATTATTATAATTTTGAAATTAAGGGGCTTTCAGGCAAAGATATGAGGGGTAGGAATAACAGTTCTTTACTAATATATATATATGTATGACAAGGCAAACAAACAACAATAACTATGGCAGTAACAGCAAACACAACCACAAACCCAGTGCCAGCCCCTCTCGGCTGTCGGGCACCCCCTCCCCCCCCTTCGGTGCAGTTCCAGTCACAGCTGGCAGGAGCGGCTCAGGGTCCCGGGAAAGGATGGACGAAAAGCTTCACAAACCCTCTGGGTGGCTGATCCCGGTGTCCGGCCGGACCCTCGGGAGCAGCAGGCTGGAGCAGCAGAGACGAGCACAGATCCCGGGTGGCAGACGAGATGTAGCAAACTGCGGGGCTGCAGTGGGAGCGCCGGGAGGTCTCAGCTGGCGAGGGTGTGCGGGCTACAGTGCAGCGAAGGGGTCCAAGAGGCAGCAGGAGCAAAGCGGCTGCGGCCCGGCACGCAGCAGGGCAGGGAAAAGGTGGGCTTCGGAATCTGGGTTTCTCAGGTGGAAGGAAAAAAAAAAAACCGCCGAAAAGAAGAAACCTCCAGCTCTGACCCACACCTTCCTCACTCCGCGGGTACCAGCAAACCCTGCTCCCCCACCCCCCAGGTGAAAAACAAGTAGCTAGTTCGTACCCCCGCCCTCTGTGGCTGGCCCTTTTGTTCTTCTTAAGCACCCAGTGATTCGTCCCCTTGGAAAACAGATATGGGGAAAATTCTTTAAGAGAAAAAAAAAAAAAAACAAAAAAAAAAAAAACAGGAGAACTCATCAAACCCCCAACATTATCCACCCCGAATTTTTCCCATACTAACATGTTACATCAAACTTAACCCTTTCAACCATATACACACATGCATCACCCTAACTATATACATATATATACATGCAGATACTGATACAAGTACAGTGCCATGGGTAGTTCACCCTAAAACAAGGTCCCCTTGAGGTATGCATCGGGTCTCTCCATCCTTTTGCATCACCCACCAGGTGCAACCTGGTCCCTGAGCAAAGACAACCCCACGGATGGGTTTGTCTTTGCTCGAGGCAGAATTAACCCAAACAGTTTTTCCAAGCATACCTCTCATGTGTACCACTGGAACCTTATCCCCATCTGTTGTTTGTAGGGGTTCAGATTGGGCAGGGCCTGCTCGGTTGGTGGAGCCTCGGGTGTTCACTAACCAGGTGGCTTTTGCTAAATGCATCTCCCAGTTTTTGAACGTCCCCCCGCCCAGTGCCTTCAAGGTGGTTTTCAGCAATCCATTACACCGCTCAACCTTCCCAGCTGCTGGTGCATGGTAAGGGATATGGTACACCCATTCAATGCCATGTTCTCTAGCCCAGGTGTTTATGAGGCTGTTCTTGAAATGAGTCCCGTTGTCAGATTCAATTCTCTCGGGGGTACCATGCCTCCACAGGACTTGCTTTTCAAGGCCCAGGATGGTGTTTCGGGCAGTAGCATGAGGCACAGGGTAGGTCTCCAGCCATCCAGTGGTGGCTTCTACCATTGTGAGCACATAGCGCTTGCCTTGGCGTGTTTGAGGCAGTGTGATGTAATCAATCTGCCAGGCCTCCCCATACTTGTATTTGGACCATCGCCCACCATACCATAGGGGTTTCACTCGCTTGGCTTGCTTGATCGCAGCGCACGTCTCACAGTCATGGATCACCTGGGAGATACTGTCCATGGTTAGATCCACCCCTCGGTCTCGTGCCCACTTATAGGTGGCATCTCTGCCCTGATGGCCTGAGGCATCATGGGCCCATCGAGCTAAGAACAACTCTCCTTTGTGTTGCCAGTCCAAGTCTATCTGTGACACCTCTATTTTCGCGGCCTGATCTACCTGTTTGTTGTTATGATGTTCTTCATTAGCCCGGCTCTTGGGGACGTGAGCATCTACGTGGCGGACTCTCACGGATAGCTTCTCTACCCGAGCGGCAATGTCTTTCCACTCATCAGCAGCCCAGATTGGTTTTCCTCTACGCTGCCAATTGGCCTTCTTCCACCTTTCCAGCCAACCCCACAGAGCATTGGCTACCATCCACGAATCAGTGTAGAGGTAGAGCTTTGGCCACTTCTCTCTTTCAGCTATGTCCAGAGCTAATTGGACAGCTTTGAGTTCAGCAAGTTGGCTCGATCCACCTTCTCCTTCGGTAGCTTGTGCAACTTGTCGTGTGGGGCTCCATACAGCAGCTTTCCATTTCCGGCTAGCACCTACAATTCGGCAGGAACCATCAGTGAAGAGGGCGTATTGTCTTTCATTCTCCGGTAGCTCATTATATGGTGGGGCTTCTTCGGCACGTGTCACTTGCTCCTCTTCTTCTTCAGAAGATAACCCAAAGGTCTCACCTTCTGGCCAATTCGTAATTATTTCTAAGATCCCAGGGCGATTCGGGTTCCCAATTCGGGCGCGCTGCGTGATGAGGGCAATCCATTTGCTCCAAGTAGCGTCAGTGGCGTGATGCGTGGAAGGGACCTTTCCCTTGAACATCCACCCCAGCACCGGTAGTCGGGGTGCCAGGAGGAGTTGTGCTTCTGTGCCGATTACTTCTGAGGCAGACTGGACTCCTTCATAGGCGGCCAGGATTTCCTTCTCTGTGGGAGTATAGTTGGCTTCGGACCCTCTGTAGCTTCGGCTCCAGAATCCCAGTGGTCGGCCCCGAGTCTCACCAGGCACCTTCTGCCAAAGGCTCCAGGACAGACCCTTGTTCCTGGCTGCAGAGTAGAGCACATTCTTCACCTCGGGTCCTGTCCTGACTGGGCCCAGGGCTACTGCATGAGCGATTTCTTGCTTGATCTGTGTGAAGGCTTGTTGCTGTTCAGGGCCCCAATGGAAATTGTTCTTCTTGCGGGTAACCAGGTAGAGCGGACTCACAATCTGGCTGTACTCGGGAATGTGCATCCTCCAAAAACCTAGGGCTCCTAGGAAAGCTTGAGTTTCCTTTTTATTGGTTGGTGGGGACATAGCAGTGATCTTGTTGATGACCTCAGTGGGAATCTGACGTCATCCATCTTGCCACTTTACTCCCAGGAACTGGATCTCTCGGGCAGGTCCCTTGACTTTGCTCTTCTTGATGGCGAAGCCAGCGTCCAGGAGAATTTGGATGATTTTCTCTCCTTTCTCAAATACTTCTGTTGCCGTGTTCCCCCACACAATGATGTCATCAATGTACTGCAGATGTTCTGGAGCCTCACCCTTTTCCAGTGTGGCCTGGATCAGTCCATGGCAAATGGTGGGACTGTGCTTCCACCCCTGGGGCAATCGATTCCAGGTATACTGCACGCCCCTCCAAGTGAAGGCAAACTGAGGCCTGCACTCCGGTGCCAAAGGAATGGAGAAAAATGCATTAGCAATGTCAATGGTGGCGTACCACTTCGCTGCCTTGGACTCCAGCTCGTACTGGAGCTCCAACATGTCTGGCACGGCAGCGCTCAGTGGTGGAGTCACTTCATTCAAGGCACGATAGTCCACAGTCAATCTCCATTCCCCGTCAGATTTGCGCACAGGCCAAATGGGGCTGTTGAAGGGTGAGTGGGTCTTGCTGACCACCCCTTGGCTCTCTAGCTCGTGGATCATCTTGTGGATGGGGATCACGGCATCCCGATTTGTCCGATACTGCCGGCGGTGCACTGTTGAGGTGGCAATTGGCACTCGTTGCTCTTCCACTTTCAGGAGCCCAACTGCAGAAGGATTCTCGGAGAGTCCAGGCAGGGTGTTCAATTGCCTAATGCCCTCTGCCTCCACAGCAGCTATTCCGAATGCCCACCTGAGTCCTTTTGGGTCTTTGTAGTAGCCGTTCCGGAGGAAGTCTATGCCCAGAATACATGGGGCCTCTGGGCCAGTCACAATCGGATGCTTTTGCCACTCCTTCCCAGTCAGGCTCACCTCAGCTTCCAACAAGGTCAACTGCTGTGATCCCCCTGTCACGCCAGCAATAGAAACGGGTTCTGCCCCCACATGTCCCGATGGCATTAAAGTACACTGTGCACCAGTATCAACCAACGCGTCATATTTCTGTGGCTCTGATGTGCCAGGCCATCGGATCCACACTGTCCAAAAGACCCGGTTCTCCCATGCCTCTTCCTGGCTAGAGGCAGGGCCCCTCTAGCCCTGGTTATCATTTCCTCCCTGGGCATACATGCTAGAAGTTCCTTCAAGGGGATCCGACATATCATCCTCCCTTCTGGAATACCTGTCAGCTCGGTCACGGGAGGCTGAGGCTACTCTCACTCTAGCAGAACCCCCTCGGTTAGCGTCTCTCTCCTTGAGTTCACGCACCCGTGCTGCCAGGACAGAAGTGGGTTTCCTATCCCACCTTCTCATGTCTTCCCCATGGTCACACAGGAAAAACCACAGCTCATCTCGTGAGGTGTACCCTCTCTCTCTAGCTGGGGAATGTCGGGCTCTGATTTGGGGGCCTGTGACTCGCACTGGTGCCACACTGATCTTCTTCAACTCCTCCCTCATCCCCCTAATCTCCTCTTTAAACTCCTCTTTGAGGTCCTTAACCACGGCAGAGACATGAGCCTTTAGTGGGCCATTAACCATACTCTCATAATTTCTGAGCTTGTTGGCAACGGAGCCCACTGTTTCTTGGTTGTCCTCGGCATTAATCATTGCAATGAAGGGGGTGTATTGCTGTGGCCCTAGCTTTGCCAGGTTCCACAACATCTGCCCTGTGCACTTGACCTTGTCGGGGTCATTATCATGCTGTCCATCCCTCCCAAAGAGTACCTCTAATACTGCCACTTCTCTTAGCTGTTGGATCCCTTCCTCAAGTGTCTTCCATTGCATTCTGTGATGGTACTCCTGCATTCTCTCTTTGTGGACGAACCTCTCTCTCACACTCATTAAAAGCCGCTCCCAGAGAGAAAGGGGCCCTGGCTCCCTCGAGAATACCTGATCCACCCCTGGGTCCTGGGTCAAGGGTCCCAAATACCTTGCCTCGCCATTATCCAGTTGCACGCCTGTACCCATAAGGTCCCAAACCCGAAGTAACCAGGTTGTATAAGCCTCACGCCCCCGCCGCACAATGTCTTTCCGCATATTACGGAGACTCTCATACGACAGGGACTCGGTGATGATTTCAGGTTCTGGCTCCCCTGCTGGTTGTGAGGGCCCTGGTTCCTCGTCATCATTAACTGGGCGTACTGACTTAGTCTTATATTTCCTCCTCTGCACAGGGGCGACTGCTGCTGGCTGTGATTGCCCTTGTGGTTCAGCTGGAGCCTGGACAATTGTAACATCCGTGGGTTCCACTGCTGCGCCATCAGACTCTCCCTCTCTAGTGCAGGGAGAGGGTTTTTCACTAGCTGGGGAGGTGTATTCCCTCAGCACCTGGCGTATCTTCTCCTCCATTACCCCCATCCAATCCGGGTGGTTCATTTCTGAGGTGGGCTGTTGGGCAGGGTCAGGCTGTGGGGCAGGATCTCTACTCTCTGGGGCCCTGTCAGGTTCTGGGGCAGGATCTCTAGTCTCTGGGGTGGGTGTCTGGGTAGTCATCCAAATCAATCTCAACTTATCTTTGAATGCTAAATAGAGTAGGCCTACCAGTATCACTTGGTTAGTATCCAGAGGAAATCTGAACCCTTCGAAAACTGGTGGAGTGGACCCAAAGAACTGGTTGAAGGGTTGGGAGAAAACTTCCCCTGGTGTCATTTCCTCACAGAAGGTACCATTTTTAACATAACCCCAAAAACATGCACTTAGCGTGTGATAGCCATTTATCCATGTGCCCACATTCCGGAGGAAGTTAAAAAACCATGAATTCCTCACCTTATCAACCCATAGTGCAAACTGGATAACAGCAACAGTAGCCTTAGTCAGAGGACCCATGTTTAGATAAGGAGCTGCGAAGAGGAGGAATATAGCCACGGCCACATGCCACCCGAACCAGGGTAAGCTAGACCACATAGTGCTGCCTAACAAGGTTTCTATATTCAGCACAGAATTAAGTTACCCAGGAACTGTTATTCCTTTTTCACCCCTTTTTTCTTGATGCCCTCAGGCCCCACGTTGGGCGCCAAGATCTGTCCTGGTTTGAAAGACAGGTGTCTGTCAAGGAAGGCAGAAGCCTCCCCTGAAATGGAAAATGCAACCCCCTTCCCTCCGAATTATTATAATTTTGAAATTAAGGGGCTTTCAGGCAAAGATATGAGGGGTAGGAATAACAGTTCTTTACTAATATATATATATGTATGACAAGGCAAACAAACAACAATAACTATGGCAGTAACAGCAAACACAACCACAAACCCAGTGCCAGCCCCTCTCGGCTGTCGGGCACCCCTCCCCCCCCTTCGGTGCAGTTCCAGTCACAGCTGGCAGGAGCGGCTCAGGGTCCCGGGAAAGGATGGACGAAAAGCTTCACAAACCCTCTGGGTGGCTGATCCCGGTGTCCGGCCGGACCCTCGGGAGCAGCAGACTGGAGCAGCAGAGATGAGCACAGATCCCGGGTGGCAGACGAGATGTAGCAAACTGCGGGGCTGCAGTGGGAGCGCCGGGAGGTCTCAGCTGGCGAGGGTGTGCAGGGTTACAGTGTAGCGAAGGGTCCAAGAGGCAGCAGGAGCAAAGCGGCTGCGGCCCGGCTCCCAGCAGGGCAGGGAAAGGTGGGCTTCGGAATCCGGGTTTCTCAGGTGGAAGGAAAAAAAAAAAACCGCCGAAAAGAAGAAACCTCCAGCTCTGACCCACACCTTCCTCACTCCGCGGGTACCAGCAAACCCTGCTCCCCCACCCCCCAGGTGAAAAACAAGTAGCTAGTTGTACCCCCGCCCTCTGTGGCTGGCCCTTTTGTTCTTCTTAAGCACCCAGTGATTCGTCCCCTTGGAAAACAGATATGGGGAAAATTCTTTAAGAGAAAAAAAAAAAAAAAAAAAAAACCAGGAGAACTCATCAAACCCCCAACAATGTGGTAAATACTTTTTAAAGAAATAGGGCCTTTAATGTGCCAATTAAAATAATTTCATGCTTAGTGACTTTTAGTAGATAGATTGGATTTCTGTTCTTACATGAACCCATTTATTGTAATAAACATTTCATGATTTTTCTTGTGGCTAGTGTATAACGTTAAAGCCTTCTGTAGCAGGGGGAGTATTATTTTGTGTTCATGTAACTTCTAGTTTGGGCCCTATCTGCTTTTAATATTTGAAGTCAGCCAATAAGAATTACTGACAAAAGGTGCAGATTTTTTGAGACATTCGGAATGTGGACAGCAACCTCTATCTCTGAGCTTAAATGTTTGTCACTGAGATCTCCAAACTGTTTTTGCATATATTTATCTAAATTTGCCTGAGTACAAGATGTAAGTTTACTTGCTTGTTTTTAAGACTAAAAATGCAGACTGTTACCAAATGAATTAGCAGTGACAATACTGAGCACATGAAGAATAGTAAAATACCTGTAAAATTTGAAGCAGAGTAAAAATCTCCTTGCTTGCAAGGAAAAGAAAGGACTAGTGGTATAAAGTTATTAAGGGAAGGGGGGTGAAAAGGTGTAGAAGCTAAAATATAAGAGAAAAAAAAAGTCCTGTGATGCTACTTGGTGTCTTTGAGTGCCAGAAAATACCCCAGTATATTTTGACTTTGTGATTGCTGCATAAAAGTAATAAAGTAAAAACTCTGATTGTACAAAAATGCTCCTGTAATTTTGGGATTTTTTCCTTTTTCCCCTCCGATTAAACTATAGTCAATTACTAAGCCTTTGCTAGTTAGATCCAGTAAGAAAGGTAGTTCTTGTACCAGTTCAGTTTCAAAAGGATAACCAATACTAGTTACCTTTTAGATCTCTTCTTCCTGCAGATAGAAATTTTTTTTCTAACTAAGGTGTTTTCTCAAACCCTGTGTAGGATACTTACCTTGTCAAATAGCTGGACTACCACCAAATTCTAGTCTGACATTTGGGAGGACCTGGACGTCTGGAAGTAGGATTTCTTTCGGATATTTGAAAAAAACTAATATAGTTGTGGGTTTTTTGGGGGGGGGGGGGAGAGGGGGAGTTGTGTAACATTTTTCTGATTGTGGCTATATGGGCTGTGTTCTGTTGGTCATTTTTATATGCTTGCAATTTGTAAGAGGTTTCTGGAAGAAAAGTAAGAGGGTATCTTATGTATTCTGGGGATATGATGGTAGTATGTTTCTCTCTTCATTTCCCAATTTGAGAATCTTGTTAGGCAAATGAGTGGGAGTTTTGCGTAAAGATGTCTTTATTTCTACTATAGTAAACCTTCTTCTTTAGAAGATAGCAGTTGTTCCAACTGCATGCGAACACCTGCCTTAAAATGTAAACAAGCCACATCTACCTGCTTGGATGCTTAGTAAAGTTTGTCTGCTGAGTCTTTTCTGTTTTGGGGAGAACTCTAATGATCATGTAAATTTAATTCTTGAACACTTTGTTGTCTATAGGGGTTTTTTTTCACATCCATAACTTTAAAGGACATCTCTTTTTAGGAATTGCATAAATTCAGACTACAGAGGTATCCTTTTTGAGCCAGGAGCAGTTTACAATTGTGCCTGACTTTGAATCTGTAGGTAAACTGATAGGTTCTGTTCAGTAGAAAAATGTTGTATGTGCACCTTGTAACAGGATGCAGTGGTGTTCTGTAAAGCTGCCACAAGCTTTTGTGATAGAGTTTTACCATTACGTGCCAATTGCATGTAGGTTTCTTGAATATTATGTAGCTAAAGATTGGAAAAATTAGGACATTTTGGAGTGTAGATTGGTTGATTGTTTTTAATTCCAGATCTGAATTAAAACTGAGCTTTTTCCTGTTTGTGTTTTCAAATACAGATTCAGAGAATAAAAATGGGAACTCCTGGATCAGGACGGAAGAGAACTCCAGTGAAAGACAGGTTTTCTGCAGAAGATGAAGCTCTGAGCAACATTGCCAGAGAGGTTTGCTAATTTTAAAGTCTCTTAAATTCAGAAATAGGGATGAAAGCAATCTCATTATCCAGGAAGAGTTAATTTTTTTAAGATGTGCATAAAAAAATGCAATTAGCCAGAAATACAACGATTAATAAAAGCTAAGAGAATTATTGATCAAAAAGTCACATTTACTGAAATGTTGACATAGTGAGATATTAATTGTATGACTAGTATAACTTCACAGAATTGCACTTAAGCCTAGCAGCTATTTCTACAGATACTTACATGCTTAAAGATAAATGAAAAATCCAGGTGCTATCTCAAAGTGTAAACCTAAACACATTTATCCTATTACAGTGTGTAGTATTCTTAAGATGGTAAGCATAGTGTCTTAATGTTGAATGTGTAGTAGTCGTTATTAAAATATATTTGTAATAGATTCTATTTCAAACGTGAGAAGTCACATTTCTTTCCAACTAAGCCTAATATGTACACTATACCAGGAATTTCACCACCTAAAAGAAAGAGGGCTGGAGATAACCAGCAAAAAGTGCAATTAACAAGAAGTTGATAGAAGGGGGAATTTTGTTCCACTGGATATAGGAAAAAGGCACTTGGAATTTAAAGTCTTAGAGATGTCTGTTTGGATCAGAGTTTTTCTAGGTGGAAATGCTGTGACTAGGGAACAAAAGCCTCAATACTCTTTGTATACAAATGGATGCAGGTCCTTTGGGGCTATATTATTTACAAAGCTGCTCTCCGTAGTTGACATAAATGAGTGCAAAATGCAGATTCTAATTGACTTTGTAATGTAAATAGTTGTCTATATATGTGTATGTAAGACAAAATAGGTAGGTGATAGGTCTCTGAAGAGAAAGTTTCTTTAGGCACTTTCAAGTGTATCTATCATAGACTGTAGGTAAAAGATATGCTTTGTCAGTAAAAAAAAAAATTTAGTTGGTATCTTTTCAGAAAGTCATGTTCACAGTCATGTTCTAGTTCTAATGGAAGGTCTCACCCTCTCAGCCAAGTTCTGTGTGGAACTCTGGATCATTTATGATCTCACTCATCAAGTTCCATCTCTCATTTTTTTGGGGAAAACAGTGAATGAAAAAGAAAGAATATGGCCTTAAATTTCTTTGAGTATTTGCATGCTTCCAGTTCATAACATCAACTTGTCGTTTAACCTAGAAAAGGATCTCAATAGCAAGACGTAATACGTATCATCTTACTTAAAATTACTGTTGGACTTTGTTCTCTTACATCACATCTTTTTAGAAGACATTACTTACTAGAATTGAATGGAGTCCTGTAATCCATGTGTCTTCTGTGGAAAATCTTCCTAAACGTGTTCTAGGTATTAAGAGACAGTAAACAGAATATGTGGAAACAAAAGGCTGCACTCAGGATGATCTGCATGGTGAAACTGCATAAAAGTGCTCTGGGATTCAGAGCAGTCACAAAATTGCACTAGGAAGTATCAGTGTAATACAAAGAACTCCAGTAAAGTGACTCTAATGTAGTGTATGACATTTCAGGATGGTTTTTCTCTAAAAGTTCAGATTTCAGAAAGTGCTATTCTTATTCCTTGTTACTACTTCTAGTTTGACAAAATTGTGATTTCCTTGTGCTATGTCATGCGTCAAAAAAAAGGTATCTTCCTTTTAGTACCAGTAAACATTGCTTTCTGGGAAATTTGGTTTAAAGAATTCTTTGGCACTGATCCACTGAGTTCATTTCCATGTAGTCATTTTTTCTGCACTGGTTGAATCTTATGTCATTTTATATGAAAATATTTAATGGAAGACAAGGGCTCTGTTGTAGGATGTGAGGTTCTTGGTCAGACTGCTTCCTCTGACATTTCTTTCATTTTTTTCCATCTTTCCTCTGCATCAGAAAACTTTTTTCTTCTGTTGGCTGTCCCCTCCCCTTTATTTCTTGTACTTAACTTTTGTTATGTAGAGAGCTCTTTCACATCTTTTCCTTGATGTGGGGCTCTGCATTGAGACAAGCATTTTTACAACGTCTCTGTTACACACAAATATGCTAAAACATCAACACTGGAATGAATTTCTACCTTACTCCAAGAACTTTTGAGTTACTAAACCTCTTTTTTCGGGACCTACTTTTTATACTATGGTGTGTTATTTTTCCTGGCATTGAATTTCCTTGCTCACTGGAACTGAGGAAGAGTAAAGGTGATGTACATACCCAGGGACAGGGATCTATCTGTGCATCCTTTCCTGGAAGCAACGCACTCTCCCTATTACACAGTGTCTGAAGTGAGATTACTCACAGTTGATCAGTATGGCAGTTTTATCTTGGTACAACAGTTAATCATGTTTTTTTCAAAAGCTGGAAGAGCAGGTGTAGATATATTGTCCATGTGTTCCCTGCAAGGAAATAAAGGAGCTCTAGGTGTAAAAGCACCCAACTACATTAAAATGGAGTAGTGGCGAGTGTATTCTAATTATAGCAAGGTTAATTTGAAGTTAGCTTATCTCTTAAAAGAAAAAAAAAGCCTATCTCCTGAAAATATAGAGAGTTCCTTTATGTGACCTTTTGATTCTTTCTCTAACTGTTGTAATGGATTCTGAAACTGTTAGCTTTCTCATATTGATAAAGAATAAGTCATCTGGTGTAGAAGACAGTTTCGTATGTCTTCTGTGAAGTTCGAGCTTCCCAAAGTACAGGTAATGATTGTCTAGTGTAACCTCGGGCTCCTGGCAACATTATATTCTCATTTGTTAAGCAAAAAGGATTCCCACGTAACTAGATAAATGAAATTTGAGGTTCATATTCTCAAGGTTATGTTCAGAGTCTACACAGAATACAGCTGGTATCAAGATGTTTTCCCTGTGGGTTTTTGTGGGTATTCTCTGCTTATTAAATTCTTTTGTGGACAGAGTATCTTTGGCTGAGTTGTGCATCACTGCTTCACTTGTCTTTGTAGTTTGCAGACAGATTGTGCTCATTTTAAATATTTAGCAGTAACCTGTCATCACCAGGCATCTCTTACGATTACGTGAGACCTCCTTCTCCAAAACCAGTCTGATTATGCGAGAACAGAGGGTTTAGTCACTTGTGTTTTTGCATTGCCTGTGGTTCATGCTCAGATACAATGAATATCATGGCAGAGAGTGAGAAGAGTCTGACGTGTCATCTTACCATCTTCAACCTGCTAAACAGCAGTTTGAAGGCACAATCAGGATTTACCTATAGCCTTTTTTTGAGTGTTTGCATCAGCAACTCTTCCATTCTTCAGGGCTGTGTTACTAGATGACACAAAACTAGAGCTTGTGGACAGTGATTGCAACAGATTTCACTGGATTTCTGTGTTGTAGGATCTTGTCTCTGTGTTTTGGTTTGGTGTTTGGTTTTTTTTTCAGGAACTGTTCTCATGACTATTTTCACTATATAGCAAGAGCATGGAAAACTCTTAAGGTTTTTTCTCATGGGAGAGAATGAAGATTCATTTTGATTTAAAATTCACTCTGTAGTTGCTCAACACTGAGTAGAGTGCAGTTGTTCTCACTTTGGTAAAGATGTAATGTTACTGAATTACCATGGTAGAAAAAGCTAAAAGTTGAATATTTTTAAATGTTTGAGGGCTATATCATGAATTTAGAAACAGTTAACAGCATAGTCTTTGTCATATGAATCTATTTAAAGTTTAGTACATGTTTTTTTCTCTTCATGTAGGTTCAGCTTCTGTTAAGAAACAAGCAAAGCCCCAAAGAATTCCGTCTTCATGGATATTGTCTTTGTAGGTGCTAGGTGATTTTTAAAATTGTTTTAGTAAGAGATCCCTAAATATTTTTCAATTGGCTATTTCTACTTTATTATTAATACAAAGTCTTGTTTGGTTTTGTTTTTAATAGTGGTTAAAGATATTTTATAGGATATAGGATATTCTAGAGATTTTATAATATATATATGAATCTGTACAATAAATAGAAAAAGAATGAGACATCAGAAATAAAGACTCTTAAACCTTTAAGTCATGTTAAAACTTAAGATTTTGTTGTTTACAGTGTCTGGTTTGTAGGCAACTGGAGCAGAGACATCAGAAGTAAATGGAAAAGATACTTCTCAGGAGCCATAAGAAATACTTTTGGCATGTAAATGATGATGTTGCCTTGACTTCATGAAACAGTATGGAGATAAGGGTAAAAAGCATTGAAATGAGAATACAGAAGAAATGAGCAGCAGAAGGAATCACAGAATGGTTTGGATTGGAAGGGACCTTACAGATCATCTAGTTGCCACCCCCCTGCCATGGGCACAGTCCTTTGCTTAATGAGAAAAGATGAAATAAAGTTTAAGTTGCTATATGTAGTTATCTATTAAGAATTACGGTGAACATTTTTAAAATGCTCACCCTGATGCATAGCCAGGGCTGGCAGGGTGTCCTAGTGCCATGCCCCGCACCCGTGGCAGACAGGGAGCGGCGGGTTCCGCAGCAGGGACAGTCGATGCCCTCACCGCCGCCATCTGGTGGAAGAAGTAAAATGCTCCTTTAACCGGGCCCCCTGCGTTGGAAACTGCAGGACTGCATATCCCTTGGCAGAGAGAGAAACGAGTTCTATGTTACAGGTATACATCAGCCCATGATGACAAAATAATTCTAATTTTTTCAGAGGTGAATAACATTTTAGAATAGCCTATGTTTTAACTTTATGAAGCTTTTATGCTGAATGTGAGCCAATTAATGAATCACCTTCTCCAGAGTATAAAAATTAGAAATAAAATACTGTTGCTTTCTAGTGAGTTCCTTCTTGCGGGCAAGGGAAAAGAAAAAGATGCCTACCTACACTATGGAGATAGATGTTATGCTTCTCCTTGATCAACAGGAAGAGAAGCTTCTACCATATCAATTCTGTGTTAATATCATGCTGCTTACCTGGGAAAAAACATGGTCATTGCTATGAAGAGACTAAGAAAAATACATCAGAAAGGAGAGGCTTCAGACTGAATCTTTACAAAGGCATTCAAGTTAATGTTTCATCTTCTTTCTTTTCTTCTTTCTTTCTTGCCAAAAATACCTTTGATTTAACTGAAGAACTACATGTTATCCTTAAAGTTGAGATAAAAAGTTTTTCAAAAGATTGTGGTAGAATATGTATTTAAAAACAAAGATGAAAAAATTGAAGAAGCAGAGATGGCTTTCTAAATGACTGTAAATAGCTTATAATAATTGGGTTTTAGGTGAGAATCAGAAAACTGACTGTGTCACCTCCTGGGAGGAGACTATTGTCTTGCTACCTCTATATTTACTAAACATATGCAATAAAATAAACCGATCAAAGTGAATACTGCTGTAAGGTACTGCTTAACTGCTTGAAAACAGCCAGGATAATCATCTTCTAGAATGAAATGCTTCTTATGCAGGTACAAGGAAACACTTCCATTACATGAACAAAATAAAAGTTTCTGGTCCCTATTTTGAAATGAGGAATTCCAGAACTCAGTGGTGAACAGATTGCTTTGTTTTGTTACTTAGGCCAGAGCTAATACCCAAAGAAATACAGGATTGGTTTAAAAACATGTTTGTCATTACAATAGGAGGTAAATATGAGTAGTATGAGTGTGTTCATATACAAAAGAGAATTCGCAGATTTAGTTATAAATTAATCATTTATTAAATAGTCCTTTTTTCTGACCCAAGCAAAGTCTTGAGGGCTTCTTCCTTGTTTTTCTATCCAATTTCTTCTGTTACAAAAGTCTCCTCTGTAGCCTTCTATGTCCTTTTTTGATCAATTCTCTGAAGAAATTCCATGCTGAATTATTTAAGCCACCAGTGTAAGTGTACCAGGTTTAAATACCTCATCTTATTTGCAGTTGAAGTCTTGAAGAAAATTCAGCTATCCCATTTCTTTTTATCAGTCGGAAGTTCCATTAGGAAGCTTCTGAAATAGTGTCAGAGTCGCTAGATCTTGGACAATGCACAGCTGAATTTTTATTTCAGAGAAACAGAACTTGGTATGTTATGTCACTTTTTAATAAACTGTACTTCAATTAGATAATATTACAACGGATCTTTATCATAATGTATTTTATTTATGTGTGTCTGGTCTAAAGACTGTATAGAGAATAATGACCAGTTGTCTGGTTTTGACACTGGCTATGCAGGCACCCATGAAAAAACTATTCACTTATTTTCCTCTGCTATAGCTGAGCAGAGGAGGGGGGAGATTTCATGAGTTGAGATTAGGATTAGGGGAAAAACACTTTAAGGCAAAACAGGTTCCAAACTTAAACAGTATAAAGATGATTTATTGTTGACAGAATTAAAAATAAAAGGATAATAAGAACTAAAGCAAACTTTCAGAACACCTTTCTTCCCCCGTCCCTCCCTCTTTCCACCACCTGTGCAAGGAAACAAACATCGGCTTTTGGTCAGTATTTCACTTCTTAAGAGTCTTTCTTTATGTTTAAGGAAAAAGAGTTTCTTCTTCTGCTATGCCGTAGGATCCTTCCCACAGGAGATAGTTCTCTGTGAACTTTTCTATCGTGTTTTCAACCTTCACAAGCAACAGCCTGCCCGAACCTGCTGCAATGTGAAAATCCCTCCCACGGCTCACGCAGTCTTCCCACAACTGCCTCGTGTGGGTCATAGTAGTTCATGGGGTTTAGTCTTTTAAGGATGAGCTGTTCTAGTTTGGAAGCAAAGGCTTGCTTCTTCGATCTCTAAAATAAGGGTCATCTCTCTCTGTTCAAGTTCTTTATTAGGTCATCGCCTGTCAGCATCTACACGCTCCAGCATGAGAATTCCTCTTCACGGGCTGCACGTGGATCTCTGTACCCCCCCATGCACTTCATGAATTATGGGGAAACAGTTTTTTGTATTACACAACAAACGGCTTGCAGGAGAATCTCAGCTCTGGTGCTTGGAGCGCCTCTTCCCCCTCCCTTCCCCACCGACCTCGGTGCTACCCTGTTGCCCTTCCTCATGTGACCTCACTTTTCCTTTTTCTCTGACTTGGAAGAAAATTGGCGTCTGTAAGTTGCAGCTGAGAAGTGGATCTTGTCCGGGCTCTGCGTTGGGGAAATACTCGCCGTGTCTCTCGCTGCCAGCTGTGCGGTGTTTCTGCCCGGTTCCGCACGGGCCGTGCCGGCCTCAGGAGGGGTCTGCTGGCACTGCGCGGGCCATGCTGGCCGCGTGACTGCTCGCGGAGCCGGGATGGTCCCTCCCAGCGGCACGGTCCCGGCCGCTGCACCGGGAGGGCCCAGCAGCCCTTTTCCGGGAAGGGGCCGCCACCACGCCACCCCTTGCAGGGGAGCAAGAAAAAGAGAACTTCTCGCAGTTTCTCCTTTCTTAAATATGTCATCACAGAGGCGTTCGCAGCTTGTCTAATTGGTCTAGTAACCTGCCCACTGTCAGAGCTTTCAGCGATTGGCTCTGTGCCGGACACAGAAGTGTTGAGTTCTCCTGCCTCCACAAGCTAAGTTTTGTTAAACCAGCACACCAGTGAAACTGAAATCAAGACTGTAGTGGCCAGTCTTTACTTTTCTAAGACTGGACTTCGTTTAAAGCAGGCTGTAGAAAGCAATCTGTATTGACGCCCAAGCTACTATGAGCAAGGAAGAGTGCTGTATTTGGTATGCTCTCTCGAATAAAATACTAGTTGAATTGAAAAGCATGATAACATGACTACCTGTGCTTTTGCTGGTTTATTCAAAAAAATAAAAACTAGTAGTCTAGTGTTTCTGTGATGCTTCTGTAGTCCAAACAGTTCTTTATCCAAAGATATTGTAGCTCTACATTTTCCTTAGTAGATATTTAAAGACTTTATTTCAATGTAGCTGATGAAATTTATTTGTGAAGGATTTGTTGGTGATAATTTGTTTCACAACTTCTATGGGCTTTTTCAGTAAGACAACAGAGTGAATAGCAGCACCCAGGAAGAAAACGATGTCCTTTTGAATTATGGTTGTTTCTCTATTATTGTTAATTTTGAGTTTTAATAGCATAGCTATGGAGACTTAGGTTAGTGCTGCATCAATAGCATGAGGCCTATGCTCTAACAGATCTACTGAGAATAAAGAATTACTGGGTATGATGGCCTTTCAAGTGGTACTGTGATTTGTCTCTTGCTCTAAATTATGGTGAAGGAAGCCTGAGAACTGTCCTTTCAGTTAACTTGCCATGTTTTTTGTCTTTTTTGAGATTGTGTGCTTTTTAAAGGAATCCAGTTGCTCAGGTTAAAAATTAATGTAATATGAAACAATTTCTTCCCAAAAAATTCTCTAAAAAGATTTTATTTTTCTTCAATTTCAGGCACCCATTTTATGACAAATGTTTGTAAAATTCACTTGTGTTTTATCAAGAGTTTAGTAAATTAGAAGAAATGGAGCTTCCCTTGTACTGTAGGAATTTAAAGTTAGGTCTCTGGCTGTAGGACTAGGAGAGAGTGGTGAAATGTGAATTGATTTTTAGCATGAATCAGTAAACCAATTAACTTTCTATCTTTAACAGTAAAGCCTTGCCAGAGCCTAAAGGCCAAATGCATATATCTGCTGGTTTATAGACAAAACTAAACCCAAACATATCAGCTCTTTGAGTCCTTTTTCTTTCTGTGCTGCATACCTGTCTATGTGACAGTTTATATGTGACAGTGATAATGGGTTACAAATGGAAGTACTTCCTGTTGCATGGCAATTTCCTTCCTTTACTTGTGTGCTGTCATCAGGTAGGAAGAAGAGTAGCTTTATGCTGCTCTGAAATTATGGCAGTCAGGAGTGTTGACACAGCCTTGGAATTGTTTTATCTGAGTATGCAAAATACAGAAAAAACAGCCTTCATGAGTCATTCGGAGTTAAGGCAAACTATTTTGAGTAATAAAGCTGTAGGGAGTCTGCCTTCTGTCTTGTCATTATTTGATATTTTTGTGCCTGTAGTTTAATCATAATTTGAAGTTAAACTCCCAAGTTATATACCTGTTTCGTTTTCCTGAAGCACAGTAAAATAGTTTTATAGGTTTCCAATATTTTACATAAATCTTTGCTGTGACAGTGGCAAAACCAGGAAGAACCCAATCTTTAATCAGAAGCAAAAATCCATTGGATTTTTAAGAACTTCTATAATTGTTTTGGTTGTTAGGAGTTCTGAGTTTTTGGCTGCTCCTCTTTCTCAAAAGCTTTTAATGAATGTTACATAGACAACTGGAATCTTTGGTGGAAAACCTGTCTTCAGTGGTTTAATATTTAAAGAATTTGAGAGAATTTTTGTCAATTCATTATTCAAACATGAAAAAACTGAGCTCGTGCTTTCCTCAAACATTAGCTTTATGGCAAAAATTATTCCTTCATGTAACTAACTGATTAAATTTGAGGTAGCATTTAAAGTCTGAAAGACACTTTCTCTTTTTGTTGAGGCTGGATAGAAGGTGAAGAATATTCAGTTGTATCCACCAATAACCAGGTTTCACAAGCAGTGCAGAAATAAGCTTTTTGCTACTGAAAGGGGGAAGGTCTTGCTTCCTGAAAGGGGGAAGGTTTGTCCTGCTTATACCTTTTGCTTGGTCTATTCTTAAGGTCCTTGTACAAGCCAATTCATTTCAGTAACACACAGAAAACTCAGAAAACTACTGGTTTTTTGCTGCTCTTAACTTTCTGCTATGGTAGTTAGTTAAATTGCCTTACAGCAGGTTCTGAGTGCTGGAGCTGTGTCCAAAGAAGGTGTTGGGAGTATAAGGGTTTGAATAGAAAGGCAGGGAAGTCCCTTTGGGGTGATAGTGTTGAAGGTAGTTCTTGAGGAATGGTAATATTTTTTTGTTGTATTTTGCTCAAGAATCAATTTGATTTTGATTGCTATTTGAAGTATTCTCAATGAGTGATGTTTGCTTTTTGAAATAATTCCAAATTGCAGCAAAACTTTAAATATGGCATGAACAGTAGTGGTTTCGTATCTCTGATTCTTTATTTTTGGTTTTAATGTCTTTTTCTAGCCAAAGATTCTTCAGTTGTATACATGTCTGTTCAAATACTATGCATAGGCAAAGTCCTTTTCAAGTCCACAAGACATCAGTTTTCAAGTTGTAGTGATAGTAATATTTCTGCACTCAGTTCAGACATGCATCCCAGACTCCTGCGGGAGCTGGCTGATCTTGCCAAGCCACTCTCCATTATATTTCAAAAGTCATGTTGATTGAACAAAGTCACCAGTGACTGGAAGAAGGGAAACATCACTTCTATATTTAAAGAGAGTAGAAAAGAAGACCCGGGGAACTACAGACTGGTGAGCCTCGCCTCTTTGCTTGGGATGTCTGTGGAGAAGATCCTTATAGAAACAATGTTGAGGCACATGCAAGACAAGGAGATGATCTGAGACATGCAGCACAGCTTCACCAAGAGCAAATCATTACTGAACAATCCAGTGGCCTTCTATGATAGAGTGACAGCAACAGTTTGCAAGGGAAGACTGACAGAGGTCATCTACCTAGATTTCTACAGGGCTTTGACAAGGTCCTTCACAGAATCCTTATGTTCAAATTGAAGAGACATGGATTTAATGGAGGGACTATTCAGTGAATAAGGAATTGGCTGGATGGATGCAGCCAGAGTTGTGGTCAGTGCTCTTATGTCCAGGTGGAGGCTGGTGATGAGTTGTGTCCCTCAGGGGTCCGTCTTTAATACCTTTATCAATGACACTGTCAGTGGGATTGAATGCACCCTCAAAAAGTTTGCAGATCCATGAAGCTGAGCAGTGCAGTTGGCACAACAGAAGGATGGGATGCCATCCAGGGCCACCTGGACAAACTTGGGCCCACGAGAACCTCTTAAAGTTCAACAAGTTGAAGTACAATCTACTGCACGTCAGTTGGGGCAATCTCACATGTGAGTCCAGACTGGGAGAAGAACTTGGTGATGGCCACAAAGATGCTCAGAGGACTGGAGCATCTTACCTGTGAAGACAGGCTGAGAGAGCTGGGGTTGTTCAGCCTGGAGAAGAGATAGCTTTGGGGAGACCTCACTGCGACCTTGCAGTACCTGAAGGAGGCTTACAAAAAAAGAGAGTGACTGTTTTTACACAGGCAGATAGCATTAGGACATTGGGGAATGTACGGTTTTAAACTAAAAGAGAGTAGGTTTAGATTAGATGTTAGGAGGAAATTCTTACTAGGGGAGTGGTGAGGCACTGGAACAGGTTGCCCAGAGAAATTGTGGATGTCCCATCCCTGGAATTGTTCAAGGCCAGGTTGGATGGGGCGCTGAGTGACCTGGTTTAGTTGATGGCACCTGATCTGGGCATTGGAACTAGATGATCTTTAAGGTCCCTTCATACCCAAGCCATTCTATGATTTTTTTTAATGAACATATAATTCTTTTGACTAGCAATGCTGTCTTTAAAGAGTTAGGTACATATTCTTTTAAAAATTTCATTGTAAGAACTCTGATTTCTTTATTCTCTATTATAATGCTAAAATCTTAATGTATACTTGTGAAGAGATTGAGTACTCAAACCATTATTCAGAAAACTTTTTTTTAACTTTAATTATTTTCCATCTGCTTGTAGGCAGAAGCCAGACTTGCAGCAAAACGGGCAGCTCGAGCAGAAGCAAGAGATATACGTATGAGAGAGCTGGAGCGACAGCAAAAAGAGGTAGTGTAACTCATCAGGAATTATTGCAAACCTTTACAAAAATTCATAATGTATTTTATTTCTGCATTTGCATAAGATTTTGTCTTCTAGTGTAATTCAGTTTTGTGCGAGTATTTTCAGCATTAGGATTGGATTTTACTGAAAGTATTCACAGTAAATACCTATTGTCAAGATCTTTATTTTTAAAAAATTATTAAAATGGAGTAATATTTACACGTACGGTTGTGTGTTGCTCCACACGTTTCTCCTAAAAAAAGTTTGCATTTCTTGAGAAAAAAAATCCTAGAAACTAGGTTTTCAGCAGTCTGGTTATTGCATGGTTGTTGCATTTAATTCAGGTTTTGACATTGCATGTAAAACATTGAGAATTTACTGTTTATCACGATTACACTCAAATCAATGTAATGCTGATACTTGGTTGTGGTGGGGTTTTTTTCTGTGGTAATAAGTGAAATATGCAAAACATTTTTTGCCTCAATTTTATATGGTTCTCATTGTGCCGCAGTTTCAATTTTTGAACTGCTGGAGAAACCTGCTATTATTCTGAAGATTATATGGCAATTAATGTAGATTTTTCTGAGTTTTCAATTTAGGAATCCAGTCTTGTGTGGTGACTATAATTTATATGGTAAATGGTTTGTTTGGTTTTCTTTTTACATTCTGTAGTTTCCTCAGCATTCATATGATAGAAAATGGGCTCATATCCAGAAATGGATGGTAGGCTAAAATCACCTGTTGTGCATGTTTTTTGCCACTCAGAGAACTAACATAGGGTTTTGGAGGAAGTTAATTTACTAATGGTTTGCTGTGTGTCATTTTAAAGTGTCTAATTATGTATAAACTATGTATAACTATATATAACTATATATATATGTATACACACATACACATAGACATTGTGTGTATGTGGTTCAACTATATATGTATATAGTCTAACCCTCCCCTGACTCACTGTTCCCTTGGGTCCTGTCACTGGTTACCACAGAAGAGATCAATCCCTGCTCCTCCGCTTCCCCTTATGAAGATGTTCAATACCACGATGAAGACTCCCCTCAGTCTCCTCCAGGCTGAACAGACAGGGTGACCACCCACTCCTCACATGGCTTCCCCTCCAGCCCCTTCACCATCTTGCTTGCCCTTCTTTGGACATTCTCTAACAGCTTTGTATCTTTCTTCTATTGTGGCACCCAAACTGCACACAGGACTTGAGGTGAGGCCGCCCCAGTGCAGAGCAGAGTGGGACAATCCCCTCCCTTGCCTGGCTGCTGATGCTGTGCCTGATGCACCCAGGACACGCTTGGCCCTCCTGGCTGTGTGGGCACTGCTGACTCACATTCAACTTTTTGTCAACCAGGACCCTCAGGTCCCTTTCTGTGGTGCTGCCTTCCAACATCTTGTTCCCCAGTCTGTCTGTACATCCAGGGTTGTCCCATCCCAGGTGCAGAATCCAGAATTTGCCCTTTTTAAACTTCATATGTGTTGGAGGTTAGGATTTGTTCAGATTTTTTCTTTCTCTTTGGGAATTTTTCTCCCATTTGTTGCCTAAGAGACTGGAGCATGGATACTTCAGAGAGACAAAGGATGTGGCTAAGATGGGGGAAGGGGTGCAGCTGGCTGCAGTCTCTTAGCTGGGCGGCTTTCTCTTTGGAAGTGCAGAGATACTGCGAAATTTGCGCTGGGGGTGAGGGACTGGGCTTGTCCTGTGCTCTGTCTTGCTCTTGGGATTGGAGGGAGATAGGCTGCTGCTGCAAGAAGAATTTGTTGCCACCGTGGAGTTCTGTCTTGCACTGCTTCTCCTTACCATGGGTAAGCCTTTTCTCGTAAGTTGAACTGGGACCCTTTCAACACCCGATCTCACTGGAAAGGACCTTCACCATCTACTTGGGTGCTCCAGGGGAAAACTCGGGACCCCAACCCCCTCTGGAGGGAGAATCTCTTGCGTGCTTGCAGCAGCTGCTTGCAGAAGCCCGTGTGGCGCTGTCCAGCCCTGCTGTTTTCTGCCCCTGCTTTGGGTTTTTCGCTACACTTTAACTTGACACCCTGTGTCTGCTCGACCCCCCGGGGCTCCTGCTACGGCTGTGGAGTTTCTGCTGTATTTTGTTTGCCACCCCAGGGGGTGTGCTTGCCTCTGCCATTCCAGCTTGCTGCTCCGAGGTTCCTGCTACAGCCCATTTCGCCATCTGGAGGGGCACTGGGACCGGCTGCCCCCCATGAGTTTGTAAAGGAAGCCCATTGTCAATCTCTTGCGCCGGCTGCGCCGCCATTACCGTGTGGAGAGACGGCCGGACTCGTGCCACAGCGCCCCCTGCAGGCCGGGAGCCACCAGCGCCCCCTGCCAGCTGTGGCCGTAACTGCAGCAAAGGGGAAAGGGCCTGACAGCCGAGAGAGGCTGGCACTGGGTTTGTGGTTTGGTTTGTAGTTGCTGCTGTTGTTGTTTGTTTGCCTTGTTATACATATACACATACTAGTAAAGAACTGTTATTCCTTTTCCCATATCTTTGCCTGAAAGCCCCGTAATTTCAAAGTTATAATAATTTGGAGGGAAGGGGGTCATATTTTCCATTCCAAGGGAGGTTCCTGCCTTCCTTGGCAGACACCTGTCTTTCAAACCAAGACAATATGGTTGGTGCTTGCCCATCTCTCTGATTTGCCAAGGTCTTGCTGTGGGGCCTCCCTGCCCTCAAGCTCCTTCCATTTGGTGTCATCGGCAGACTTACTATTGCTTCAAGTTCTGCATCCAAATCATTTATGAGGAGACCTGGGCCTAAGATGAGCCTGTGGAACCCCCCCCAGTGACCTGATGCTGACCTGATGTCATCCCATTCACTACAACCCTTTGTGCTCGACCTGTGAGCCAGTTGCTCATTAATCGTATAACATGGTTTTCCAGCTGTGTGCAAGCCACTTTGTCCAGAAGGATGCTGTGAGAGACAGTATCAAAAGCTTTGCTGAAGTCAAAAAGGATACAACCTACTGACTTTCCTAGGTCACCTAGGTTGTTGTATAACAATATCAGGTTCGACAAACAGGAGTTTCCCCTCATGAAGCCATACTGGCTGTGACCAGTGACTGAGTTGTCTCCCAGGTGTTTTTCGATATCTCCCAGAATGGGATTTTCCGTGATTTTACCAGGCACTGGAGTGAGACTGACTTGATTGCAACATTTCTTTAGAGGGTTCCTTTCACAAACTTCACGTACCTCTTGAAAGGGTATATGGGAGATGTGAGGAGTTTTTCTAGCTTTTAGGAAAGTGTTCACTGTGGGAATGTTTTGAATCATCAAGATTTAAGTAATACATGCTGAGACTAGCCATCATTTGAAATAGTTAAAACTACAATGACAGTTAATCTCTGTTGAGAAATCCTAGGAGTGTTATTAGAATTTTATTTGCAAAGTTGTATTGACTCTTTATTGTCTCTTTGCCTAGCTGATATTTGTGTATACATTAGTTCTCATGTTCTCAAGATCAACATAGGTTTCTGTATTTCTTGGCGGAATGTACCTTTGAAGGTTCTTTTGCTTGAAATCAAGGGTTTCCAAAACATGGAACGTAGATTGTATTTGTGAGGAATCTCACTCAAAATTAATGCCACTCAACTGAATACCACCTTCCTTTTGCAGTCCTAAGAGGCACATCTGCTGCAGGAGATTTCTGAACAGATGTGCACTCCTTTCCTGGACTGGGAGACATAAACTCTGTTTTGGATAACATGCATAATTCAAACTTGAATTTTTAGAAATCAAGCATGATAGATACCAGCAGCAGCTATCTGCAGTATGTACTGTAGTACTTAATCCTTTGACCTGAATATGCTGAACACTTAACACTGGCTTTCTATTTTCTGATGGAATGTCAGGAAGAGATTATTACCCACCAATTAAGAGGAATCTTACATAAGTAGCAAACTCTTTTCGTGCCTGCTGCAGATGTTACTAAGAGATACTTGTCCATTTAGATCAGAGATACAAAGAATATTTAAAATTGGCAGTGATCTAACTATATTGTGTTGAAAAGTTAAATAGCCTGAACATTCATTTTAAACCTCAAAACAGACAGTATAGAGAGGAGGACTAAAATGTCATTATGAAATGAACCTACCCTCCCTCCTGGGAAATTCTCTGTCAGAGTTTTAAATAGGCCTATTGAATATTGAATAGTCATAAAATAGTTTTAAACATATTAATGTATCCAGTGAAGACGTAGACAATAACCATGTGACCATAAGCAATATGAAAGCTAGTTTTAGTCTTTAGATACCCATCTATGATCTGGAGGCAAAGCCTTTAATTCTATAAATAACTGTCTTACAATCTTTAGAATAGTTCAACATATTGAAGATTGTAGGCAATAAGTAAGTTAAGGAAGAATTTCTACTTTTAGAACTGTGTTGTAGCCTCCAAATGAGATAGTTTTAAAATGAAGGTTATTCTTAACATGTTTTCATACAGTAAGAATTTGAGATGCTTATGGCATGTGAAATATGTTTTAATTTTGAATTAGTTGTGTTTTTTTCTCTTGCTTCTTCTCACATACTCCTTTGTGTAAATCAAAATGAACATTCTCTCATCTTTCAACGGAATAAAAGATAGTAAGGTGCCTTAGCTAGTTGTCATCACTCAGATTTTTTAAGTTGGGTTAATTATTTTCACTGTCCGTGTAGAGCAAAACTAGCTATAGAACTTAAAACTGATCAATTTGCTTAAGAAGCTTTGTTCCTTTAATAGAGAAGAAAATGTGAAATATGTATGCAGAAACAGAATAATAATTTCTATTAGGGCTAAAATAACTTTGTAAATTACTTAAAATCTGAATGTAGTAATTATATGGTACATTTCTTACTAATATACTTGTAATTTTGTAGAGCTCTCTTTTTACTTTAATTTGTTAATTTAAACAGTTTTGTGCTTTTTTCTGCATTAATATGCTAATCGTAAGAAAGACTACTGAACACTGATTACTAATTATATTAACCTGCCTTATTTACATCCCCTAGTGTAATATCTTGGCATACTCACCCAAATCAGCTGGAATGAGCTGTTCTGACTTGAATGAGTTTGTTTGCCACCATGGATTATTGAAAGTGACACATAGCATTAAAAGTGCTAACAGCATGTTGCTCACTTTGCCTTCCTGGTATTGTGTCAGAGTTTTTTTCCTTCCTTATGAAATAACTCTGCATTTCTTCTTTCTCAGGAAGATGCAGAGAGGGCCAGACACTCTCACCAGTCCAGTCGACATTCACATTTGGTTTGTGTTCAAACTGTATACTTTTTCATCATGGCCTTTAAAAACCAAACCAAAGGAAAAAAACATTTGGGTTCTGGTTTCATTTTGTAATGGAAAGGATGAAACGACAAGTCTCCTAAGTATTTGCAGTTTTAGTCATTATTTTAAGTCGCATACAATGTTTAAGTTCATCTGGTATTTTATTTCCATCAATGTTAAAAGGTAGTTTATTTTTCTATGTTTCAATCTTCCAGCCTTTTCTTGCACTTTGAGTATTTCTGTGTTTCTGTAGTATTTTTGAAAGAAAAGGTTTCAGTACCTTAAGATACAATTTGAAGAAGAGTTTGGTATGATGCAAGGTTCCCTTTCTTTGAGACGGTGGGAATATATTATTCATTAATGGCAAAAAATTTAGCTGAATGATGTAAGGTATCCCAAAGACTGCTAACAGAAATATTTATTGTATAGGCTCTTTTATATCATCTTTAGGCCATATACATTGCTAAAGAATGGTTTTATTCAGGATATATAAACATTTTCCTGGTCTTGGATCTGCTAGAAATCAGCTCGTCGTTGATCTGGGTATATAGGCCAGGAAAGGGACAAATTACTAAAATAAAAGGGTTGGTTTTATTTATTTTGGAAGTTGGAATGAGCTGTTTCTTTGTGTTACTTTTTAAAAAAAGTGATTGTCACTTGCTAAGAGGTCTTGGCAATTAAATGTAGTCTTTGATTAACTGAATTTTGTGTAATGTCATGCAAGTCCTAGAGTTAAGTGTTTCTGCACTTATTATATCTGCAGATATTTTTACCAAATAATTTTGAACTGTAAATGCTTTATCAAGAAAACATGTAAACTATGCTATGTGCAACACTTAGAAACTTGTGAGCTGGTACAGATTTGCTCAGATCTGTTCTTGTCTTGGTTGACATAGCAAATACACTAAGATGGAGATTAAGTAATTGGCCATTGACTAAACAAGAGCGTTTGAATTGGGAGATAATTAAGCTCATTTTTGGGAGGCTTACTTAGAATTTCTTTGACTGCCTTGGTTATTTTCTGTCATTCAGTGAAGATTAATAGAATTAAATTCAAAAATTTATTTCATATCTTGATATATTTTTGTAATTTCATTCTCAAGAGTTCCTCCGATGTCAGTGCATCTCACAGGAGCAGAGCAAGTACCTCCAAAAGGAGAGATCTTGTGGTGTGTAACCTGGAATGAGCATGCTTTTTATTTAGAATGTGATGTGTTCACACTGTAACATTTTCTGTGTCTACTTACCAAAGCGGGAGTTTGGTGAAAGCATGCTTATAGAAAACAGTATTAATGGGACTCCTGCAATGATTGATGTAATTAAGCACTGTGTGATAGCAAATCTGAGAGCTCAAAGAAAGTGCTAAGTGAAGTTATCTTCAAGACAGAGCACTTACAGGTGTGACGGGAATTCATCTCTTCAGTTGCTCTTTCCCAAGGTCCCCAAAAGAGAAGTAAAATAAAGTGGAAAAAGGTTGTCCGTCAGCCTTGATAGGTACAGATACGCTGTTGAAAGTTATGACAGAAAACATTTTTCTCTTTTATGTTGTGATTTTAGAACAACAGACAAGGCTGAAATACAGAAATTTTGCTTTTTCAGTAATGAGTATTTCTGTGCATTTTTGGTATTCCTAGTTTAGGTGACTTAAATATTTGTTAGTAGACTGTTAAGCTGTTAATAGTTATAAAAGGTATAAGTTAAGTGTTGGGATGATAATGATTATCTTAGTGATCTGTCTTCATTCTCTGATGGCAAGGTTGCTTATAGGAGGTAATAATCAAAGACAGAAATTGTTTTAAAAAAATAAATAGTTAAGTTGGTTAAAACTGATACAGTGTCCTGTGGGTCCTGTAGGTAATACTTTTAGTAATGCAGAAAGGGACCATAGTCTCTAAATTACATCCATAATATTAAAATATCATTTAATATATTGTTAATATTGGATGTATTGGAACTATTGAGATAATATGAATACAGTATAAAATAATATTAACTAAATCTGGCCTATATTAACGCATAAACAAATATGAATTGTAAAACTGGGGAATTTCTGATGTTAATTTGATGTCTAGAAGAAATCTTCAGATGTACCAATAGACAAAAATAAATTATTTTTCTTGCAATCCTCTCATTACTCCCCATTTTGAAAATTACACTGAGCAATACTCCAGCGTGCTACTAGTATATAATGTAATATTTTCAAACTACTCTCTTTTTTCCATTGTGTTACAAGTAGGCTTAGGTTGATACCAAGTTATAGTTTGTATTGTGCATTGCCTAAAGTCAAAATACCTGAACTGGAAAAAAACAAGCTTACTGTGAAAATTTAAGTTTTCTAAGCTGAAAATAAGAAGTATAAACTTCACAAATTTTGCTGTTACTGAGTGACAAGAAACATGGGACCCTGGCTAAATTATTATTACAAACCTGTTTTTATTACTATTCTTAAGAGTTGCCAAATCTGGTAGACTCCCATTCTCTTTACACTCAGCAGGCCCTTTCAGCACACTGTTCCTTCTTTTTCACACACTTGCTCTTCCTGAAAACAGGTTTATCCTTCTTTCCCAACCTTTAATTCCTCCCTGATCACAAAACACTATTTCCCCTTCCTGCTGTAATGTCTTTCATGCCCTGTACCCTGTAGGCAGTGACCTTCCTGAGCCTGTAAGGTGCCCTGGAAAGTCATTGCATCATGATGAGTTGCACAGCTCAACAAGGATGCTGATGATCCTTTAGACTGTTTTGCCTGTGTGGAGATGAGCCTTTTGTTACATAACCTTGTAAATGCTGTCTCAGTTTAATGAAATCTACCATATGAGACTTGGCTTACTTATTTAAAATTCTGTTACTAAAATCACATGAAATATTTCACATAACATAGTGCTGTCCAAAATTATCTCACTTTTCCTAAATTGGGATGCTGTTGGGGAAAAAGATTAATTGTTATTAAGTGTTCCAGCCTCAGAAAGCACTTCAGATAGGATGAATGGCATTCCTTCATATTTAAATGTTCATAATTAGTGGAGTATGTTTTCTTGTGATTTTCCTGTAAGTCTTTTTAGTCATTCTTTGAAAAAATGGCGATTTAATTTTTTTAACATTGTGATTTTCATTTTAATTTAATTTTCTTTTACTTAAGTGTGACAACGCTAAGGATAGATTTGCAAGATATTTGGTCCCTGTATGTTAATACTTTGCATGTCTTTGAGTGAAGACTGGTTTTGTGCTTTGTTTCTAAGGTGTAATGATACTAACTAGTGACTTTAAATTATTCATTTTAAAAAGTATGTTAATTTGTACTATCACATTTTCAGACCTAGAATAGTTTTATGATTCTAACACTTTCTGTAGACTACATGTATAAATTTTTTCAGAGAGAGAAGACAACTGTCTTGCAGTAAGCACTTCCTAGTATTTAGTTGTTATTTCTAAACTTTGTAGTGAAGTGCCATACAGATTAGACTTGGAGGACATTCTTGGGGGAAAAAAGTGTGTATGCGTCTATTTGTATTCTCCATTACCGCATAGAAACTTTAACTTAATCTAATGGAAAGTTATTTCAGTCCAGAGAAAAAGCAGCTGGTTTGTATATCTTTACTTAAAAAACTTGTTTCATATTTTTATAAAGTGATAGTAGGTTGCATCACATTCTCAGTGGTATTATGCTGCATAAGATCTGTGTGTGTCTTCTAAAGAAAAGGCAAGCATCAAATACCACTAAAAGGAATACGTAAGCAGCTTAAAAAGCTGTATTTGTTTAAACAGCAGTGTTATCTGAATTAGCTGTAGTTAGGCAAGCACAAGATAGTGCTTAAATTAGTCTGTATTGTTAAGCTTTTTTCGTTTATTGGTTTAAATTTTTTTTGTGAAATGTGAGCACTAGCTTTAAGCCAAGCCTATGTTAATGAGAATAGGGTTGATTATAGTTTCACTTACCAGTTCTTTTTAACACAGTGATAGAAGCCTGGCCTATTTTTTTCTAATTATGTAGTTAGAATTTCCTGTGTTGTTTCTGTTTTGGGTGATAAGAACCTTAAAACCTTATGTTTGACTTCTTTCTATTTTAAGATTGAAGATGCTGTTGTATAGTGTTATTAATTCTCAAAATTTTATTCTTAGAGTCATGCTTACAATGAATCTCATAGGTCAAAGAAGAAAGCTGCTTATTCCATAAAGGTTTATTGGTTAGTTTTCTAGTGTAATATTCATTATAAATATACTAAGTGTGTATCATTATGGATAAATTTTTAAGCTTCCTGACATTTGCATAAATGTTTTTAGGAAAAAAGAAACCTTCTTTTGATCAGATTCTGACCTCAATTTGTGTTTGAAACTGTGTTCATATCAGTGCAATACCATCAATGGAATCAGCTGAATAGAAATCTCGTTCTGTTGGAGGCCTGGAAAAGGCTCTTGGAACTACTTAAAAGTGGCACTTCTCTGGATTAAAGTTTATTCAGTCGGGATGGAGATATGTGTTCTACTATTCCCACTTTGTCCCACATCAGAGAGTTAGAAACATTTTATATGTAGACATACAGCAGATTGAATTTACCATAGACCTTGATGTTAACCCAGTGACTTATTGAGAAAGGCATGTGGATTATTGTGATCTTGCAGAAACTATTCTAGAAAGTTCAGTGTATAACGTGAATATAGTGTCAATAAATGAAATATTTTGGATATAATTTTTCAGACAGTTTTTGGTACTGATGAATTAGCAATTGCATTAGGGGCTGGGGAGGTCAGAACAGCAGTGGATGTTTGTGTTGAGACTAGGCTGAAGTAATTTTGTATTTGCTTATTATTGTATTGTAGCATTTCTTCACGTGCTTTTGAGGTGCTATTTTCCTGTTCTCTTAGTTCCTAAACAAATGAGTGATGTGAATATTTCTGCTTTCTGTTGCCTGTTGAGATATGAAGTGCTGTATTCTGCAGGCACTACTTTTTGCCCTGTTTTCATCTGTCTGGTTTTTCTTTTTTGTATGTGTGTATGAATTTTTTGCCTCACATGTGCATGCAGTTTCTGTAGAGAGTGTCAAAAACCAACAGAAATAAGCCAAAGTATAATTGCTAGACTTTCACTATGTACACTTGGTGTAAGGAATAGTGGTAGCGTACAGGCTATGCTGGTGTCACATAAACATCCAGCTCCTATTCAATTATCAGGGATTTCTCTCCTCCTCTCTCCCCAAAATGCTTTGATTCATGATGATATCTAATGGAAAAAAGATAAGGTAAATAATTGTACTAATTATTAGCAAGTCTTGTCAGTTATGTTTTTCACGTATTTCTTGCTACACCTGTCAGGCTTTTGGAGTTTTCTTATTTATTATGGAGAAAAAATACCAAAATTATTTATTATTTTGTTTGAGCATGGCATTTGAAATACAGATAATGCTGATATACAGAGTACATAGTAGTTGGGGGGGGTGGTTATTCTTTACTTGCTTAAGAAAGTTATATGGATTTTGGGTCAACAGTAGGGAAAACTTCACAGCATTCTACACAAGTTCTAAGCTTGGGAACACTTGGGCAATGTTAAGATAAAACTTCTGTTTGAAGATCTACAGATGCAACATTTGTTTTCCCTCTTCTTTTCTTCCTCACCCCTCAGAGTGGAATTTACTATGATCAAAGAAATTATAGCAGCATTGGATATAGTAAACCAGTTCCTTCCTACCATATTCGGGTCTGTCTCCTCTTTCTTTATTAATTTCATTATTTATATAAAATATGTATCTGTGGGTTTGCTTACTTATGCCATATGATGCTAACTTATTTCTCTATGACACTTCAAATTATTACAGTTAAAAGTAGTTACAGTTCTATTTTTTGCTTGTAAGGGTTGTGTTTTATAAAATTAATGTATAACACACAGGTTACTCTGCTCTGCATGTGAGGTTTTGAATTTAAAATAACTTCTGTTTCATGATTCTGTATGATACACAGAAAACAACCAGCAGCTGTGACAGTTGCTGTTTCAAATTCCTGTCAAAAACAACAAAAAGTCTTAAATGTTTAGCACCATTGCACAACTTTTTTTCCATCTTAATATAAATGATAGAACACTGATATGTCATGAGATGGGTAATATCTTCCGGTACCTGCAGCTACTGTTCATGGCCAGGTTTAAATAACTAGCTAGAGGAACCTGACATGTTATTTGAAAACTACTTAATTTTTTCACTCTCTTCCACAAATCTACTTGGAAGAATACTAGATTGCTTTAATAATGTTTAAATTGATTTCAAAGATAACAGGTTTTTGTGGAGACTCTTCCACTCTTTTCTGAAAGTTTCTGTCTACTATAGGTAAGTTAGAATTTAGTATTTAAATCTTTAGAACTTTTGCAGAATATAGAGCAATAAATTTAAAAAAATTATGTATGCAGAAAAAGTTTTTCTGACTTGTTCTGTTCTTCACATTATAGTCATCTTCTCTGTACAGTGATCCAGTGGCACCAACTAGGAGTTACAGGGTTAGTACAATGTAAAATAATATCTCACTTATCTTTACATGTTTGAATGGCCCACAGAAATGTAAAATCACACTTTTCTTCATAGGTGTCTCCTTTAAACACTGGTTTGATAAGAAGTATCAGTTTGGTTTGTAAGCACCATTTGCATGGTTGCCTTAAATTTGTATTGTATGACCATGAGGCTTGACAGTATTACATGTGCATTTTTTGGATATTGTGAGAGTTGAATTTTCTGTGTCTCATTTTCTGGAGGCATTCAGTTTAATTTTCTTAACATTGTTAAATTGCCTCTTTAAAGTATTTTAGTAGTTACCGTTTTACTGCTCTTTTTACAGACAAGCATAGAGTTGGTGAGTGCAGCAATGATGTTGAAGAACACTGGGGTTAGAACAAGTTAATTCAAGCATACTAAGTAACAGCTGCATGTATAATACTAAAAAAAGTATTTAACGCAGTTAAGCATTTGGATAGAAAAGTCATCAGGAGATTACTGAAATTTGTGGTAAACGCGCCTTGAATACTTTTAAATAGGATGCCGTATTTAAATTTAATAAATATACAAAAATGCAATAGCATGAAAACCTAATCTGCATCTTAACAAAATAGAAAGTAGCTAGTAGTGCTGTAAGAATGGCTGATAGCTCTACAAAAATTATCTTTTAAAAGTGACATGCATGTCTGAAACTTTATGCCTTTTGCTGCTATAGTAGCTCAAATCCATCTTACACTGCCGTTTAGGGAGGTGCTAAACTTATGTAAAAAAGCATCAAATATTATGTAGTATTTTTAAGTTGTTAGTGAGATCTTTTTTTGCACTTGGATTGCAAACAGATGATTTACCTTTTTAGGCTTAGTGTATGTTCTCAAGAAAACATTAGAAGATTCAGTGAGAGAACAAGACCATAAAGACTCCTATTACATATAACTGATATGCATATAATTCTAGTTTCTGCTAGAGGTTTCTTCATAGGTAGGGGCAAAGCAGCATGAAACTGTAATTTTTTTTCTTTTTAAGTTGCGTTGCTCAGAGCTGCTTTTGTTATCCAGTGCATGAATAGATTCAGCCTTGCACCTTTAAACATTCTCTTTCAGGAGAATGTGCATGGGTGAGCATAGAATAAAACCAGTAAGTGTACAGCATAGCTTCAGTTCCCAGGGTGTGTTAAAACTTCTGCAGGCTTCAGAGCAGTTAAAACCAAATTGCAATTTAAATATTTAAGTATGCAAATAGTTAAGATTTGATTTTTTTTTAACTGTTTGGCTGTTTTTCAAGGGAATTCTTTGAGTGACACATGGAAATAGACATGCCTAGTAGTAATAGTAAACACTGCTGAGAATCTTTTAAAATTGTTTGTTTTTTTAAAAAAGTATGCTACTAACTGCAAATGCATTGATAGGATAAGAGAGTACGTGACTGTGCATAGGAATTACAGTGTATGAGTGTGGCATGATAATTGCTGAGACTGGATATAAATGGTACTTCATTCCTTCCTTCTCAGGCCTCGTTGTGTGGTGGTGGATGACATAACTCAAATAGTTCTTGCACTCTTAGTGTAATAGGCCCTTGGTTGGTTGTTTCATTATCTTTGTTTTCTGCAGACAAAAATCTATGAAAGTTGTGAAAATGTCCTTCATAACTTTTCTTTAGCCATCTGAATACATTTATTCTTCAAGAGCAAGCTCAGTCCGAAGTAGTCCTGTGGTGAGAATTCCTATGCACGATTTGCTGAATGCTTTGATATTAACACATCAGCGTTTATGAGTACATCCACTTGGGATGGTTTCACTGACCAACACACAGACTTGATTTTTCCATCCCGCATAAGAAGTTTTAATTTTTCAGAAATATGATTTTTAGCAAGATGTAAATTTTTAGCCGTAAGACAGTAAACTGTAGAAGCAATAAGGAATTTGTTTTTCTAAATATCTTTTTAATGTTTGTAATAAGCAACTAGTAGCTATAGTACATTGTTGGGGTTACCACCCTATGTCATTGTTGGGGTTACCACCCAGTATCCAAAATGAGAGAAATTAATTTCTGGGTCTGTATTGTATTAAGTGTCATTGCAAAGTTGGCTTTCTGTGCTGCAAAGTGATTTTCAATAGTTTTATTTTGCTTCTGCCGCAGAACAATTGTCTAAGTTTCATTGATACAAAACAAAAAAGGGATCAGTGTTCTAGTATGGGCTAAATTGAAATGTTCAGTCCTTTTTTAAATTTCCTACATATTAACAGTGTTATAGGTACTAAACAAATAAAACCACATTTCTCAGAAACTAATGATTTTAGCTACAAGAGATATCAGAGTGAATTTTTGAGGGTGTAGGAAAAAGGTAATTTTTCTATGGTTTATGAAGTTCTAAAACCTAACAGGAATTGACCTACGTTTGTAATCTCCTGCACTGTGAAAACACTACTTGTATCCTTAGAGATTAATTTCTTAAAAAGTATATACTTTTAGATATACAGGAATATATATATATCAGATCTCACTATGTATATGTTATACTAATAATGCCAAGGTAACATCTACTCACACTAGTGAATGCTTAATAGAGTTCAAAGTATTTGTTTAATGAAATAATTCTGAAAAGCAGATGAGGTAAAAGTCTTACGAATAATTTAACATTCATTTCATACTGTTTCTGTGGCTTGTATTTTGGTTTTACTCTGGATAATGCATTTGAAGTCAGCTTAGTACACTCTGGAAATCAGAAGAGAAAGTAGGAGAGATGGAAAAGGTAGAAAACAGTTGTGAGATACTGTATGATGGTTCTCCATCTTAAAATGTATTGGTTTTGATGAACCCATTGGGAAAGATACTAGGAGTATAGAAAGTATAGAAGGAGGAACAGCAAGGTTTATCAGGTATATGGACTTCTCAACGGCACAGAGACGTGGATTTTGAATGAGAGACCAGTGTTGTTGTAGATTGTAGCCTGAGTTGTTTGTTCTTTTGCTGTAATCATAACAAATAAGAATTCTCTTCAGTATCTTTATACTTTGGGAAATGCTAGTGAAATAGGAAAGTTTAGCCAAATTTCCCACTATCAAAATTTATCTACCTAGTTACATTTAAAGAAAATTTGGATACTATTTTAGATATAGATGTAGTTTTATAGCTGGAAAATTTGTTGTCAGAGAAATAGAACATAACATAGCAGTGACAACAAATACAAGTTCTGTAGTCCTAAAATAGTGTAATCTGAGCCAGGTGTTCATCAGTAAATTGTTTTTTATATAACTGTTGTATATGTAACTTCTGGACATCTCACTGTCTTTTAATCAGAATGAGGCTACACATACATCAAGTATAAAGATTTTTTTTTAAAATGTTGAGAATTGGATAAGGACAATATGTTTTCAAACTGTTCATATAAGGATTTTTTCTCCTATAATCACCTCTAAAACTAAATACAATGTTCACAATAACTTTCTGCCTTTTGAAGTAGAATATTGTCAATAAGCTTATCACAAACTCACTCTTCTCAGTAAATACTGTTTTACATGCCTAATGTTTCTCAGTTGAATATTTCACTTGAATGCCCATGGCAGATGTAATTGCTGTAATAAGCTTAGATATATTTTGCCTTTTTTAACAAGCAATGTGTAGCACTAGCATTTTTTCCCCAGCTTTTTAGGTACCTGTCTGACATACATCTTTGGGGAGTAACCCTACCTTCTAGTGTAAGACATCTTAAACTTATGAATGAGAAGAAGCCCAGATTATAACTAGCACTGTTGGTTTTGTGTTGATTTGAAAAAAGACAACATTTGTAGAGAAAAATAAAAATTTTTATTTATCAATTTATATTATCTGTCTTTTATGATATGTAAACTTTTTTTAAGGTAATTTTTGTAGTTTGTGTTTGAACCTAAATTAGTACTAAACCCTTTGGTATCTGGTTCTATGTTTTTTATATTACTCTAATTGAGGGAAATTAATCAATAATAAATGTTCATTGTTTTTAGTGCAATAATGGAGGTTTAAGGTAGGATTTTTTGGTTTTTAATAAACTTTTGTTCATTCAGTGGTGTCATCTTCAGTTCTCTTTTACCTTCTCCTTATCTTTTGAAGTCCTCTGATTTTTCTGATCAAAGTGAAACTGCTGCTGACTATTTTAGTCGTTCCAGCCGCAGGGGAAGCATTGTTTCCGATACAGATGATGGCCAAGTTTTGACTAGTGTGAGTGTAATGCTTTTATTTACACTGTGGTGAATGCAGCAAATTTACTAACCATGGATTTTCTTTTCATACTCTGAAAGAGTAAATACTGTAAAAGCATTCTAAATTACATAATTGCAAATAGGTTTATTGTGGGGTTGGGGCTAGTTTTTGTATAAAAATGTACTGAGTGAATTTTTAAAAAGCATGCTGCTTTATTTTAAAGGAGATTTTGCCTGTTGCTAGAAGCATGTGACAAGTGTAACACTTCACATTTTTGTGTGTGTGTGATAAGCTTAACAATCTCTTAAAGACCCAAACATTTAAGATTTTTTCCTTACGGAAATTAACAATGCTAGGGGGGTTTTGTGTACTTTTGGAACACTAGTACTTCTTTAAGCGACAAAAATACTTAGCACTGTGCCCACATTAGTGCATTTTAGTGTTCATTCATCCCATATGAGATTTTGTCAGGATCCTTTACTGAAACACTCCTTGTTGGCTATGCACTTGTACTGCATCCCATGTCAATCAACAGATCATGTTACAGGAAAATTACCGTGATGGTTTTCCTGTGCATCTCCCTTTAGGCTGAACATTGTTTATACCAAACCGAGCCACCTTCTCGTGCTGCTGTAAGTTCTAAAAATTCTTGTTACTTGCAGTCAAAAATTTGTGTTTAATAGCATGGAGAAAAAAGAGAAATTTCTGTTCTTAGGTATATCTTTTGAAATAGCAGTCAGGGTTAGCACATGCAGTAGGTAGGCAGAAAGGCTGAGAGCACCTGAGTTTATTTAGTTGAGCAAAAGGAATGCTGTGTGGTGATCAGCAGTGTGTAAGTGCTTGCTTAGGTGAGGGCCTAAGGCTTCGTACGCTTGCCAAGCAGTGCAACAGGGGCCAGCAACCTCACACTGCAGTTTAGGAGTTCAGGTGAGACATTCCAAGAAGCTCCACAAGGAGGTTATTGTTGCAGTCTGTCAGGTTACTGCAAGGCTGGAGAGCCTCCGTGTTCAGGAGATGGTGAGACTTAGCTAGATCAAGCCACAGCTGTCCTGGACTGTTGGCTGTGGTTCTACTTTAAATGGGAGACTCAGAGCTAGAGCTACAACCACTTTCTGTGACTTTGCATTTAGATGATACTTTAATGCAGTTACAGTGCTATATAACTTGTAATAATTCATGTTATTTATCATCTGTACATTCTTAAATCATGAGAGACTAATAATTTCTCCAACTTAAACTTTAGCTTTTTTCCCCCCGTAATAAAGCTGACTTTCTGAAATTAATGCTCTGCTAAAAGAAATGTGGAGGCTGAGACTGGTAGTTATGCTACCTTCTCAGTTGCTTGTGTTATCATCGTCATTACGTGTTAGTAGATTCCAAATTTATATTTTTATTTAGGTTAGTCTAAATGTATCCTTCACATCAATTGGATTCTTCACATCGTTTTATAGTCATACTGGTGACAAATATTTACAATCTATAATTTCAGTACATCATTGGAAGTGGTGAATTTGTCATGAAGAAGCAATGTTGCTTTTATAGAAACCACAGTAGGAGGAAAAAGAAAGATCTTATAAAGTAGTGTTTGTTTCTTCTGTGATTGCAACAGGCTTCCAAAACTCTTTTCCCTGGCATGGAGAAAAACAGGTGTTCTTTGAGAAGCAAGATACGTGAGAGAACAATAATGAATGTGTGTCGAATTCCACCTATTTTGATTCATAGAAATCTAGAAAATGTGAACATCTACAATATAATTTTGCAGTAGCAGAATTTCCTAAGTAAGAAGGGAGTGTGGTAGTTCTTTTGCTTAGTCTTCAGTACATAAAATATTAATTGAAATTATTTTAAAGGTTGCTTTTACTTAGTCCACTTTAGTTATAGGCGTTTACCTGAACTGATTTTACTGTGATGTAATTGCAGGTTTCACTAAAGAGACTGAAAGTACAAATGTGTTTTCTATTGACTAGGACATTCACACTGCTGTCGTTGACTGTCTTAAGTGTACTTGCATGAAGCTTTGCATCTGTTATGCCACCAAGTGTTGTAGTGATTACTCTGTTGAAATTTAAAATAGTAAAACATGTTTTGTTGTTCTGTACTGGTAATGACTTTTTAAAAACTTTAAAGAAAAGTTTCTGGCTTTTTCTTTACAAGCAGTCATTTATTTTGCAATTGAGGTAAAAACTACTTTTTAGGCTGAATATTATTTTCCCTGTCTTGATCTTTGCTAAGATCTGGAATTTTTTAAATTGTTTCATTTTAAAATATTTTTGAACAAAAGATGCTGATTCAGTAGTCCTGTATTACAAAAGGTAATCATGTTCCCTATTCTCTTTCAGCTGGAAGAAAAGAGTGAAAAATCACATTCAGAAATATTTTCAAGGGTAAGAGTTTTTAATTTAAGAATTGTTTAAAGTCAGTGTTCATCCACAAATTTGCAAGTGTTAAAATAGTTCAAAAAGTATAAATGCTGTGCACTTCTCATCAGGGTTAGCTTGCAAAGATATTTTTAGATTTACTTTTTTATTGCCCAAAATTAATGCTTTGTGCCTTTTATTTCTTGAGGGAAAAAAATTATTCTTTAGTTTACTTTTTATAGAGTTATGAGGTGTTTGGGGGCAACAGGGAGATAGCTGCTGTGTTCCCCAAATCGTCTCAGGCGAGAGACGATCCAGGTGCAGGATAGCTGCCAGCAAGCTTCTCCTTTCTGCCTTGCGCTGCTGTTTAAGCGCTGGTGACACACACTCACGCTCTTAAGCCAGATAGCTCAATATTACCAGAGATACAGAGTCAAGGAGGGCTCCCCGAATGCCAATGTTCCACAGTCAAGGTTTAGTTCATCTTCTGCAGACACGGCCAGGCGAAGAGAGCACAAGGTGGTCATCGTCCCCCTTACATAGTGTTACAGGGCCAGTAATCTGAGGGCGTAGGGGCGGTACAAAGGCGGGGCCAGGGAAGGGAACCAATGAACAGGGGGAAGGGGTGGAGCAGGGGATGAGGTCAAGGAAGCAGCCGCACAGGCTGCTGGGAGAGGTAGTTTTCTTTAAACAGAGTCTGGGGGTGTGTAAGGTTACATTTCATCCGCAAGGAATTGTGGGAGAGGCTTTTCCTTTACTTTTACAGAGATAATAATGATATCTCAAATATCCGAATTTTTCCACCAGCAGGCCCCTGCCACTTTGGGGCTCTCTGGCCCACCAGCTGACTCAGTGACCCCAACAACTTATGGCCAGTAATAATTTTCTATATAATTTATTTTTCATGTGAGAAATACTTAACAGGAAAGGCTAAAATTTAAGAGGCTAAGGCTATAAAAATCCATATTGTATATTCTCATTGTAGGCTTTCTTCTGAATCCTGGATGGCAGAAATCATAATTTTTAGTAATATTGTAAATGTCTATAGTATTTTAGCACTAATAGCCATCTTATGAATGTCTTCTGGACAGATGACTCAAAATTCTAATGTTCTGATATACTAAGTCATCAACAAGAAACCAACATTTTACCAAGAAGAAACACAAGTGCTGGAAATTAAGCAATGGAAAACACTGTCTGTAAGCTAATATTAAGAAAAACAAGAGAGAAAACTCTTCTGTGACTGTGAAGAAATTTACAAAGAGTATTGTCAAGTATACCGGAAATAACCATATGATTCCTGATACAATGTTTTTCCCTTTTTTAAGCCCTCATCTCGCAATTCAGTAAGTGCAACTCCTCTGAGTGGCAACTCATCTAGGAGAGGAAGTGGAGATGCAAGTAGTCTGGTGGATCCTGATGCCTCCCTCAGTGAATTACGGGTAAATTGCATTTTCAGAGAATTTGGGGCTAGTTTAAATAGGAAGATTGTTTTTAAATACAGAACTTCTCTAATAGTAAGAAAATGTTATGAGGATGTAATTTGCAATCATGAAGGATTTCTTTACTTTCTTGGTAATGTTCCTTGGTATTTTTTGTGCTCATAATTATTGTTTAAGAGTTTAGCTTATTAAGATAAGACTTTGTTTATGTCAAATTTCAAACAAGTCTGTCCTATTTGAGATGGCTTGGAGTCAGAGTTATAAACAAAACCTTGATTTCCATCAAGTTGTTGTGAATTAATTATAATTTCTCGGAATTGTTGCAAGCTTTGTCATTTGACAGAAGTGCATGTAAACCTTTTAATGATTTTTTGACTTTAAATTATTTCCCCATACTTCTTATGCAATGGTTCATTCCTATATCCTGCAGGATATCTATGATCTTAAGGACCAGATACATGATGTAGAAGGGAGATACATGCAGGGACTTAAAGAATTAAAGGTATCAGGGCTCCTCCCAAGCATGCATTCTGAATGGGTATTTTTGGGTAATGGAGTTGTCACTGGTTTCACTAGCATATAGTGGCTTCACTAACAAATTTTTAGATTTCTTTAAAGCATGTCTCTAACTTTTAATGCATGAAGAGCATCAGCATAAAATGTACATGAGATTGCATATGTTCGTTATTTCAATAATGTTAGAAGAGTATTAAACTGTGAAATTTTTATGTATATAAGTGTTTTCTGATAAGATGAGATGTTCAGTTTATATTTTTAGAGGTTTGTTAGCAAATAAACAGATATACAAAATAATTACTAGGTATCAAATGGGGAACAAAGAAGTGGGAGATAATTACGGCAAAGAACTTAAGAATTAGTCTTCCAAGTTTCAGCAAATACTTCATATTATAAAGCAAAACCAAAATAATAATTTTGAAAGATGTGCTGCAATTAATTTGGGCAGGCATATTGCTTGCAGGAGAAAATTAATTTTGTTTTCATTCTTTGCCATTAAAAAAGAATTTTTATTTATGCTTATGGTTTATATTCCCATTAAATTCTCTAAACCATAGGTTGTTTTTTTCAGCATTAGGTTAACGAGTGCTAAGGAAACTTTCCTGTCTGACAATCCAGCATCTACTGTGGTAGTCACATTCCCACCACCCCAGGCTTTCACTGCTGGGAGTGAAGCCCCCAGTGAGTCACCGAGTGAGTGAATGGGTGCTGCGCTAGACTGTCTACAACACACCATTCTCACACTGTCAGTCAAGGTCTCCTTACAGGCTCAGCCACACGTTTCCCATAACAGAGCCTCAGACGTCTGATTTCTCTTTGCTTTAATTATGGCACAGTCACACATAACCAACTCGAGATCAAGCTGGGTGCTGCCGAGGAGGGACCCTGAACCAAACAGTCCCTGGGCTTTTGTATCCTCAGTCCATGCACACAGTAGTCTGGGGTCTTCCTGCTGAGCCATTGGCTCCCGCTGTATCTCTGAGTGGCCGGTCACCTGGCTGGTGCCACAGGTTCCCATGCCCTTTGTTATGCAAAGGATCAGTGCCAGATCATTGCTCTTGCTGGGAACTCCAGCCGTTTCCCCCCACCCAGGGTGCAATCTGCAGTTTGCATTGCAGCAACACTGAACTACCTGGACTAGGTGCAGTCTTCCACATGAGATTTGTCTGTATTTTGACTTGTTTAAACTAGTATGTATGTATTCCTTTTATACATTTCCACACAATTAACAGCACAGTAAATTTAAAATACTTTTCACTGTTTTGTGTTGAAGGGAAATGGAATTCAACAAATTATGGGGCTCATAAATCTTTTTCAGGATATTTATTCTGTTCTCTTTCCTGTTGTCTAATTGTGAATGGTTTCATGTAAAAGTAAAGAGAACTTTTCGTATTTGTTTTATATCCATATAGAGACTGAATTGAATGAATGCTTCTTGTATTAGAGCATGTAACAGTGATGTATTTATCAGCTTCCTTGAATTTCTTCAATTTAATAATTTATTAGATGATATAGTAAGGGGAAAATATGTAATATGAGCGGTTTAGTGTAGCAAAAATTATTACCTCTTTAAAGGATAACTTTACCTTTAAAGATAACTTTCAACCTGATAGCAATATGCTCAGGTGTGGTATGTTTTGGTTTAGTTATATTGCCATATGAGTATTAAAAGGACTTCAAAGAGTAGTAGATTACAAGTATTAGACATAGACATATGAAACACAGATTGAGTGTAATGTGAGACTGCTTCATATCTTCAGAATGGATCTAACTCTCACACCTTTATGTGTTTGTCAGCATCTTATGACTACTGTTCGTGGCTACTACTACTCATGGCTAATGGATTATTATTTATTATAATCCATTACAGTTACCAAAGAGGGCAGTGTGAAATAGTAAGATCTTCATCTATGCTTGGCTTTCAGAATTGAACTGCATTTTATGTTATTGCTAGTACTAATACATTCCTAAGTTAATTGTCATTCCATAGAGATTGTTTTGGGAACCTTTTTTTTAATTAGGAAGGTACTGCCTTTTTCTCAACTTGTACTTGATCAGTTTTGTCTCATGTATGTTACAGGAGAGTTACTAGGATACCTGCATTTTCACTACATTTGTTTGTTTGGTTGGGTTTTTTCCAGTGGTTGACTAATGGGGATTTGTAATCACACTACCTTCTGAGCTCTCTGGTTGCCCTTATGCTGATAAAAGTGTGGGTTTCACCTGGCTACAAATAGGCTGGGTGTCAGCAGAGTAAGCTCTAATGTGGCTAGTTCTGGTTTAGTTAGGTCTTCAAATCTTTTCCTATCTCAGTTTGATTCAGTTTTGTTGCTTCTTTGTATATTTCTTTGCATCAACTGGAAAGGAATCCTGTTTCTTTCATCAAAATTTTTGTTTTATGCTGTTAACAGTGCACTCTCTTGATGTCTATTGGCTTGAATCATCTTGTTCTAGCTGAGCAAGCTAATTTTTATAGCACTTTGACTTTACTGAAAAGTTGTGGGTGGTATTTCTTCATAGCTTTAGGTTATATGCAGAGCCTTATCTATTTTCATTCCATCCCATTCCCACTGCTTCATCCTTAAAAATCCTACAGCCTCCTTCAAGTGTTTCAGAAATTATTTCAAGTCAAACTGGAAGACTTTGTGAAACTTCATGAAATTCTTGAACCATGGGGAACGTGTAATACTTGAAGACAGTTGCAAAGAACTCTTTGCAATGTTTCAGTTTTTTCAACCCGTTAGAGATTTAGACATAACTTAGCTTCTCTTTCAGAAGCAGTTTTCACTCTTTAGTATCCAAGTCAATTTATTCCTCTTCTGTAACTGCAGATTCACCCTCCTTTCTCCCTGCCATTACTTTTTTGATTAATGACATTCTAATACAATGTTTTAAGCCCCAACCTAGTCTTGTCTTTAAGGCTGGAGTCCTGGAACACGTGGCATACAGTAAGAGGCTGAGACAATGGGCATTGATAAGTCTTGGAGGAGTGGTTGGCAATATTGTTGCTGTTTTCAGCGTGTCTGATAGGAGGTTGTGGAAAATAGAGGGCAGACTTCTTTGTAAGGGAAATATGCAACAGACAAAAGTTGCATTGTAAGAGTAGAAATTCCAATTAGAACTCAAGAAAAAAGAGTTTTCACGAGGAAAGCAAACACTAGTGCAGGTTATCCAGCAAGGTTGACCATCTGCAGTCTAGATTTCTGGAGATACTTAAAATGGAGATGAGCTGTGAGCAGCCTTATCTTGGTTGACCCTCTTTAGTTAGGAGATTGGACCAGATGGCATTCTGAGATCTCTGCTGACCTAAATTACTACATGACCCCAGTCACCACATTCACAGAAATAATCAAATTGGACTTTTTATCCTAGTTGCATTTTTTTTTTTGTTAAATTTCATATCTCCCTGTGAAATTACTATAGCATTCATTATAATACTAATGTTTTCCTTTTTTTACCCTAAACTGGGTTATTCTTTGAAAGTCTTTAGGTTTGCTGTCTCTAGCATTTTGTTTTGCCAATCTTTACAATATTCGTCATATTTACAGCATCACCAAAAAAAAATGTTTTTTCTGGTTTTAGTCTTCAGAATTGCTTGCATGCACTTACATTTATAGTTTTCCTTTTTTTTTTTCTTTTTTCTTATCCTGAGTCATCTTTGCTGTTTGCTACTACTTCCCAGATGATAATGGTACTTTTCCTATATTCTCACAATTTAAACTATTTTGTCTCTTCTGATCTGTAGTTATTTTTTTCTGGGGTTTCAAAAAACTGTATTTCGCCAGCAGAAAATTCCAGAATTCAGTGAATGGAATAGAAATGTATAAATACATGTGATTATGATAAAATTATATAAGGTAAAATACATACTCTAAGGACAGCTTTCCCAAACTGGAGATTTACAACATGAAATAGGGTTTGGGGATAGGGATTTTTTTTAACGTTCTTATAGCAGAATATTGAACTGTGACTTGGTATTTCTAAAGAGAAGACATGACTATAATTCCAAAGCAAAAATGATTGCATAATTTTACTGTTTAACAGATAGCAGTCTTCAGTATTTTCTTAGAAAACTTAGATTGTTGGCACCTTCTCTCTTAATATCTTAGTCTTAGTGTTCTGTTTTCTGGAAAACCCAAGCTTCGTGCCCTTTCTGTGCTAGTGCTTCTACTGTCATAATACAAATAATTAAAAATGGAGATAATGCTACTTATGCCTTCAAGGAACAGATTACATGAAGTACAAGGAGATTTGTAGTAGGGCATAAATCTACTTTGTCCAGGGATTAGCTTAATAGTTCTGTTCCAATTCTATAATTAGGACTCTGAAAATTAATTTTTACTATTTTTAAATCATAGAATGTTAAGGGGTTGGAATGGACCTTAAAGATCATGTAGTCCCAACACCGATGTAATGCATATTGAAATAGTGGCATGCTTAAAAGTGCCTGGAGTGATAGTTGTTCTAAGTATTTAAATGGTTGACATTTGTTACAGCTCTGAGAAAAAAACCCCATAGATAACTAAAAACAGGATAAAATAGTAAATGGGGGAGATTTGTGTAAGAGGCTATATAGCAAGGCATATAACCTCCTTACACCTTTAAGTGGAGAATCAAGTATGTGAATCTTTACACAGAGTCTTAGTAAAAAAAAACAAAGATAAAATATCTGTTAAAATAGCGAATCCTTATTACTGGAATAATGTGGCTGTCTTAAAATTTTGAATCTAAGGTCATAGGACGCTACTTAAATAATGAGCATTAAGTTAAAGCTACTGTTGGAATTATTTTCGTGATCTCTTTTACTGATTTAATTGTCCAAGTCGTCTCTGTTAGATTTGTTGCCTCATTCTGAACTGTTTTCTCATGCATGCCTTGAGAATATGTGATATTACTACTAGATACGTTGTATTCACTAGAATGTGAAGCTGTGATATTACTGCTGTATCCCCGTGAGTTGCGGTGAATGTGGCAGAGTAGAAAATTCGAGTGGAATATTATCTTGTATTTTTCATGCTTTTGTAATGATAACTTATCATTGTTGTGTATGACCTAAGTTGAATAATGGATCTGAACTGTGACTTGGTATCTCTAAAGAATGTATTTCAGAAACAAAAATGGTTGCATAATTTAACTGTCTAACATCTCACACTTTAACATTATGGTGGTATTTTAACATTCGAACAATGCATCACAAAGTTTGACTAATGTAAACTTTTCTGCTATCTGTAGGATTCACTATCTGAAGTTGAAGAGAAGTACAAGAAAGCTATGGTTTCCAATGCTCAACTAGACAATGAGAAAAACAACTTAGTTTACCAAGTGGATACTTTAAAGGATGTTATTGAGGAGAAAGAAGAACAGATAGCAGAGTTCTATAGGGAGAATGAAGAGAAGTCAAAGGTATTTTTTTTTCTAATTATAAACTGCAGAAATCTGGACTACTTAGTAAGAGCAGCTGTAAGCATTCAGAGTAGCTGTACTTGTTAGTATTGGGCTTAAGTCTTTATGGCGTCTTTTCTCTCTACAGTTTATTAAATAAAATCTTCTGTGTAGTAAGTGTTCGGGACAACTTATCTAGACCAGTGATACAGTGATTTTTTTTTTAACTGCTTGGTAGGTATAATTTCTCAAATCCTTGCAGTAATGTCTTACGTAACTCAAAATAAATATAAATAATGGATTTATTTCATACAGGAATTGGAAAGACAGAAACACACCTGCAGTGTTCTGCAGCATAAGCTGGATGAACTTAAAGAGGGCCTTCGACAGAGGGATGAATTGATAGAGGTATGTTCATATGAGTGTACGATAGAACGCGTGCAAATAAATATGGTGTAAGATTTGAATGAGAATCATACAGAAAACAGGATTAAACATTATATTGCATTTTTAAGAAAGAATTTATCTTGTTGTAGTGGGTAGAATTTAAGCTACTGATCCTCCTAAATTTATGAAAATGTCTCTGCAAGGTTTTCAAATGTATTACACCTTGCAAAACCTTTAATTCTTGTGAGAATTGTGGTTTCTCTCATGAATGTTCCTTATATCTTTTCTTTGCTGTGAGGGCAGAACTAATATTTGTGTGGCCAAAATGATTTTCCATAGCTAGAAGTTCTGATGTGTGGATAATACCAAATGTTATTCTTTGCTTTTCCCAGAAGTTCCATTTCAGTTATTTCAGATTTTTATATCAACCATTAAAGTTTGCCGTTGTGAATATTTGTTTGCCTACCAGTCAAGCATAATACACAGCAACAGTGGTCAGCATGTTATTGGGTCAAAACCATGTTGCTGGGTGTGTAGTATGTTCTTTTCCCCTCTCACTCTGTTCTTTTTCCCCTTTTCTCTTTTATTCTGGAAACAAACCCACCCACCCCGAAATCCCAGAGCTATTATCAGTCTTAATTTTAAAATGTTCCACAAAGAAACATATATGTGTGCATATATATATATATATAAAAATATATCTTGTCAGCAGTACATGGGTGTCCATTTCCCAATGATTTTAGTTGGAAGTTGTAGTTCAATTATTACATAATTTTCCCACTGTCTCTTCATATCAGTAAAAATTGATTATCGTTAAGTGTATAGGCCAAAGTTTCCACTGTCGTTTTCAAAAGCTGTGTAATAGTTCATTGATCCTTTATTTCTTCACTATACTCTTGTGCTCTCTAGGTGGTAGTACTGTAACTCCAAAAGGTTTCTGAAAGGTCCCGGTTCTGTTTTGGAAGTATTATGCTTCATGAACTGGAGTTGATATGACTTACTAGAAGAAGAAAAGGATTAAGATTACCCTAAGTATTAGCATTTTGAGTCAGATAAATGCTGGCAAGCAAAAACCCCTAAAAAATTCTGTTGTAGCTCTATTGCTTGCTCTAAGTTGTCTTTGACTTCGCTGAGAATTAAAGAACAACTTTGCATGTTCTTTTTTGGGGTTTTGGTGAGGTTTAAGTATATGAACCAAGAACATACAGCAGATTTGTCTGGAGTGTATGCTTTGGTAGAATGTAGCATGTGTCAAATATTCACAAATATATCCAGTTCCTTTGAAGGTTTGACCCTTATTTACCACTTATTTGTGTCATTTCCCCATCTATTAACACTAACAGAAAATCTAGCTGAAGCCATGTAGCTTTTTGCAGAAAGACATTGTCTTCATTCCCAGATGTAAAATCAAGTTTAGTCATTAAGAAGAAAAAAAATTGTCTCTAGCCCTTAAAATTCTTATGTCATCTTGATAGCTAAGACTTTAATTGTGTTTGCAGGGCAAGCAGCAAAAAGCAGGGATAGTCAGCTAAAAAAGTGGGACTACACTTGATACATATTCGTATAGTATCAGAGAGCACTCATCAGCTGTCTTTCGCTTCCAGGATGTTTGATTCAAACTCCCTTCTTTTTACTTTCAAGATTATTTTATTTTGTAAAGCATTGCTAAAACCAATTGTTAACATCAGTATTCACTTCCAAATGGGACTTGAAGGTATCTGGAAATTACAGCAGGGTAATTGTTTCTATCCACAGACTGCAGTGGGAACAGTCACTGAGGGAGCTGGGGTTGTTTAGCCTGGAGAAAAGGAGACTCAGAGATGACCTTATCACTCTCTACAACTTCCTGAAGGGTGGTTGTAGTCAGGTGGAGGTTGGTCTCTTTCTCCAGGCAGCAGCTGACAGAACAAGAGGACACAGTCTTAAGCTGCGCCAAGGGAAATATAGGTTGGATATTAGGAAAAAGTTTTTTACTGAAAGAGTGATAAAATTCTGGAATCATCTGCCTGGGGACGTGGTGGAGTCACCATTATATAGCATGGTGGAGACACCATTTACAGAAAGAGTGGTGAAGTACTGGAATTGTCTGCCTGGGGAGGTGGTGGAATCGCCATCCCTGGATGTGTTTAAAAAAAGATTGGATGTGGCACTCAGTGCCACGGTTTAATTGAGGCTAGGGCATCAGTTGGACTTGATGATCTTGAAGGTCTCTTCCAACCTGATGATTCTGTGATTCTGTAAAAGAAAAGTACCTCTAGCTGCATTAAGTTTTCTCAACAACATTCATTGAATAGAATTAAATACCATTCTCTCACATGAATTCATGAGAAATATATTACGTTAAACTGCACACTGTTTCTGTAACTTCATGCTCATAAACTCTTTGGTTGACTTTTATTACTTAGTTTCCTTTATGTATTTTAATGTTTGGAATTTTTTTTCCATCTCCTTACTTCTCTTTCCTCTTTTATTCTTCCCTCATCCTATTTACCACAGGAGAATCAACGTATGCAGGAGAATATAGACTCCATAACCAAAGAAGTGTTTGATCTCCAGGAGACAATTAATTGGAAAGATAAAAAAATAGGGGTATGAATCAAATGTGGGAGGAAAGGTATTTTTTAAATTTAGAAGTAGATGGATGCCCTCTACACCCCAAGGAATGCTGTGTACTCCAAAGAAATTAAGACCACTCCCAACTTAAATGTATAAAATGTTTTGCAGTCTTTCTCTTCTTCAGAAAATGAGCTACACTTTACTTGCATAATGATAAGTAGTACTAATTAAATCTGTAACATGAACTGTTACACATACAATTTTACAATTTTTTTACAAAATTTTTAATGGCATGCGTAGTGGTAAAAAACGTGATCTTGAATTGACTTCTGCAACCAACTTGCTCATTCCTGTATTACACTTCTGATCTTTGCAGGATTGGTTAGCTTAGATGCAACACTGAACCAAGCTGGTTTTGTGATATGACACACGAAATACTTTGAGAATTGAGAGTTGTAGTTGAAACAGTGGTTGTAGGTGACCTTTTGAGGAGCATCTGTAGAGTTCCTATATAGGAAGAAAGGTGGTACAGGAAGAACTGTGCTGATACTATGCAGCTAATGTAGGTCCAGCAGGGTTTGTCCGCTTTGCTTCTGGGCAGTGCAGAAGTCATAGAGCTGAGTCACCCTGACCCTCAGTGATCACTATATGGCTCTGAACTTGCAGCTGTTTTGGGACACAAGTAGGTTGCCTGGTGGCAATAGGGAGTTAACTGGAAAGTCTTTAAAAAGGAATTGTCTGCTTCTTAACAGCTCAAGGGGTCATTTCTCTCTACCTGAATTTTACACCATATTTCAATATATGCGTATTTCTTTGAAAATTGTTTTATTTGCTGGAGTTCAAGTCACTTTGAAAAGTTGCCTTTTATCTGATGGTGCCAGTTCAAAAGCTATGCTGTCTTACATTTTTTTCATGTTTCAGTCTTTCTCTTCTGTCATAAAAAAATTTCAGCATTCTAAAGTTTTCTGAACATTCTTCTGAAAGCTTTTTATCTTTAATTTATCCTATTCTTTCCATACTAATTTCTCACATTTTTATACTGGACTGTCTCAATTTGTGCAGAATTTTTGTGCTCTTTCAAATACATGTTAGTACAAGCATATCTCATATTCAAATATAGCCAGAATGACAAGAAAGATAGATATATTTTTCTTCAGCCAAAATCGCCCTGCCAGTTTATGTTCTTATAAACACCATAACTGGTTATTTTTCTAGTTAGTTTTTTTCTTTTTAACTCTCAGAATTGAAGTCTCTTAGATATGAAAGTGTAGAAATGCTGCTTTTTTATTCTGTTCTTTCTCATATCTATAAAAATTTACATACTTGTCTTAGCTCATAGTTTTTGAGCCTTTCTCCCTCCTACTGAACAGCTTTGCTAATTTTTACCTATTCCAGCTTTAGAAGTCTCTGAGAAGCTTCACAATGTAGCTTATAACTGGAATTGTAACCTAATTTTACAATGTATACAAGACTTTTTAGCTGTTTCAGAGAAAGAAAGGGATGCAAACAGAACAAAAATAGCACAAGTTTGTTTTACACCTGCCTTCTTATGATGTCCTGTTTCTACAGTGATTGAAATTTGTGGTTATATTTGAGGACACTGAGTTATAGCTTTGGGTAATATTCCTGAAATATACAGTTATTTTACTGTTTAGTGGCTCCAAATTTCGATTAGTGATGGCAACTCTGAGTTTGCTATAAATTTCATGAAAGCTTTTGGAATATTTGGAAAATAGTACTCCAGACGTCTCTTGCCTTCTGGCATATGATCAGATTTTGCTCATACCAGTGTGGTAAAACATGCCTGCAGAGCTTTGTTGTCCTGATTTCTGTTCCCTGCCCCAACAGAAGAATTGCAGAGGTAGATTTTGTGCAAAACCCATGTCATATTAAATTAAACCATGAGCATACAAACAACTAGGATTTTTATGGGTTTTGAATAATGATTACTTAGATCTGCATAGGTAGAAATATATAGTTGCATCAGTTTCACTTCCCTTCCCATCAGAATTTTCTGATTTCCAGCACTTGTGTATTAGGGCGTGAGGACAGAAAATATGTTTGGGGAAGGTCAGCATCATCACAGGACGCTCTCAAGTACACACAATCTGTTTGTTCTGGGCCACTGTGTCCATTCTCTCAAGTGGTGAGCTTACTTCCCCTTCCATCTCTACCACTGTTCTTCAAAAATTAAAAAGATGTATGTGTCTTTTAAGTAGAGCACAAAATGGCGTAATGATTAAGGTTCTTCATGCTATTTATAATGTAGTTAAAGATCTAGTGTGCGCTAGGAAATAAAAGGACATTTTATGAATTTTTAAATTAAGACATCAGCTAATGTTTTCACACATTGATTTGCCTTTATTTTAAATGTTACATTTACATACTAATACATCAAGTATTTACATACTAATACATCAAATTGTCAAAATTTTCTGTTGAAACCGAGTAATGCTTTAAAAACATTGCTCTAGTATACAGATTCTAGATGATTATTAAAATTCAGCATACTGCAGTTACATGGGGCAAGTACAATACAAATGTATACACTTCAGTTTCTTTCTTGGTATCAATCCATTCCTACACATTCATGCACAACATAAGGTTTAGTTGGATCATTTTCGTGGCAAAAATGTGTGTATACTTTTGCAGTTGTTGTATGGTGAGGATTATTTGTAATGCATGCAATATTGAATGCTGCCAGTCAAGTGAAAGTGTCTGACTAACTGCCAGGTTACACCCCTCCAGCATAGGTAGGCAAACCTATCTACATCCATATTTCACTTCTAGCTGCCGTACTTTTTTGTGCTACCACTGTTTGCTGCTTTTTTTTCCCTCTAAAACTGACTGCTTTGCGTTTAGTAAGTGGTGTTGTAACCCTTAAGCAACTAGTAAATACACTAGTATTTGTGAGTGGATACATTGAAGGTCTTCTATGATGTATGATTTCTACTTCTGTACCTTATAAAAGGCAGAGAAATTAGTTCAATAGATGTAATGTTTTAGGATCTTTGCCATTTAAGTTTTAGCAAATTTTATTTCTGGCTGCAGAGTGCCTCACTTACTCTTTTGGTACTCAGTTTATCAAAATTTACCAAAAAATAGAATTCACTAAATAAAAACCTCTCAAAAAAATCTACTAAGACTTGTCTGAAAAAAACATCATGACAAATGCAGTATGAAGTTAGATATGCAACTTGGGGAAGGCAGTTATCAGAGATGTATGTTACTACATATTTGAAAAGCACTTTTAATTTCTTTACTTTTATTGAGCTCTTTGTATTTACTTGTAGAAAATCTTTCTGCTGTCATATGCTTTTTCTCTGTGCCATTATTTTTCTTGCTATCTGCCTGAGCCCAGGCCCTAGAAAGACAGAAAGATTACTTTGACTGCATTAAGAATGAGCGAGATGAGCTCAGAGAGGAGTTGGCTGACCTGAAGGAAACAATGAAGAGAGGACAGGTATGTTGGTAGTAGTTACTTTACAGTAACAGAAATCCAGGAATGGGGCATGAAATCAAGGTCAGTAAAAAAGAGGAAGAATGGTTACTATTCTTGTGCAGTCTGAAAACCTGACCTTAGGGTAGGATAAATGGTCCATATCATTGTAACTGTTTCAATGAACTTGAAAAGCTCTTTAAAAACTTTTCTGTTCATTTATATTTCAGCACTTCTGTTGTTTGACTAGTTTATTTTTTCTTTTGCATTTTTAGAAACATGGATTAGTTATAATTCCAGATGGCACACCAAATGGTGATGTAAACCATGAATCAGTGGTTGGTACAATAACAGTCGTATCACAGGAAGCTGCTCAGGTCTTGGAATCTGCAGGAGAAGGACCACTAGGTAAGAATATCCTAGCATGCTTTATAGAGTTTTTAGGTCTTTGTTGCCTCTTGTTCACAGTGGGTGTGATTTACAGTTGCAGATGCAAGCACCTGTGATGCTTCTGGAATGTATGCTTATACAACTTTCAGGATTGATTTTAATTTCTTGTTTGTTCTGAGTAAAAAGAGAGATGTATCTTTCGAGTAAGAAAAAATACGTGCTTAGATATTTGAAACTGATTAGTTCTCTTGGTCCAGTTCCTGTTTTAAAACTGTCAGAAAATATCTTGCTTAAAAGTGTCATCTTTTGGATTAGTATGTTTTCCATTGTGTTTCATGAAAATAATTCTTTAGAAGTATGCATAATCAATGAAAGAACAGCAAGTGCAGTCTTCCATCACATTAATTAGAAAAAGAAACATTCAAATTTAAAAACATTCAAAAGTGACAGGGACAACAGAGACACTAATTGGGGGTTTCAGGGTTAAGTTACTTTAACTTGCTTTTATCCTTAGGTTGAGCAAGTTGTTGTATGCAAGGTCAATCCACTGTAAAACTCTGTTAACATGTAGAAAAACATCTGTATATACTTGAATTACACTTCTACATAATATATAATAGTTACATATTTTTGTATTGACACAAATTAGACTTGATACGTATTTCTGCTGTGGCTCCCTCACAGGGAGATACAAATGTCATTATGCTTCATTTCTGTCAAAGTTACAATTTCTAAGGGAGCTGCTCAAGTCTTAGCACAGTGTTGCTTGATAGACTGTTTTGTAGCCATTACTGATCTTCTGACTAAGCAGAGATATTGCTGCATTCCTGTGGGTCCTTTTCCAGGTACTTTTTTTGTCGTTTGGGAACACTTTTTGTGAACTTTCTAAATATATGGGGAAGCTTAGTTGCTTCCCTGGAGTGACAACAACCTTCAAATAAGACAGGGAAAAGAATACACAATCAGAAGAAAGTTTTGTTGGAAATGGCTGTTCTAGATATGGGACAAAACTGTTTTAATATTAAAAAAAATCTTCAGTTGTTAATTTGCTTTAAAGATTTACTAAACTCTGAGGTCTTGCTTTTAGAATCGCTGCACTAATAAACAGTGTGAATGTAATATTTTTTCCTTTTTTTCTGCTATGAACTGAAGTTTGTTGTGGTATTAGTGAGATATCGAAGTTTTGTGGTCCCAGTGCTATTAGCTTTGAAGAGCATTTCATTTGGAATGTAACAAAAAGTTATGAAAAACATATTCTTAGTTACAGATTTCTCTGATTTTTAATTGGGTTCTTTGGTTTTAGATATCAGGCTACGAAAACTGGCTGGAGAAAAGGAGGAATTACTGTCCCAGGTAAAATAAGTTATTAATTTCAGAAATAGACCTTTGTGTATCATTTTGCAGATCCAAATATATACTATTTATATATAAGCAATAAACAAATGTTAAGCACCAAAGGTGCTTAATCAAATAAATAAGCACTAAAGCAAAATAAAATACTCAATTGTCTTGCTTCATTGACTGCCAGGAATCAGCAGTTCCTCTTGCTAGTGTCCTTATCCATGGGACTTTGATCTTGGTTGGTAAAGAAACCTCATTTCACTAACTGGTTAGCTGAAATCTAACTTGTTCCTGACTTTACTATTAGTGCACATACTTAAAGCTCTTTCTTTTATTTTGTCTTATGCAGAAATGTTAGAGTCAGTAAAATTACGCTCTCATAAGCTCAAGTGGCATTTTCTTCAGAATTCCCAAGTGATACTATTTCATTGATCATTTTGGTTACTCAGAGAGAAAATTAATATTATCAAAGTAGTTGTGTTTGAATGCAGCTCTGTTTTGAGAAAAAAGGACTCAAGCAAACATACAGCCGTTGAGCAATTGTTAAGAATAGTACAGTTTTTGCCTTTCTAGTTGAAGACATTGCAAATTTAAACCATTGTTGTCAACATTTGGTTTTGCTGTGAACGAACCTTAATTATAGTACAGATACTTGTTTGGAATGCCAATAAAGTATAGTATTAAATAAATATAAATATATATGCACTTATTTATCACTGTATAATTTACAAATCACCGATCATCTGTTTGATTTGTATCATGAATGGGGGTTTTGCAAGTTAACTCGCATACTGTTAATCCGTAGGGCAATATTTGTATAAGAGTGTCAAAAAAGTAGCTCCTACTTCTTTCATAATGTCCATACACAGAGCTGAGAAATCTATGTTCCCTGACTACTGGAAAAATCAAGAGACAGCTTCTGTAGCATGAAATGGAACTGTTAAAGACTAATGTGCACTACAGACTTGCCTAGGACCATTGTTTTGAGGTGGAGTATGAGAGAGGACCCCCTAAAAAAGCCATGGATTATTCTCTCTGTAAACTCACTAGGATATTATTCAGTATCTTCGTGTGTGTTTGGAGTGGAAAAGATATGAAGTAGAAGAAATCCATAAATGGAGTTTAATGCCATCTCCTCTTCTGAAAAGTGAGCTGTGTTAGTTACTGGGTGCTCCTGCACTGTGCAGATATCGCTGCAGCACTGACCAAAATGGTGGGCTTGGGTTGTGCATTGACATGCAGAGGGTACTCGCCCAGTGATGGGGCTGGGGGGCTACAGCCATAGACTTCAGGGACTGACTCCCCTGCATGGCTCTGCTATTCTTGTTTACAGAACCTTCTCAGCCAGTGGCATCTAGATACACAACTACTGAATTTCCGGGAGTCTCTTTTTCATAAAGAAACACTTCCTTTTTCAGGTTAGAAAACTGAAGATGCAGTTGGAAGAAGAACGGCAGAAATACTCTAAAAGTGATGGCATGAATCCAGATACAACAGGCTTAGAGAATGGCTCTGACTTGCAACTAATTGAAATGCAAAGTAGGTATATGGTGACTGTTCAAAGTTGTTCTTGCAGAGAGGACCTCCAACTGCTTTTGTTGAGCACTAGTAGTATTGTGAGTGACTATATTGTTGAGCAGATGGGTTTTTGTTGGTATATGTCCTTGCATGGAAGGACACTGCAGAATAGCTTAAAAATCTACCTCTTTGAGTGTTGAATAACAACATTCTGGGAAGTTATTTTTCAGTTGATAACCTTGCCTAGAGTGGGTGCCACTACTTGAATACAATTTCCAGACAATAGAATTTCAGCTAAGATTTTTTTTTAATACGTATTCTACGAGATGATTTTGTTCAATCTCTGATATAGAAACTGCATCTAGAAGACTGTTGTCTTGAAGCAAAACATGAAAATTTATTTAACATAATATTTGGTGTTGCTTTATAGAAGCACTAAGCTGCTTTTCATTTCAAGCAAGCTATTTCTTCAGTGGAAAACTTACCTGTTTGGCAGACTGTCATTTAATATGCTTGTGTCAATGAACATGAACAAAGCACTGGTAATGTGAGGGCTCAAATGTAACACCAAAATAATTTGCAAAGCTCCTTAGAGTTTATCAGTCAGGTTCAAGCCTTGTGCTTCTTCTTATTCAAATATTATTACAGATGTCTAAGCTGAATGCTGCTGGTGTTATGTTTATTATGGCCTGAAATTTTACAATGTGTGTTGATTATTATGTTGGTTCTGTTCTCTAAGGAATTAGTTCGCTGAGTTAAACATGTGTTTTAAAAGGTGTATATCTCATTGGTGCATGTGAGATTAAATGCACACTTTTATAGAGACAGTAGTTGTGTTCTCTAAATAAAGGAAAATTACTTCCTTTCCATACTCTCGAAGATTGCCGAAAGAACATTTACCTCTTTGTGATCCTGTGTATGGGCTTCTCAATAAAATGGTCTTTTTAATGAATTTTAATTAAAAGGGAAACTGCTAGTTTAGAGAGTTGCTTTGACTAACATATTCATGTCAATTTTTGTCTAGGAGATGCCAACAGACAAATTAGTGAATACAAATTTAAGCTTTCAAAAGCTGAACAAGATATAACTACTTTGGAACAAAATGTAAGTGTCTTTCTTCATGTTTGTTATTACACTGCACACTTTTACAATACTTTTTTCAACAAAAACTATGAAAGCATATTTCATCATTTAATTTACTGTTTGATACTTATTTTGCATAGAATGACACCACAGTTTTTGTATTTCCTGCAATTAAATACCTGTCCACAGCCTAACCATAAGGGAAAATCTACCAAGATGCTGAATTATAAAACCATGTTACTGACTTACAAAGTGTGATTGTTTTCATGGGTGTATAACTCTCGAATTTAGAGAGTAAATTATGTGCCTGCCACAGTATTTACAACCTTCTTACAAGTAATTAAGTTAAATAAATTTATTTTCTTGAACTAGTAGCTTCAGTTCCTCTTTATATTCTTTATATACAAAAGTATGTATATGTATATACATACTTTTGTATTTTAGGAATTTAACTACAGCTTATTACCTAAAAATTACATAAAGGATTTTAATTTAAATCACACATGCATATCTTTTCTCTTTTGCACAAATTCAGTCTAGTAGCCTGTCATGTGGATTTAGGGGTAGCAGGGAACTGTACATAGAACAATCCAGCCGGTGGGTTTTAAAATCTGCAGGTTGCAATCAGGATTTGCCTCAAGCCCTCTCCTTACTGCTGAACTCCGTGCTTGGGCTCAAGACCTCTTTCATCATGTCCCGATAAAAGTTCACAGTCTCCTTTCTACTTTGCACTTTTTCATACAGTTTCTGCTTTTCAACTTCCCACTTCCATTTTTGATCCCATGGGTTTCCCAGTTCTTGATTTTTTGTATTCCAGCTCTTCTCTCTCTGCTTATGTTGATTCTGTTCTCTAAGGAATTAGTTTGCTGATCTAAACATGTGTTTTAAAAGATGTGTTCTTTAACCTTCCGTCTGTTCTCGGCTTTGTCCTGGGAAGAACAGCTGGTGGCAGGTGAATGCCAGGTGGAACACCTGAGTATGTTCCTTTTGTCTTGTTTGGGTTTACAGATTGGACGACTTGAGGGACAGGTTGCAAGGTATAAAAATGCAGCAGAAAATGCAGAAAAAGTAGAAGATGAACTCAAAGCTGAAAAAAGGAAGCTTCAGCGAGAGGTAACTGACTTGGTTTGCTTTCCAGCTGTATATTCCTTTCTTTCTTGAGCTGCTCTGTCTTTTGCCTCCCAAGCTCTGTTTTTTTTGTGATCTTCAGTTACGGCATTTAATTGTTTTTTGAGATAACCTTCAAGTCTCAGTGTTACATTCACAAGATACCTAGCACATTAAAGTAATACTAACTACAATTCAATGCTGTACTTCCTTGGAAGGGAGCATCTAAGTGGTATTTTTTTCTAAATGTGATAACTTGTAATATTTTAAAGTAATCCTTCTACAAAAATTGCTGGACAGATGAATGGTCTGTATGTCAAGTGACAGCCTGGGAATTTTCCAACTTGCACCTCACGGGATTCTGGGAAGAAGCTGTATTTAACTGAGCTGTTGATAATTCTTGCTTAAGAGCTGCTGCATCACTAGCATGATGCCTGCTAACTTTGATGGGAATACGTATCTGTATGCAAATAATAGTGGTGGACAGTACTTTACTTTGTTCTAGGTAAATTGCTTTCATGTAATGGGAGGTTGCACGCACCTAGTTCTTTTGGAATTAATACAGTTCATGTTTCAGTTGCTTCACAATTATTTTTAACAGTTGAATTCTGTTTCATCTGCCTGCGATAATGAAAGTGTTGTATCTTAACTTCCTTGGCATTCTTATGAAACATACAATACTTTTATTCCTCTTACAAAGCTTGAGAACAGCACGAAGTCCAAATAAGCTAAAGTGATCATAATTTTTTTTTTCATTTTATAGTTAAGAACAGCACTGGATAAGATAGAAGAGATGGAGATGACCAATAGCCATTTAATGAAAAGGCTGGAGAAGATGAAGGCAAATAGGACTGCGCTTTTATCTCAACAGTGAAATGGAAATTGAAAATACAATGCACTGCTCCTTGAATAACTAGTCCCTAGCTTGTTTGTAAAAACAGACTTTCAGTGGCACAAACTATGCGAACACTGAGCTGTTCACTGGTGGTTTAGTTTCATAATTAAATGACATACTTTTTGTAATTTATGAGAGAATGAAATGTAGATTGAATTCCCACGTGAATGACAGCAATTTTTCAGTAGTGTTTGATTCTAGAGTCAAAGATGGAGCACAATGCTGTATGTTTTTACAACTGTGGAATCAAGTTTACTCATGATCTCTTTTGGCTGCTTTAATGATGCTTGATGCTCAGAGACAGCTGCATGAATTCAAGACACTGTATTACAAAATTAACATATACTTGCTTAAGACATCACACAGCACAAGTGCCTTTTATCTGGTGCAATTTAAACTTCATTGTTGAAATAACCTTTGAAACCAGAAAGCATTTTATTTTAAGATACATTTGGGGTATTCCCTAAACTTTATACATTTTGAAAATACATTTTTTTAAATATTTAAATTTATAAGAAAAAATAGGGACTGTATATAAAGATCTGCTTCTTTTGCATGGGCACATCTGACTTCTATGTAATTTTGTCAAATACTAGCCCCTGATACTCTTAGTATTAAGAGTACAGGTTTAAAAATAGAAGTTATACACCATCAAATTGTGTCATCCAATTAAGTGCGAATTGAAATTTTATGGTGGGAGGAAGGGGGTGAGAAATGCAGCTAAGGAGTTTATTAAATGGACACTTTACTGACCAAACTGAATGTTTTATGTTTTCTTTTGAATACTGAGATGCTAACAGGACAGAGCAAAATCTGTAGAATAGTAAAATCTGATCTTCATATTCTTAACAGGTATCTTTTTGCCTGTGGAAGAATGAGTTTGAATTTTTTTTCTTAACCTAGTCTGCTACTGTCTGACAGTATTACCATGGAGCAGAGGAGCTTCACAAGGAAGAAGGTGTTTTCTGGAATGGTGTGGTTTTTGTTTGTAGCATACTCCCTGCAGACCGTGAATACTATTAAGAACTTCCACTCTTCGAGCTGACAAGTAGGAAATCAGTAGCACCTGCAGTGGCCATTCTGAAGTGTTTGAAGTGGCACTGTCCCTCTGTTGAACTTTTCTTGAGGGCAGCAGGAGCCTTGGTCTGAGAGGAATCTTTCTTTTGGACTTGTAAAGGGTGTTTTGCTCTTGGAAGTTGCTACCCTTTTGGGAGTATTTCTCAAGGCAGGTTTCAGGACCTTTGCAATCCCAGGAGTTAGTACCTCTGCTTGACCAGAACTGTTTTCAAAGAACAGCCATCTTGACAACGCAAAACTAAAGCTTTCTGTCTCTGGATGTCTTCTGGACTTGAAAAATAAAATTCCTTTCCTATTGAGATACCTTCTAAGTAGCAGATCTTCTTAGGCCTGTTTATTAAATAGGAGACAATTACAGTTTGGTGATCACATAGATCATTGTGCTGTTAACTCTGCTTTTTGTTGTATACTTATTCAGTAGAAACTCAACTCTTGATTAGTTCTTAAAGGTAGGTATTCTCAAGATAAACAGATACTTTGGAGGTTTTCAGTGTGTACAAAACTTTGTTAAAACTTTATTTGGCATGTGGTAGGGGACGTATCTTCTGATTCACTTCTTCTAAACCACCCCACTGAAGCTGGACATTTTATGGCAGAGGGAAAACTGCAGCTTCAATTTTAAACCATGACAGTCAGATAAGGACTTTTTCTGGGGTAGAGATAAAGCATCAGTACATTCTTTCTTAAAATCAAGAATTCTAGTAGTTTTTTTAAAGAAAAATTATGAAGAGTTCTGTTAGCATGGGCATGTTAATTGAAGAGATTCCCAAGTTCTTGCTACCAGAAAATTAAAGCAAATTCAACAAAATATCCAGAACAAGATTCCCAATGGGAGGTACCAGGAAAAGCAGTAGCAAGGGGAAAAAAAAAAAAGAAATTATTATTTTGTCTTGCTACAAGTATAGGCATGAAAAAAAAGTAAGTAATAGTGAGTGACAGTTGGATAGCAATATAGAAAGCTTTTTTTATATTTATTTTCACCAAAGCATAATTGTATTGGTTTGAAAACAAACCAGTGGGAGATCACAAGTCAGGATTAAAATTAATAGGAAAAAACTAGAAATAAGTGAAATAATATAAGGAAAAGCACTGACAAAGTTAGATACAACCTGACACCCTGTTAGGGTGGTGGTAGCAGTCCAAATGAAGTAGTTCAGTTGAAGCGATGGTCCTGTGGAAGGTCTAGTCTCCAGCTGAAGGTCCAGTGGTAGCTCTTGTCCTCTGATAACCCAGTAGATAGGGCTAAGTTAGGCAGTTCTAAGGGCAGGTTATATCCAGGTGGGAATGCTTGGCTCCTCCCTCCTGGGTGGAGCATCTCACAATACGAAAAGTCCATGAGTCATGTGGTGGTTTCTTGTCTGTTATTAGGGGTGGGTCATTAGCAGGCGATAACAGCTAATGGCCCACAGCTGGTGGTAATAGAATACTTAAATACATCTATATTGTAACCTAGGACACAATTTATTTAATCAGAACCAGAGAATCAGTGTTCCTGTGACAGGCAAGTGAATAGAACATGATGGTACCAGTATTGCTGGAGACCACACATTGCTTGTTGGCCAAATAAAAAACAAGCATTAGGTGTAATTATGGAAAGCTTATAGAAAAAGTTACTGTATTGGGTCAGTTCAGCTGGGGTTTGGTTGCGGAAAAAAGTGTAAGTTGTGTTTAATTATATTACTCAGATAATTTTATAGATGGTTGCAAGGGGACAAGGACAATCTTTAGTGGCTCTTGCATGCAGGGTTATACCAAATTACTGCTCACGAAAAGGCATGAGGTTAGTACAAAGTAGGCATAATGATAACTAACATAGCATAATACCATTTTTTGTTTTATTGAGGGTATGTTTTTTTAACACCCAGCATGGTTTGTCCTTTCCTCAGGTTTATGGGGTTTTGTTTGTTCTGTGGAGGGCTGTTAGGGCTGGGTGGAAACATTTGGTGATTTTGTTGTTAGGGGACAGACAGCAGCACCAAAAAGGTATGTGCCTGCGTGGCAGTTCAGGGTCGCTGAAGTAGCTACTGCAGTTGGAAACAACAGGAGCTGTTGTTTCATTTTTCAGGTTGCTTAACCCCGTCCCAACTCCAGTAAAGCCAGTGCGTAAAGGACGCAAAGGGTTATCCTAGAGGAAGGGGACCAAAAGCTTGGAAAAGGATGAAAGAAATACTCCGATTACAAAAAAGTTTTAATTTTGGACAGCAAATAAACATCCCATCATCACCACCACCAAATTGACAGGCTCAGTGATGCTGTTTTGCTGTGATGAGGTGCTGGCACTCTGGGGAGAGAAACCAGAAAATGGTCAGTTGCCAGCCTTCTCCATTTGTGGTGCCTGAGCTACTGGCCATGCTCAGAGCTGCACCCAAACCTCCCAATCAGTTCTCCATTCTGAAAGAGAGGAGGGTGGCAGGACTTACGCTATCTCCTCCAGTTAGCCATGGGAGATCAGCCTCGTCATACTTGGAAGGGTGGGGGGAAGCATGTGTGCCTGGTGCTGTCTTCCACTACCCATTATGCAGCTCATGCTGTGAGGTCAGGTACCCACATTAAGAGACCTGCTGCTGGAAGAGCAGCTGATCCCAGATGATGTCCTCATCTGTCTTGAAGGAGATGTACCTGCAGACTGTGGCCAGGGTGGCACTGGCAGTGAATCTACTCTGCAGACGGTCACAGCACTTCCCGATGCAGTCCAGGCACCAGCTAGAATCTTCCTTTAAAAAACAAATAGCAAATGCATGAAAGTAAATTAAATACAAAAACCTGGAAACAAGATAAAAGGTAAAATGTTACCACTGTATCACAGGCCTGAGGAAGACCCAACCATTATCTGCAAGGAATAAACCTCCCCACAGGTGGGGAAAAAACTTGCCTTTGCCTCTCCCAGCCCTTCCTCAAGGGTCTGCAAAGCAGACTTGCTGGTGCATGGATTTAGAACTCCTGCCTCCCCTACCCCCAGGGCTAGATGCTTTTGTCAGGCTCCCCCCACCCCAGCCCATGCCAGGGTGGGTGGTGGAAACTGTTAGCAAGGCCAGGAACCAGCTCTCCTTACACAACATTCATGCCCTCCCCCACAAAAAAAAAACCCCTGGCAACTGGCTGAAAAATTCCCCACCATTGCAAAGCAGGGAACCTCCAGTGCCCAACCAGGCTGGACTATGCAATGCCTGGGACCAGGAGCGTTTCCCCTCTCACCAGGTGTAGACTCACCTTGATTTCAACTGGGTATAGACTGTCCTCAAGGAAGGTGCTGTAACTACAATCAGCTTTGCCCTGCTGGTGGCCAAGCCAAGGATGGCTGTGCCGCAGGATGCCACAGCTGTACCCCAGGTTGCAGGGAGACCACGATGCCAGGGATCTGCAGTGGGGATGTTTCCCCTTTTCTGGTCTGTGGACACTTCACCGGACTGCCACAGCTTCTCAAATACCATGGAGAGTGCTTAGCCACTTCTTCTGCAACTTCCCCCAAGACCAGCAGAAGCATCTCATCAGCTGTGATCCCTACTCTGTGCTACGGTTGCAGGGAAAGAGTCTGGTTTTCTTGGCTTCTTAATGCTATGAGATGTGTAGAGCTGTTATTTCCTGTGCAGGGGGATGGATCTTTGCCATCTCCTGGGGCAGGTGAATGTCCTGCAGCCAAGAATGCTTGAAAAGGTCTTCCAATTGTAGCCTGTCCAAGGGACACATGGATAAACACCATTTGACAAGGTGCTGGCAGTCTGGGGAGAGAAAACAAAAAGCTGCTGGTCAATGGTCCCCTCTTTTCAAGGGTCTACAGTGCCCAGGCTATGCCCAGACTTCCCAATCAATTCTCTGTTTTGGAGAGCAGGATGGTAGGACGTGCCAGTTCCTCCAGCTAACCATGAGAAATCAATCTCCTCTGTAGTTGCAAGAACAGGATGTTCATATGCCACCTGTAATCTCCCAACACTGTTATTCCTCCTGTGATGCAAAGCCAGGTACCAGCTGAAGACACTCATGGCAGGAAGAAGATAACGGCCGAGAATAATGTCCTCATCTCTGTTGAAGGCCATGTCATAGAGCAGAATGCCCAGGGACCAGATCATCGCTGGATGTCCACTGTAGTAGTGGAAGATCATCCTCTCTGGTGGGCTGTACACCTGCTTTCCTGTGGGGTACAGATGGAGCTCGTCAGGGGCACGCTGCCCTCGCCTGGCATCCCTGAGGATGTGGGGACTACACCAGTGGCACACAGTGTGACCTACTACCTTCTTGCCAGCACCTGACCCTTGTCAACAAGCTTTAGGTTTGAAAAACAAGTCCCTGACACTGAAAGACAGCAGAGTGAGCCCCGAGAAGGCCCAACCTTATGCAAGGAAAACACTCATGCAGAAGTAGGGAAAACACTGCCTTTTATCTGCCCTCACCCCTCTATTGGTCAAGAAAAATATCATAGGCCAAGGCAGAAGAGGGGGTATAGCACCACAAGCCCTTCCATGCCTGCAAATGAAAGTGGCCTGTGCAAAGGTTTTTCAAACCCCCGTCTGCTACCCTCCACGGGTTTTGTTGGGCTGGTTCCCCCCGCACCAGTACTAGCTGGCTCCCATTCCACAAAATCCATCCCCACCCACCCTCCATGAAAAAAGCAACTTGAAGAATTATTCCCACCCCAGCAAAGGGTGCCCTTTGGTGCCCACCCAGGCCCTAGCGTGGGCTCACCTGAAAACTAGGTGTATAGCATGTTCTTTAGATTCATGCTGCAACTGAAGTTGATCAGCTTCACCTCACCGGTGGCCAGGTCGAGGATGGTGTTCTTGGCCTTGACATTGTAGTGCAGGCCCCCGTGGCTGGTGTGGGGAGAGCCATTAGGGTTACAGGCTTGTAGTTCCCAGGATCTTCCTTCCAGCCCTTGTTGTAGATAGGCATCATATTTGCCAACTTCCTGTCACCTGGGACCTCCCCAGTTAGCCAGGACTTCTATAAATGATTCATGTTGGCTTGGTGAGCTCTTCCACCAGCTCCCTCAGTACCCTGATGAGTGGATCTCATCTGGCTCCATAGACTCATGAATGTCTAAGTGGCATAGCAGGTCACTGACCATTCCCTTCTGAATTATGGGAGCTTCATTCTGATCCTGTCCTGCTTCTGTTCCTGTCTTCCAGCTCGAGGGGCAGGGTGTCTGGAAAACAATGGGTCTTGCTATTAAAGACTGAGAGAAAGAAGGTATTAAGTATCTCATCCTTTGTAATTATGTTTCCTCCCACATCCAATAAGGGAAGGAGATTCTCCTTAGCCCTCCTTTGTTGCTGATGTATTTGTAAAAACATTTTTGTTGTCTTTTATGGCAGAAGGCAGATTAAGTTCTCCTTGGGCTTTGACCTTTCTAATTTTGTCCTTGCATCCTTGTACTCTTCATGAGCTGTTGAGCCATCTTCCTGAGTTCCAACCAATGCTCTTTTTTCAGCCAGGCCAGTATTTTTTTCCTTGGTTCATCTTTCAGTACGTGGGTGATAGCCTGGCCCTGTGTCTTTAAGATTTCCTTCTGGAAGCATGTCCAGCCTTCCTGGACATTCTTTGCTTCCTCAGGACTGCCTTCCAATGCGCTATGTCAACTAATGTCCCAAACTGGCCGAAGTCTGCCCTCCAGAGCTCCAAGGTAGCATTTCTGCTGATCCCTTTCCTTACTTCTCCGAGAAACTAAAACTCTGTATAATTTCATGATCACTGTGCACAAGGTGGTCTCCAACTGTCACATGACTCACCAGTCCTTCACTGTTTACAAACAACAGGTCCAGTGGAGCCTTGACTAGTTGGCTCACTTACCATCTTCTGGTAGAAATAATGTTTGTTACTTTTCATTTTAGAAATGTCCCATGTAATGATGGTTGAACAATGGAGATGGACTTTCCTATCATGTTTGAAGTAGCACTTTCATTGCTTTTAATGGATTTGGAATGTCTAGGACCACTTGATTCTGAATTTTTGTGTCTCTCAGGTCTACTTTATGCCAGGATTGGTGTTTTCTATTGAAGCTGGCAGTAAATGCATTAGGAAGTACAGTGGAGAGCTGATGGTGTCTCCTACATAGCTTCAGGGGTTGCTTTAAGTGCACTCTGCCAGGTTCTAGAGTCCAGTCTGGACATAGTGCAGCCAGTGCATGCTTTTCCTCCTCTGTTGTATCTGTGTAAGCGCCTGTGTGTCAAGCGCCCTAATAAAAGGACTTTATAGTGGTTAATGTACTCTGGGTTAGATGCACGGGAGAAACAGCGACCAGATATTCTCAAGAGGTCAAAACAAGACAAAAGTTTACTGGCAAACTGTAGAAAGTCAGGGAACTTTGGCAAAAGATTTAGTACAACCTCCAATCAACATAAAACACTGCTCAAAGCATTAATTTGGCCCATTCAATTTAGCAAACTTTAAACCCGTTCAATATTAAGTTACTCAAAATGTTCTGAGAAGAGGGAATTAGAAAGAAGAAAGACAGAAAATATATAGCAAAGCACACATATAGCTGCCAGCTCCTGGGTTCCAGCAGCATTCAGATACAAACTCCAAGAGGAAGGTAGGCTCAAACCATGTGCTGGCCTTGTTCTAAGCCTTCAATACCCCTTGGCCTTCCTGGGCCCTCCCCACAGGTGGGACTTCCAGTCATTTGGCCACTCAGAAACTGGGCTAGGCAAGAGTGAAGCTCTGCCTCCGTTGTGCCAAAGATTGGCGGACACTGGGGGGCTAGGATTCAGGCTCTAGGGGTGGGTGGTGGAGGGCAGTTCACTGTCTTGCCAGGGCAAGGTCTGACCTACCTCCCCTTCCTCCACCCCGATGCATCCCCAAATACCTTGAGACATCACTCTTTCCAGTCTTTCACACTGTATTAGCCAGCCTGTCAGCTCTGGTTTGACTGCCCAGATGGAGCAGAATATCAGTTGTCACAGTGACAAATGTGGTTTGAGAAACAGAATCTGGGAGATGTTATGCTTTGAGGCATGGGCAAGGGAATTTTTTAAGGGTAGAGCCTTGGCAGCAGAGAGCTTCCCTGTTTTGTTCTAATGGACTTGATGCATTTGTCCCTGATAAAACAGAATTCAAGACACCAAGGAACAGAATTCAAGACACCTCTATTTGTGATTTGACGCTGTCAATACTGCAGTAGGTGATATGTTAGAGGAATGTCTATTAAACTGTGTTAAGGATGTGTAGTACTGGCTGGTTTTTATTTGTCTGTTTGTCTGCTACTTTTTGAAGTGGCTTCGGTTGTGAGGACATGAAGAGACAAGTGCATCCCAGGGTTATGGTGGCAGAGGAGAGATTCACAGCCTCACCTGTCCCATGTGAAGAGGATGAGACTCCTTCCTTTCTGTAGTTTGTAAACAGAAGTCACTCTTATGCTTGCATTGCCCATGTTAGTCTCTGCAGTTCAGATGAAGACAGTGCCTGCTGAATGTTTTCTAATATTCCTCCATAATACAATGTTAGGACTATTGACCTAAAACTTTTAGGCTTGCCCTGAGAATCAGTAATTCCAGTGGGGGGTGTAAACATGATGTTGTACCTTTCTGTAGTATCAGAAGGATGTAAACAGGGTGAGCTCTTCCCTACAGGTGCCTTTTGTCACTTTAGTATCCCTGCAGCCTGCAGTGACTGTTTCCTGTGACTAGAAAGCAAGCTTTGTGTGAAGCCTACTTGAAGCATAGGAAGCCCTCTCAACCTGAGTGTGCTGCTGCTTCTTATTTCTGTATTGGTATGCCTAGGACTGTCAAGAAAGCAAGGCTGGGCTTTCTCCAGAAACTGCCATGTGACCTCTAGCAAATGTTAAGTATCATATCATATACTTTCTCTGCCTTAGGTGATGGATCCCCAGACTAAGTATCAATTAATAACAGCCCATTCGTCCATGTTTTTTGGCATGCCTCTCTAACACTGGGCAGATGCAGCCCGACCCTTTAGAGGGTTTCCTTCCAGTGTGCCAAAAAAAACTTGCATATCGGTAGACAATGGTAGGTAAATTCAAACTCCAGATGGAGTGGATGTTGTTTCTGTTCATTGTGTATTGTTACAAAGGGGCAGTTAGTGGGTAAAGTGCACATCTAGCAAAGTGCACTGTACCCATATAAAATATTGATTTGAGAAATATAGTTGCAGGTTTTTTGCTATGCCAGGAGGTCACTGCTGGTTTGGGAGAGGATGTTGATAACCTTGTAGAAGATATTTTGTTTGAGGAGCTAGTGATCTTGAACAGACCATGTCTGCTCTATTGTGCCTTGTACTTGAAGCCTGAGAAGTGCATATATTCTTCATACAATCGCTAATATTTTAGGGAAAGGTAAGGTCCATGTGGATCAATAGCTGTAATGTAATGATCCTGACCAGAGACCTCTGTGCATTGTGGATTTAGTGGTCCATATAACCCTTAACCTCAGTAGGTGCAGGCCTGTGCTGCATATACGAAACGGCCTCAGGCTCTGTGTGCTGCACAGGTTCTGTGATTGCAGGATCAACCCAGCCAGCTCATCATAACTGAGTAGCTTGCAGGCAGCTCCCCCTTGGTAGCAGTGGTTATGCCACTTCCATGGCTGTGGTTTCATCTATAAACACAGCAAGAAATTCTTCTCTGAACATCCTTTATGAATAGAGCTATTGTCTTATAAGAAAATTATAAGATAACTCAAATGACCAAATAAAAAAGAAGAATCTTGCCTATTGACAAGGTCTGTCCAGTATGATGCATGTGGGTCAAAGCTACAGCACCCAGCCTTCCTGCCATCTCAAACAATGTAAGATTGCCTATAATATACTCTCCTTATTGTGTTAGTTTTAGTAAATAACACTTTAAATGATAGTTTACAGAGCCTGACTACCTCTCTCCTTGAATTGTGACATACTAGCACCTTCTGGTGCAAAACAGATTGTGTTTACCCCCTTGATAAGTAAGCCACAGCTAGAGTCTTTTTCAATTTGGAATTAGGAGTCTCCAGTTAGAATTCTATAGATTTAACTTGTGATCATACTTGTAGTCTATTTTAAGTACCCTCTGCAATGTATTAAAATAGAGCAGGTTCACGCTGTTTTCATATTAAGAGCATTTATTCTATGGAATCTAGGGTGTCTCAGTTTATCAGGAGGATTAAGGTAATATCTTGGTTTGAAAGACAAATGTCTGCCAAGGAAGGCAGAAACCCTTCTGGAATAGAAAGAAGACTTCTCCCTCCAAATTATTATAACTTTGAAATTACGGGGATTTCAGACAAAAATGTAGAAAAAGGAATAACAGTTCTTTACTAGAAAATACACAGAACAGAACAGAATAAACAACAACGAAGCTTCCAACCCGCTGAGCACTTTTTCCCTCTGGGTGTAGCTCTGAGCTCCGCCGGCAGCGCGGGGGCGCTGCGGGAGCCAAAGCCAAAGCCGTAGCGCGTGAGCCCGGCCGGCAGCGGGCGCCTGGATGCGAGCCCGGGACTGCCTGGAGGGCGCCGGCACGGCACGGCCCGGCCCGGCACGGCACGGCACGGCGCGGCACGGCACGGCGCGGCGCGGCACGGTCCGGCATGGCACGGCACGGCCCGGCATGGCACGGCACGGCGCTGCACGGCACAGCACGGCGCTGCACGGCACGGCCCGGCATGGCACGGCCCGGCCCGGCCCGGCACGGCACGGCCCGGCCCGGCACGGCCCGGCACGGCACGGCACGGCACGGCACGGCACGGCACGGCACGGCACGGCGCTGCACGGCACGGCCCGGCCCGGCCCGGCGCTGCACGGCACGGCGCTGCACGGCACGGGGGCGGTGCTCCCTCTTTGAAAGGTTACTGCAGACTGATGCGGGTGGCGGTGGATCTCAGTGCTGGCAGGTGCTGAAAAGTCTGAGTCCGCCGGGGGAAAGAATGCTCTCGCCAGCAGCGGGCACAGGCAGGGGAGCAGGCACAACTCGACCGTAGTGCTGAGCTGCTGCGTAGAAGTAGAGCCGGGGAGACTGCACGGCTCCCGGCGGCACACCACGCGACAGCTCCCGGTCCCAGAGCAGAAGAGAAAAAACTCCACCAGTTAAAAAACCTGCCAAACCCCTATTCCCCTCCCCAGAAGGATTTCGTTAGTATGCCAGGGCTATCAGCCACCTCCCTTTAACTCAATCACCGACCATCCAACCCCGAGGAGGCCCCTCTCCCTTCTTCATGATGGCAATGGGAAAAATTCACTAAAAAGCCTAAACCCATAACAGGTAATAATGTAGTAGAAAGTCACTCCTACATTGTATTTGTTGTTTGTGTTGGAGCAGTCCACACCCATGAAAATTTTTCTTGACGCAGAGAAGACTCTTTGTCCAAAGTGATTGCAGAGTGACAAATATGAGAACAAAAGGTATTGCGAGATGAAGCCCCAGCCCCTCCTCACCTTGAGCCCCTTACAGCCCCCAGTGACCAGAACCTTGACACCTATACCCAATATAATTTACCTGTAGCAGGCTTTGCTACCTCCTTGCCTCTCAGCAGAGAGCGCTCTCTGGGTAGATGAGAAATGTGGGGAGGGCTCATCAGAAAGAAAAACATGACCAGACATCCATGCTGAAATGAAGAGTGTCAGGAACAGGAAAGACCAAAGAGCCCATTCTCCAGAGAGGCTGCTCCATAATGTGGGAGTCATGCTGGACAGAATTCCTGTGTCAGCCTGAAAGTAAGGGAATGGGATTGGAAGCCCTCTTTTAGGTTAGCTCCTTGCTCTGAGTACTGGCTTTGTCACACCTCACTCTCAGACAACCAATTTTCCTTCTCGAGTACATAGGACAGGCACTTGGCCTCTCTTCCATGGCTGTGCACCTAAATCCTGAGCACCTAACCCAGGTACCTATGGTCTGTGCTTCCCCTAGTCACCCTCCCAGTAGTAAATATTGTACCAGAGAGCCATCTACAGACCAGAGGTAGGGGATCAACTCTGTTCTGACATCCCTGTGGTGAAGACATTCAGCCGAGTTGCTTGTACACATGTTCCAAGGCTCTGCTTTGTCTTTACATTTGCAGACTGTTAAATTTCTTATTTCTTTGTCTTGAATAATCCACAGATTAACCCAGAGTAATCTCCATTGAATTTACTGGGACGTGGTGTAGTAGGGTGACCAGACAGTATTTTCCCCAGAGGTTCATGGCAGGAATGGTTATGGATTTTGCTGTGAGTTAATTAAAATTAAAGCTCATATTGCAGGAAGGAGCAGCTGGCCTTAACAGTTCTGTGTCTGATGAACACATGGCTTGAACAGCTTTCAGTGAAGTATTGTAAAGGTGGGACCTCTACAGTAGAAAAGTGGCCCCTTTCAAACCCACAGCAGCTATTAGTCTCTTATTGCATGTCCTCTATGGCCCTGTCCTTAGTTGGAGGTGATACGTGATCAGGTTTCTCTTCTTTTTGTAGGAGTGACTGGTGAGCTGCAGTCAGGAATGTTGTGCCCTCAGCTTTGGAGGAACCACTGGACACTAAATGTATCCTTTGGCATCTTTTTAGAGATATAAAAGTTGACAGCTTAATTGCTGCATTACCAGTTTCTGAGTGGGTTTTTTCGACAGCACTGTCTCATTCCTTAACAATTCACTTCAATAGTTCACCAAGGTTTTTTACCACTCTTAATGGTGTTGGGTAGAAAGAAAAGCAGAACTATTGGTCTGAGTCCTGTGGAGAGCTAATCTGCCAGGAGTCTGAGAGGCCTCTCTTGCTAGAGTGTTGGAGATGCTAGTTACCTGACTCCTGAAACCTGACAGCCCTTTGCTTTCTGACCCAGGATTTCACTGGAAGACCTTTGCTGAAAGAAGGATTTTTATTCCTGCCAGATGTTTCATTCGGAAAGCACATTCAGAATGTATATGCTGTCTGGCTGTTGCTCTGTCCTTAAACTTGCCTAAAGGAGTGTGTCAGAGCTCAGACAGTGGCCTTTCCCAAAGCTTTCTGAAGGAAGTGGATTTTTTTTCCCAAGAAGTAGAGGCCTGAAGAAGTGGAATAGTCAGCCCTGGGGCAGAAGTATTCATAACCTTTCATGGCCTTTGTAAGCCCATGTGCACATTCTATGTGTTTTTCCTTACACTGAGGATTTTGCATCCATTTATTTTGCAAGCTTATATGAAGATGAGCAGGTATGCTCTGTACCTACTAGGAACTGGAGTATATTCAAGATGGATGTTAAAAGCTTTCTCAAGAGGAGTTAGAACTCGATAAACAGCAGAAACCTTGCAGTGTCTTGGTGTAAGGGTCTTAAAGCTCCGCCTTGTGGTGACAAGGCACCAGGACAATGAAGAGTATAATGCTGTGCAGTACCAGTGCACTGCAAATTAAGGTCTGTTTTTGACACAGAAAATAGAAGTGGAAAAACTTGGGTTACCATAGTATGGGTCTTGAATTAAATAACCTACTTACCGGTCAGGATGCTGAGGCTCCAGGTACAGTCAGTCTTTCCTGTGTGGAGATTCTTGAAATCTTATGCAGTGGCATGATCCCTGGGCAGACTGTAGACTAAAGCACACTAATGACTCAAAAGGAAAAACATGTATTTTAGTTAAACATAATCAGTGATCTGGTTCTGATTGCCGGTCTAATAAGGCCTCCTGGTGGAAACGGTACTTTCACCAAAAAAGCAAATTGAAACTGCAGAACACAAGCTGTTTACATTTTTAAGATGAGGTCCAGCCTTTTGCTGTGGGTGTAGCAGTCCAGCTTGAAGATCCAGAAAGTTTTGAAAAACTGTATGTTAATTTTGGAAGTGTTCTCCTTTTGTTCCTATATATGTGACTGTACTTGAAGGTAGGAATGTTTCTGATTCTCCCTCCTTCTACTCCTTCTTTTCTTCCCTACTCATACGTGTGAGTTGAACAAACTGCTGTCGATCACAGTTTAGCCAGGTTGATGTTGTATGTGAATTCAGGTATCATGACTCATATTCCATGTGGTGGCGAGGGGCCTGTGGCCGGCATTGTTTTGACTTCAGGAAGCTGCTGCTTGGGCCTCAGTAATAGCTTGAGCACTTTCTTTCTGCTAGTCTGCTGCAGCTGTCAAGTAAAAAGTGTTGGTTCATGCACCCTTTATGGGTATGAGAAATGAAATTACATTAAAGAATATGAAAAGTTAGAGACTTAGAGACTTCATATTAAATGTGAAGAGACTAGATATGTAATCTTGGTTGCTGAGTCATCCTTCTCCTAGTAGCATGTTCAAAATCAGTCTGGAAAAAGTTTACTCCTACTGTTATTTTACAATTTGAGCCTCAAAATGGTTTCTAGTTGTGCTGTTCCAGAAGGGGAAAGGAAAAGTCTCCCTGAGGTTACTAATTCATCAAGCCACCTTCCTGCAAGACAGTGCCTCCTGCAGAAGCTATCTCTGGACACACGGTCCTGTGACCATCTAAGTTTTTTGGGGGGCAGGCCTCTGAGCGCTTTGTCACAGCAGAGACCTGTATCTTTTTGTAGTGCATTTTGGTTCCATGTAAAGATAATTTCCTCACTTTGGGAAATGCGTCATTTATTTTCAGGATTATCTTGCCCCATGCATTTACTTTTCTACACATGGCAAAACTCCAACTGGCATAAGGATGAAATTTTCTTTAGAAGCTGAAGCTTCTGATTTGAAGTCTTCTGGTGTTCATTTGGAACAATGGGTCACCTTTCCTTTTGAGCCCCCCCATTTTCAGTATGTGTTGGTTTGAATCTCATTTTTATTCATTTACACTTCTGTAAAAGAAAATCTTTGGAAGAAGTTGTTGTGATTTTCTAGTGGAGCTCCTAAGAGAGTTTATTAATTAGAAAACAAACAGAATGACTCCCATGTGTTGTAGTATCTCACAACGATGCATCTTCTTGACATCTGTGTGTTAGGTTGTCTCCCTGGTGGTAGAAGATACTTGTCCAAAGTGTATTCAGTAGTTCCACAGGTTAATCTCAGGAAATAACTGGAAACTGTGCTCTCATGTACCTTATGAGGAGATGGGTAATGCAATGAAGTGAAAGTTATCTATTGTGGAACTGTATTTAATGACAGTTTGGACTCATTAGGTAAAACTTGACAAGTACTTGTTAATTGTAATTCGATTCATTTCCCTGTGACTATCTATAGGTGCAGAGATACAATTCCTTACAAAGTGATGAGAAAACAAAAAATCTCAGAGGAACAGTTTATGTTGGTTCTCTAGCCGTTTCAAAATCTCAAACTGAATAGTCTACAATTAGAATCACTCTTAAAATTTATTTATGTTGGTACCTAGTATCAACAGATATTAGCTGTTGGCAGACTGCAATCATCCTTATGTAGATCTTTCTCATTTACAACTACCCGTGAGAAGAATGCATGAGAGGGTTTCTGTATCACCTGTTGTAGGTTGTTTTGATTGTTGAGAAGTCATTATTCTCAAGCATATGTAAGTAATTGTACTGTATAGGACACAAAATTATTCTAACATGATAAAGAATATGCAAATCCCTTTACACAAATAAATTCATCTGTGCTGATGACTTCTTTGTATTTTTATGGCAAAAGTTGATCGTGTTCTATCTTCTTTTCATTAGAAGCACCAGATTGTCCATAACCATTTTTGTAGTATTTGCATTAATTCTGCAACTCCGTAACAGTAGAGCAGCTGTAGTAGTGCTCATGCTTTTAGAAGCTTGAAATCACTGAAAATCAGTTGTGGTAAGATATGCACTTGAGAAGTCAGGTCTTTCAAGTGTTAGCAAAGTCCCAACAGCAGAAGTTTACACTTAATAGATAACATGTAACTCTGTCCTGCACTTAGGACTGCAAGTCCTGCAGACACCCGCAGCACCTGAGTTACTGGGGTAGCAATAGTCCCTACCTATCACAAGCATGCAGTTAGACCAACATGTATCAAACAGTGAGTTTCACTGTGATATTCACAAGTAACGTAGGCATGTGGTTTTTGTAACTTTGCATTTGTATTAGAAGGAAATGGTTTAGAAGCCTACTGTGGTAAAAGGCTGTGGTCTAACTGTCCTCAGCTAATCACCCATTCTCATCGCAGCCCACCTCCTCTGAACCAGTTGTGACTGGTTCTGTTTATAGGGTTTTTCCACTAAATAACCAAGCCTTGCTGCAAACACATGCCCCAGCACTCAGAAGACTTAAAAATCCACTTTTCCTCTTATTTGAGCTAAATAAACAAGAATTAAAATCTTAGTGGGAACAGTATATGTTTGTATAAATAAACTTCAGGGATGTGTTAGCTGTTGCAAGGTGTAAAACTGGCAACCAAGCATTTGAAAAACCCCTGAAATTGAGAGTTGACGGTTTAGGGTTGCATGTAGGCAAGGGGTTTGCTGTGTTTTCTCTCTGTTTTTCTGAACTGCATGGACAGCATCTTTCAGTTTTGTGTAGGAGACACAAAGAGTAGATTTGGGTATCATGCAGTGAGAGATCTTGGTTCCTTTACGCAGTCAAAGCATTTGTCTAGCAGAGATAAAGGTAGGGGGGATCCATGTAATATCCAGGTAAAATCCATGATGCTACTGAAATCTACAGTTACTGCATTCCAAAAATACCTTAGTAGCTGTTTTAGTTCACCTTAATTGGAACCAAATCTTAACAAATAATAGCATGAGATCCCAGGTATTTCTCAAGCAGAGTTTTACTGAAGACTAGAAATCACATCTTTATTCACATTGAAGAGTAACATGACATTGAAGGCAGTAATTAGTTGCTTCAATATGCAGATTCTAACATAGTTTGTAAGGTATGCTATTAGTAAAATAGCTGTGGTTATTAGAACTCAGCTTCATATGTTTTCCTTCCCTTACAATGGCATGAGCCCTAGGAGGCAGTCCTGTTGTAACATTTCCCCTTGGCTTGGCTTAGCTCTGTTTTACAAAGCTTAGCTTTCTGTTTTATAACAGAAAAGATGTAACAAACTAGCATTTATTGTTCTGTGTAAAAGTGTTCCTATTTAACACATTGAAAAGCAGAAAAGTGATGTTTTAAGGACCTTTGATTTCCTGAGAAATTTATATGAATAGAGAAATTAATCAGGTTTTCTGGACATCTTTGTACAGGCTGTGGAAATGCTGGAGAACAAACACAGGCCTCATAAAGACAACTGGAGGAAAGCTTTTATTGCCGTCATCATTATAGACACAGTGAGTGTAAATGCTGCAGGGGCATATCTCCAAAACCTAGAGCAGTGTTTTGCCCAAAACCAAGCAAGTGATTTATCCCAATATGTCTACTTCCTATTTTTCCACATAAATTTGAAAGGAAATGATTTGTGGAACTTGAAGATTAAGAGTTCAAAGTCTCTGAGAATTCTTCTTCCTTTGTGAAAATACTATTTCAGAGAGTCACATTTGAGGTTTTGCTCAGTTTTAAAAGGTGTCTTTAAACAAGGTGATGTGCATGATCATTGTGGTTGTTTTCTTTTTTTAAAATTACAATGTGCAGATTTTCAGACCGTATCACAGTGCTGGTGGATTTCTTCAATTTCTTCACACATGCACCTTAGAATTGCTTTTATTCTCATCTGACTTCTTAATTCAAAATTCTTTTGTTCACTTTTTAAAGTTTTGTTTAATTGTCTCTTAAAGCACACCCCTTCAGAATAATTAATTCCTGATTTGTTGGATACATGAGAGTTGCAACAAACCACTGAAAGTAAAAATGAACCAATACCTGTGAATTTACTGCACAGGAATGCTCCTAATTAGGCCTTAAATGCAACGACAAAACACATCCATGCTTTATATGTCAAAAGCCCCGTTATACCCCTAAGCTTCTGGATGCATAGCTACTTTTGACATGGCTACCTTCTTCATTTTGCAATATGGACTTGGATTAAAATGCATTATTCCTACTGCCTATCTTTATTCAATATTCAGAAAAAATTAGGAAAACCAGACTGATATAAAACCACTAGCAGTAAAGCAAAATGAGCCCTTATGCAGTAATGCCAGAAAATTATTTTGGGATTTTTTTTCCTGTTACATCTAACACAGAGAGCAGGGGAGTCTATATGGGTAAGCATATGGCAAAGTAAATTGAAGATCAATTTGTAGCCCTTTCTTAAACCTGCATTTATGCTTTCTTTCCTTGGTACTTGGTTGAAGCCCACATTCTGTAGATGAAGAAGAGTGCAATAAGATAGTACATGGAGCTCTTCAGAAGAAGGACGATATATACTAAATACGCTGTCCTGTGCATTAACTGATCTGTAACAAATATAAGACAGAAAAGTCTTGTTTAATGTCAATATTGTGTAGCCTCCTAAAAACTGGATAGAAATGAAACAATGTAGTCAGTTTACTGCTGCAATTACATTGACACAAGTGCACAGCATAAATACATACAATATCTGACTGTTCTTTAAATGGGTTTGCACTGCTAATGAGTTCTAGACCTAGTGGGTTTCTTAGCACTAAACTGACTCTCAGTGCCACTGGGTTATTATTCCTCGTAAAGGCAAGAGCATAATGGTAGTGCTTCCAGCACTTACTACGACATTTGTTTGAATCCTTTTGTGTTGCTTTTTTGAACATAAGTGCTCATGATTCTTCCTAAATCCCATTCAAGCCAAAAAATATCTTTGTCCAAAGTTCTGGGTATTTGCTAGGCTGATGTAGCACCAGCTGAAGTGTTTAGCATTTAACTACTCCAAGCATTTAAAAAAGTGGTGCTTAATGCAGGCTAGTAATCTAGTAGCCCAAACAGCATCTGTAGCATCTTAATAAAGCTACCTGATTTGATCAGGTGGGAGAGCCCCTTATAAGAAGTTAGTTCAGAGTAGTGCTGAAGTGTTTTTCAGTTGCAGACCCCAGACTTGAAAGATTTCCTGTATACTACTAAGAAAGATAATTTTCATGATGTTCAGAACATATGTAGGAATATCTAACTATTGCATCACTTTCCCACATTTTAACACATTAAATTACCTCTATTAAAAACTGTTCTGCAGTCCTCTTCCTGAGGAGCAGTCTTCACAGAACCTCCTGGAAAGAGAGTTTAAATACCCCAGTTAGGCTTTTCTTTAATTGTAACAAACATGCATTGAGGAATAGGGGAAAAAAGAGGCTGTACAGGAACAAGGCTGGGATAATCGAAAGTTAGTATTACATAACAAAAAATGAGCCTTAAGATCAGTCTGCAAAGCAGATATTCACAAGTAGGATTCATTTGCAGAGAGAATTGAAAGAGGAGAAGTGCTTGAAGAAGTGGCTGGGTATTTGTTGCCGTAAGTGGGAGATGTTTCTTTGCCCTTTCAGGAATGTGTTCATTAGGCTGTTCCTTGGCAAAGTCTCTTTTATTTGGAATGGGAGTCAGTTTGACCACCTGACCTTGTCAGTGAAGAAGCTGAAGTCTATTTGCCTACTGTTATTAGAAATACAGAATAATTTACGTTGGAAGAGACTTCAGTTAATATGTTAGTGGTTGTTCAACAGTTCAACAGTGGTTGTTGATCATACAGAGGACTGTATGATCTTAAATTTCCCTATTGAGAATCTTGGTGCTGTTTTTTCTCTAAAATACATCCTTTTTGTTCCTGAAGTAGCAAATTTGAGTTTGTTCTTGTTTATGTTGTTTGTATGCATTGATATAAACCTTAAAGACATTTATATTTCATCTCTAAATACATCCTCCACCTGAATAAGCTTGAAGTGTATTTTTGTCAGAATGTATTTCGAAGGTTAAAATGTAATTGTTGTTTATGGCCATGCTCTCACTCATTTGAGTTAGGTTAATTTATAGTAAGATAAGCAAAGGTAGGTATGGAGAGAAGATTAATCTAAACCAATTTGAACCACTTTTCTTATAGATGATTTAAACAATTTGCATTGAGTGTAAGTTACTTTTTCTTTAAAGTTGCATTGTCTTTCAGATTTGGCTTTGCATAATCAATCTTTCCACAATTAAAAACAAATCTTGTTTTTATACATGACTATAAACTTACTATTTCTGGATTGTGGGTAAGTAATATTTTTAAACTTTGTTCTACATCCTCAGTAAACTCCTTAGTTTTTTATAGCTGTGACTAATGTCAGGGGGTGTCAGAGGGACTTACATTCGTACACTATGAGAGGTAATACTGTTTTCAGAAGCTTCTGTAAGATGGAAAGTAACAGACATGTTTCAGCACAGATCTTTTGGAGCTGTGCTAGTTTACACCTGATGAGGTTCACTACTTTAAAATAACTATTATTTTTCTGTTACAATGGGATGCTTACTTGAGGACCATAACACAGGCTGGGTTACTTTTCCTGGGAAAACTTTTGGTAGTTTCTCCAGTTGTGTATTTTAGCTATTGTGCCTAGGAGCACAGATGTCTTCAGAAACAGTAATAGAAATTATTACTCTAATTTTATTGTAAAGAAAAATTGTGTTTATAATAATACATCAAATTACATTTTTAACATGTAGAACATACCTTGTGTTGACAGTGAATCCTTTTTCTCTTCATGCTCATATTTGCAGAAGTATTTCTTGTCTTTGTTCTCTGCTGGTACAGTTAACCAACTGGCAATTGAGTATTCATCCTCTTTTGTGGACTGCCAAGTATCACCTTTTACTACATTGTCTGTTACCTCCTTTTTGTCATGAGTCCATGTCACCCTGATAACTTCTGGGTAGAATTTCTCAATAAGGCAAACATATATTATCTGATTTTCTTTTTTTTTCTGCAGGATTTCAAAGTTTGCCGGTGGAGAACTTCCTTTATCTGGGTGGATTATTGGAGGAAGAAAATTAACAAGACAGAGAGTTGGAAGATCAGTAGTGTACAGCAAATGAATACACAGCCAAAAATACAAATTCTAAAGAGCAACAAAATAAATGCCTTATTTACAAATGTTAATATGCTCATAACAAATGTAAATGTTCTTTTGAGAAACATTAAGAAACTGAAATACTGTTGAATATATAAATAACTGTTAATCTCACTTGAAACTGAGTTAGAAATCTTCAGGTGGCTACACAAGAGCCTATATCCTACAACCTTCCAAGCAGTACTGCTGTCAGAAAGTGTATCTGCCTGTTCAAGTCTCTGACAATTATTAAATAATAGCAGTATTTCCTGAACAAGCTTCATGTATTCAATAAGAGGAATTTAATATTGCTTTACAATATTTATGCAAAAACAAGTACATTAACATTTCATCTGCAGAATATTAAAAATAGACCACCTGCCTTTAAAATCTTAGCCGTCTTATGTCCCCAGTATAAGTCCCCACTGCTATATAATGAACATCTGCTATATCCATTAATTTTTTTAAAGCAAATATTAATTTTGTGATATTTTTTAGGGGGTGAGGGAAGACAACAATGATTTATAATTGCTCTGTTTTTAAGACATTCCATGTATTTGCCAGGTGAAGACTTTATCAAGACAGGAAAATGGAATCACAAAATGCCCTGGACACCAAAGGTTGGCAATGCCATTCTGCCGTACTAGATTTGTTTAAATGATTAATTGAGACATCTGAAAATGAAAAAACAAAACTAAACTAAAGCAGAAGAACATGCTATAGCTGGATAACATTTTCACATCTAAACAGCATATCTAGCCAGAGTTGTCATAGGGGTTGTGCTTTGGTAAACATGCTCAATATGAGCATACATGAATATATTTTAAATTAAAAGTGAGCTGTTTCCACAAGCTAATTTTACATAATCTCCATTTCATTTGCCTCTCTGGATTAAGCCTGGATCCTCTCTGGATTAGGAGGAGACAAAAGCATCCCGATTTTGTCCACACTGAGATGATGTTTTGATATTATTTAAGTGGATAGTAAATTTAAGGGTCTGATTTAGGTAAATGTGAGCTTCTGCAGTGAGTGCACAGGCAGTGCTCACAGGCAATCATTTTTGTCTATGCTTAGCTGCAAGTAGAGGCTGGATACAGTTTTCAAAATTGACTTTTGTTACATAGAAAGTACTGCTTAATACTATTTTTTTAAGGCAGCAGAGATATATTAGGTGTTCCCTTATCCCACTTCTTCCCTTGAAGTCCTATATAAATCTCTGCCATTGAATTTGTGCAAGTAGATGCATGGGGTTTAAGTTGTGGTGTGACTGAGTGGTGCAGTTTTAATGCATTGGGAGAAAATACATTACTATAAACATGCATTTTTGCCAAAAACTTCCACCTTTCTTTAAATGATCTGGCTGTTCTAGAGAAATCTTCTACATTGCATTCTCCCTAAAACAACTTAATGATTCTTTGAAGTATTTCAGACTTGGTGTTAAAAAGAAAGATTACCTGTCTACTTTCAAAAGGGTGTCTACCTTCCTTATATTAAGAATTTCCTTCATTTTAGAGATGTCATTAAAATGACAATGTGGACTGAGCTCTGTTGTACCAGAAATAAAGTTGCTAACAACATTATAGTTCTCTAACATTAATTTAGGAGTTAATTTTATCTTCTTTTTGCATCAGTCCTCCCAAGGATGGAAGATTAAAGTAATTTCTAAAATTATTTATTTGTTCCAGAGTCATATATGTTCAGAAGACCATGAAGTAGCTCTTGTCCCAGTGACATTGCACTCTGTAAAGCTTCATGACTATTTTAGAGGTTTCTTTTAGATTTTCAAAGCTTAGTAAGTTGTTCTGACTAATTTCAGTACACAGAATAGCTTAGTTTGACATTATTCTCTTAGGCTATCAAGTCTAAATAGAGAGGCAAGACAGTTTCTTCCAGCTGCTAGTTCATCCTGCTCAGTTTAGAGACTTCTGTTATGACGGAATAATTTCCACCTCTGGACTTGCCAATGTCATTCCATTTACCGTAAAAAACACCCTAGGCACGTAGCTTACATGAAACACCTAAATCATACCACAATGCTGAGGAAACAAAGTGCTTGAATCATTGCAGCTGTGTGCATGCATTGAAGAGTCTCATGTACATATATGGGTAAATGGATGACAGTGGAGAACTTAAAGAATTAAGTTTTGCATATATATATGTGTGTGCGTGTTTGTATGTGAGAAAAAATATTTGTATGCATGTTTCTGAAAAAAAGGGATGAAAACTTGTAGAATTGGCTGTAGGTTTTGATGTGTTTTCAGGTTGATCTGCAAAGTCATTGAAGTCAGCAAGATAGTTTACACTGACTTTTCTGAGCAAATTATCTGATTCTTTCTGAAGAATTTTAAAGTAATGAACTTGCACTCCTCTGTCAGTTTTGATTTAGTTAAACATTGAAAACTTTTGTGGTTTACCTTGTTAAACAGTTTTCTAAGGCAGGTTTTAAGAGATATATAGGTCTTACTTTTTCACATAATATATAGGTATGAGCAGATATTTCTTAAGCTAACATTTGTCTTTTCTTTCATGTAACAATGCAGCAAGGCTGCAAAACATTGTTCAAACAAAATACTGGAGTTAGGTTCATAACCAATGAGCTATTAAAAAATTAAGTTCAAAATATATGTTTATATAGATTAGCTGTCAAAAGTTTTCTTAATGAAACTCCTCTACGGTTTCTTTATAAGTATCTAGAAATAAGATTTATAAATAAGGTCACTGTGTTCTTAAACTGAAATTTTTTTCGCACTACTTGGATGATCCCACAAAATGGAGTAATTTTGTACTGACACTCAAAGCTCCTCTGTTCCGCTTCAAACTAGTGGGAGCTGAGGGCACTCAGCACACTCAGCTCATAAATAGCATTCTTGTCCTTCTTGACAGTGACTTCAGGGATTATAACTGGTAACAATATAGTATAGTCCTGACCTGTGGTGAGCCTTTCCAGATACCTTAAAGAGCTGTCAGCCTTCTTTCTGAAGCTTTCCCATTACAAAACTTTTAAAAACATAAGACCGTGAAAGCACTTACTGGAGATGATGAGCTTCGCACCAGAGCCAAATACCAAATATCTTCCCACAGTGGTACATTCCTTTACTGAAACTGGCATCTGAAGGATGGGATGACATACAAAGGGACCTGGGCAAGCTCAAGAAGTGGGTCCATGGGAGTCTCATGAGGTTTAACAAGACCAGGTACAAGGTGCAACCCCTGGGATCAACGCAGGCTGAGGGATGAACAGATTGAGAGCAGCCCTGCTGAGAAGGACCTGGGGGTGCCGGTGGATGAGAGGCTGGACATGACCCAGCCATGTGCACTCACAGCCCAGAGAGCCAAACGTGTCCTGGGCTGCATCCAAAGCAACAGGACCAGCAGGGCAAGGGAGGAGATTCTGCCCCTCTACTCTGCTCTGGTGAGACCCCACCTGGAGTGCTGAGTCCAGCTCTGTGGTCCCCAGCACAGGAAGGACATCAGCCTGTTGGAGCAAGTCCAGAGGAGGCCAACAAGTTCATCAGAGTTGGAGCACCTCTCCTATGGGGAAAGGCTGAGAGAACTGGGGTTGTTCAGCCTGGAGAAGAGAAGGCTTTTGGGTCACCCAATTGCTCCCTTCCAGTACCTGAAGGGAGCCTACAAGAAAGATGGTGAGAGACTTTTTTACAAGAGCATGTAGTCACAGGACAAGGGGGAATAGCTTCACACTGAAAGAGAGTAAGGTTAGATTAGATTTTAGGAAGAAATTCTTTACTGAAGTGAAGGTGGTGAGGCACTGGAATAGAGAGTACAGAGAAGTTGTGGATGCCCCATCCCTGGAAGTGTTTAAGGCCAGGTCGGATGGAGCTCTGAGCAACCTCATCTAGTGGAAAGTGTCCCTGGCCACAGCACTGGGGTTTGAACTAGATGACCTTTAAGGTCTCTTTCAACCCAAGCTATTCTACAATTCTATCATTTTGGCCAGAAAAGTACCAGGTTTAACAGCTATAATATGAACAATAAGATTCTCTTGATTTGGCTATGTGAATGTAGAATATTTGGATTCAATCTCAGTTAATCCTGCTATTCACAAAGACCCTTGTCCTAAGTCCTGGTTTTCTCCATTTCTTAATGATCTTAAGTTCTTAAATGTGAAGTAACTGCAGCCCTTTTACTCTATTAATGAGTCAAAAGCCTTGGCCTCATAAAGAAAAAATCCTACAGAATTAGAGTGATGCTTGTAAAGAATTTATTTTAAACTGCAGATAGGAAAAGCATGGCAACTACCTGATTAAGTAGGTAAGGGTTTTCACTAAAAACAGCAAACTTATCATGCCACAGATATTTCCATTGAATTATAGGTATGATTTACTTAGTCCTTCTGGCATAAGTAATTAAAACCAATCTTTGCTTGATATGTTAATATAGGTTTATGTATTAACCAGGCTTAAAACACTTGGTAGCAATAGCTCCTCTGCCCTGTATTTGTATAGTTGTTCACTCAGGATTCTGGCATTTAAAGCACATGTAGTGGGAAAAAATATTTTTGTCTTCCACTTTCTATTAAAATAAATGTCTCTGCAAGAAAGGCAAAAAAAGGATCACTTCTTCATTAAGCAATTATGACGCAGAAATTCACCATAATTAATACTGAATAATTAATTAGTTTGTTAAGCAGTTATAAAACAATGAGAAGAACATTTGGAGATACTAATTTATTTCTAATGCCAAAGTATTGTGTATGTGACAAAATAATTATGAACAAGTTATTTCACTTTTAGTAGCCTAATTAAAAAAAGATTTTTTGCAATGACCATTGCATACCGCTCTTTGTATCTATATTAGAAAGAGGCGTTCTTTTCTTAAGCTTAATTCTCAGCTGCTTGATTCCCTGCTAATTCCTTCAGTACAGCTGGAGGAAAGAATGAGGTCTCTGAAATCTATTACAGACCATTTTCCACCAGGTTTCTAGGAGAACTATGATCAAAAGTGGCTCGAAATAGCTCCTTCTTAGACACGTTTGTGATCCTAAACCACTGCATTACAAATACCACAAGGCTCAACCTAGGAATGGTGAGCTGGGGAGGAAAATCCTGCACAAGGAATGGTGCTGACTGAGGCTCTAAGTGGGCTGAGTGCCCTCTGAGACAGTGTGATACTCATCTATATGACCACTCCAAGCTCCTATAGCTTATTGTATGAACAATATACATATAACTTACAACATACAACTTACCTGAGACAAGGAGTTTTGTACCTGAGCCAAACACCTTGTTGTAATAGCCAATCACAGTGACTAAAGCCTTTACAATATCAGTGTGGCTCAGTTGTGTTTGCATAGGTAAATAGCACTCTTTAAAGAAAATTAGGTTTGCTACATAATCAATTTTTAGACCCTAGGATAGTAAAAAAGGAGCAGTCACCTAAAATAAACGAAAGTTAAAAAAAGAATGGAAAAAATGTGGAATTTTTTGGAGGACATGTATGTTGTTAAATGGACAGGATTCCTCTCAACTAATCTGTGTCTTCTGAAAGTTTAGGTGGACAGTGCAGATGGAGCACCTTGGCTCCATCTCTGCTTTCTGGAAACAGACAGCATCACCATAAGATCTATTTGATCAGATACTGGCAAGGTAACTTGCTCCTTATACGCCCACATAAGATCAGACCTAGAACTGGTGAACATTATGCAGAGATCTGAGAGCATGAGACTATTGACCAATATTTTTGTTATCAGTAACACGAAGCAAAACTGCATCGATTGGAATCAAAACTGCCACTAACAAGATACACCATTTTCAGCTGATCAAAACTAGGCAAACTATTTCCATCTCAGATGCTTAGCGGAGCCAAATTACAGGCAAGAATCACAGCACCTAGGGTTTACTTGAAGCAAAATATTTTGAATAGTAGTAATAACTGATAATAAGCAGTTTCTGCAAAAGCTAGGAAGAGAGAACAGCCTTTCAACTATGCCTGTCTTCAAAGGTGCAACTTACTGTTCTGGGCACATCTCAGATAACTCTTTCATTTGGTATAGTCAGATACAGCCTCACCACCTTCACGGTAAAGAATTTCTTCCTAAAATCTAATCTAACCCTACTCTCTTTCAGTGTGAAGCCATTCCCCCTTGTCCTGTGACTACATGCTCTTGTAAAAAGGTTTCTCTCCATCTTTCTTGTAGGCTCCCTTCAGGTACTGGAAGGGAGCAATTAGGCGACCCCAAAGCCTTCTCTTCTCCAGAAGATTCTTTGCTTTTCAAAGAACATGTGTAACACAGAGGTTGGACATATTACTTTCAGAATGAATTAGGAATATCACAAAGGTCAAATGTGCATATTTAAAGACAAAAAACATATTTCTGTTCTCCAAATGCTTTCTTTGCCATATTTAAACTCATTTTTACATAGAAAATCATAATGGGATAAGTTATAGGTCTGTGCTGCAATAGCTGTTGTGTTTCCCCCATTTCATGCATAAATGCAGAACAATTACATTCTGTTCTGCAAATGGAAATGCTGTTTAAGGGGGAAATCCTGCAAAATATTCAGAACAGTTAGAATTAGAGAGAATTAAATTAGCAGAGCACTTCATGCCAGCCAATATCTAGCTGTATTGAAAAGCATGTCAGAAGTAGTCAAGTCTTACATTTTGTACTTACTTGAAACTCTAAGTTCAGTTCCACTTCCAAACATTTTGACATCAGGATCCCACAGTCTTATAATGCTTAGCAATATCTTCTGCACTGCACTTTTCTTGCATAGGCTACAGAAAAAGTCTCTCTGACTTAGAGGCTGGCAATAAATCTGACTGAGTGCTATAGCTGAATTTTCAACATTGACTAGAGTGCCATTTCTAGAAATACTTTAATTTTTGTAGTGAGTAAAAAGTTCTGAAAATTTTTGGTCAGAGGCATGGATAGAAAACATTTTAAATTTCTGAACTCTCCTCAGCAGTTTGCAATTTGACTTAATTATAGCCACCTTGATACTCTCATGTAGTTTCTGAGTAACATAGTGTAGGCATTGCTATATGCTTTATACTGAAAACAGCATTCATCCTATTGATTTCATAGCTTCACCACAATTAAAAATAATACAAATGCAAAAGTAATCCAGTTACTTTCAGTAGGGCCAGGAACTAGAAATTTATTACACGCAGGGAATTTTTCTTCCCAATCAATTTAGACCAGAGCACTTCTGTCAATAAGAAATTTTTTCATTTCTCACATGCTGTTCTGGGAGTTAACTTTCAAGAAGTTCACTTTCATTTCCTAGAACAGGATGAAACCATCCCAATATTTAAATTTTTTACCCCTCCTCATTTTTCCATTCCTTTGTAAGTATTCAGCATTTGTTCTAGAGGCAATCTCTATTCATGAGATTAATATATTTATTGATGATCTACCCACCCAACTGGGGCACCATGCACAGTTCACAAGCAAAATATGATCTATCAGGGGGAAATTAATTTTCCTCACAGCCTTTCATTCTTGATTATCTGAGAACCTGAATGATTCTGTGAAAATCATTTCAATGATAATGGTACTTACCAGAGACAATTAGCTTTGTTCCCGTGCCAAAGTATTTAATCCAGGTTCTCCACACTATGTTTTGACTTTGCAATAAGCTGGCATGCTCTCTTGATGTACCACTGATGAAGAAAATCCTAATTTTTCTCAATCATCCCTGGGAGTCTGCATGAAGACCTGGTCCTTGGCTGCTGGGAAGTTGTCAGGAATTTCAGATGTGCATCTTGATGTTCAGCCGATAGCTAATGTCCTTCAGAGAAAATCTGTTTCCTGAAGTGGTACAAATTTGTTAGATAACCCCTCCACTTAATATCTTAGAATTTGATGATGGTTTTTCTTCAATTTTAGACAACAAATAAGAACAGAGAGTTCTGAATTTAAAAAACCACGTATCTTCAGGTGAAAATCTTGCTTTTTACCAATGGTGTACACCTGCAATTACATGACATCAAGTACTACTAGCACGGAGTTAATTTCTCATTGTCTGAACACAGAAGAGGGAAAGGAGGGAGAGCCAGCACCAAAAGCATTGTGAAGGTGTCTGCGTGCTGCAGGTTGCATTTTCTTGCCCCAAGCACATGGTTATTGCCTGCCCAGCTCTTGGAATCATTCCAGGCTTTGCTACGGCAGCTCACTGGCAGGTTTTTATATACTAGCTGGTGGGAGAAAGAGGCTTTTCCTTGCGCAGATTGTTCTTATAAAACAGCCCAAGATAACATCAGAGGAGTCACCACTACTGTCAATCAAACAGCCTGCGTGCTTAGTTTAGCATTTAAAATAAATCGAGTTAGAGTACTTCTGGGATCTCTTATAGCATACTGACAGCAAAATTATGCTGAGAAATTACTATTTGTGGCTAGAGGGAGGATCTAGAGGGTGAAGGTCTTTCTGCTGAAGTAGGTGTAAAAAACCCAGTGGTCTACTTTGTAGTCTTCTGGACAGAAACATCCTAATCGCAACCACAAATCAAGGGCAGGAGTGATATAGACAGAATGATGCTGACTGGTGCTTTTCCTGCCATGCCCTTACACATGTAGTGAACGAAACCACTCGTCTGAGTTCTGGCCAGACAGGGTCAATTTTTGCAGTAGACAGGAGAGCGCATGGCTAGGACACGCAAGTTATTCTACACCACCTCACCTTATTGCTGGGTATGGGGGAAGGGAGTCTCTTCCGGTGGAGAAGGGGTTCCTTCTGGTCAAGTAGGTGTGGTAGAGTGAGCAGTTAGATAATGCTGGTTCTGGGCCAGAGGGAGCAGTCAGCTAATGCCAGTTCCAAGCAATCTTGTGGGAATTGTATTGTATGTTGCACACTTCATTATTAACATTGTTGCTCTTATTGTTTGCTTTCTTATCTCGTTGTTGTTTCCAGTAAGTTGTTCATATCTCAACCCATGATTTTTGCCTTTTGTGCCTTCAATTCTCCTCTCCAGCCCTCCACAAGGGAGAAGGGGGAGAAAGCAAGCATAACATGGTTTGAAGAGTTTCAGTGGGAGTGCTACAATGGGGAGTACCATTCCTAAACCATGACAGCCTTATTTGGTGTCCAAATGGAGTATGAAATGTTGAGAAAACAACAGGTCTGTCTGGAGTCAGTTGAAAACAAATTTGATCCAGGAGTTTCTTGTATTAAGTATGGAGCCACTGGCTACAATGTTGCTTGATCTGTTCATGTGGTTGTGGTACTTAACCCTGTATCTATTCCTGTATGTGCTCCTTGCAGTGCCCTTTTCAGAGCAGGAAGAAGGATCAGGGTTGCTTTGTTGATGTACTGGTGGATATCAGCTAATGATATGACAACATCAAGGGCGATGAGGGATTTGTATTCAGTGTTGCTCTCCTACCCTTACCTTGGGCAGAACCTTTGGGAGTCTATTAATAATTGTACTAGCTTGAAAACAAACCAGTGGGAGATCACAAGTCAAAATCATAATTTAATAGGAAAATTAAAATAAATGCAATAGTACAAGAACACTGACAGAGTCAGGATACAACCTGATACCCTGTTAGTCAGGGTCGTGGTAGCAGTCCAGACAAAGTGGTTGTGTTGAAGTAGTGATCCTGTAGAAGGGTCCGGTCTTCACCTGAAGGTCCAGTGGGAACTCTTGTCCTCTGGGAATTCAGTAGGTAGAACTGCTTGTGCTGTTCCAAACCCCAGATTATATCCAGGTGGGAATGCTTGGTTCCTCCCCCTGGGCGGAGCATCTCAGAGTGGGATGATGTAATTTATGAGTCATGCAGTGAGGCCTTGATGGCCCATTAACAGAAGATATCCCTCTGGAGAGAGGTACCAGGGATGTGTCCTGGAAGAGACAAAGAACACTGCCCCACCTGGTTTTAACAGATGGTGATAGAATACATACTTTTGGTTACATCTTACATTGTAACATAAGACAATAATCATACCCAGTTTGTGGAAGAAAAAGGAGAGGATGATCTTCCCAAGATTTTCACCCCTTTTTCCTGCTTCAGGCCTGTTACAACAGCTTTTGAGAATTTTGAATTTCATTTGGATGTTAAGGAAATCATGTTCTTGTTGCTAAGTCTGCTAGGTCTCCTCAGCTTGGCCCGCACCATGTTTAGAGTCAGGACAGAGATATATAGGGAGGTTATTCAGAGATCTAACTTGAGGGAGGATAGTCATGAGTACAAGTTGCCCCCATACAGAAGAAGAAATCCAAGACAAAATCAGTTTGTTTAGTGAGGGATGAAGAAGAATAGGGCTCTTACAACAAGAAGAAGAGGCAAGGCCAGAGATAAACACCTAATCCCTACCTCAGGTGAGCTGTGAGATGTGCAAAAAGATTTCAGCTGCCAGTCAGGAGAGCCCCTGGTGACCTGCCTGCTCTGGTGCTGGGAAATCGTGGCCCACAACATGAAAGCAGATAGTAGAGAAGCCCAGCAACTGAGATCCCTGTCCCAGGATCTGGGCATTGACAAGGGGATTGGGAAGAGGACAGAAACTTTCAGCCTCTGGAGGTGACTCCTGTCAAGCGTGAAGGAAAGGATTCTTTCATTCTCTCAAGGATGATCTAATAGGGTACCCAAGTAGGCGGGATGCCATGGAAAAGGTATCTAGTACCTGAGCGAATTAGCTGTGCTGAAGGTAATCTGTAAGGATTCAAACAACAAGCAGTCCCCTGTCCAGTGTACCCAATCCATGTGGCAGAAGTTTGTATTGAGCTTACCATCATTGTACACCAACCCTTTGGCATCCTTTTCATTGATGTCAATGAAAGAAGGAGAAGAAACATTGCTTCAGGTGATTACCTGACTCCAACAATATGTTCATCTTTTTTCCTCCCTACCAACCTATGCCTTGGCTGTGGAAACACTGCCCAAGACTGTGGACAGACTTGAAAAATTCAAATGTGTTAGAGAGGAAATGTCCCATTGCCTCACCTGTATGGACCACAGTTTCTGCTACTGGGAGCATGCACTGCCCTGCTGGAGAGAGGGGTACACACTACGAGGTAACCTCGGGGTGGTTTTACAGAGAGGACATGAGGAAGCACCTCTGCCCTAGCAGCACAAGTACATGAGTGTGTTGGTTTAAAAAAACAGCTGGAAAAGTAAACCCCATTTAAACTTTTCTCCCCCAGCTGCCTCCTAGTGAGAGAGAGACTGAAGCAGAGATTCTGAGTTAAGAACCATTTACTTGAGAAAAAACATGAATGAAATAAGAAAAATGAACAGCAACCCTATTAAAGTACACAAAACACAGGTGATTTACGTACAGAAAGTTATGCACCAACCAAGGCCCTGCACAACCTGAGACAAAGAAGAAAGTGGGACCTGGCCCCTCCTCCGATGCACTGGGCCACATGGCACATGGGAAGCTAGTTAGTCTGAATGGGAGCTATGCTGCTGAAAAACACTGGCTCCATCAGTTGCAGCAGTGGTCCCAGTGCAGGGGTCTCCCTTTCCCCAGGGCGGTGGTGGTCCCAGTGGTGGTCATGGTGGGCACTGCGGCTTACAGGGGTTCTCGGCAGCTGCAGAATTAACAGCAACAGTAGCAGCAGCTGTGGCAGTAGGAGCATTTACCCTTTTTGAGTTTCCGATGGCCGTGTGTTTAAGGGAACAGTTTATTCTTTCCTATGGCCGAGGTAAGATTGACTGCTTCCAGCTTCTGATGGCTCAGCATTTTCTACTGAAACCAAGCTCCCGCCATGATGTGAACGGTATGGAATTAAACAGTGTTAGAAACTCCACCCCTCTTTTTTTCCTCTGTACCCAGGACAACTTCTGCAGGAAATTCCTCAAGGATAAATGCCTCAAGGATAGGGGCCTCTAGCCAGGTGGAGGAAAGGGACAATCAGATCTATTGGACTGTGTGGATACCATGGCCCAGCACAAGAGTATGAGGCTTCGGTTGACACTGGTACATAATGTACCCTGATGCCACCAAGATCTGTAGGGACAGAATCTATCTCTATTACTGGGGTGACAGGGGGATCCCAATAGCTGACTGTACTGGAAGCTGAGGTGAGCCTATTTGTGAATGAATGGCAAAAACACCCCATTCTGATTGGTCCAGAGGCCCTGTGTGTCCTTGATATAGATTACGTCAGGAGAAAGTATTTTGAGGACCCAACAGGGAATTGTTGGGCTTTTGGGATAGCTGCTGTGGAGAAAGAGGAAATTTGGCAGCTGAATACTTTGTCTGGTCTCTCAGAGGACCCTTCTGCTGTGGGACTGCTGAGGGTCAAAGGACAACAGGTACCGATCACTACCACAACCGTGCATTGTCAACAATATCGCACCAATCAGGACTCCCTGACCCCCATCCATGAAATGATTCGTGAACTGGAGAGCCAGGGAGTGGTCAGTAAGACTCGCTCACCCTTTAATAGCCCCATATGGCCAGTGCATAAGTCCAATGGAGAGTGGAGACTGGCAGTGGACCATCAAGTCCTGAATGAAGTCACACCACCATTGACTGCTGCTGTGACAGACATGCTGGAACTGCAGTATGAACTGCAGTCCAAGGAAGACAAGTGATGCCACCATGGACATTGCCAATACGTTTTTCTCCATTCCTTTAGCAGCAAGTGTGCAGGCCATAGTTTGCTTTCACCTGGAGGGGTGTCCAGTACACCTGGAATGGACTGCCCCAGGGGTGGAAACAAGCCCCACTATTTGCCATGGACTGATCCAGACTGTACTAGAAAACAGTGAGGCTGCAGAATACTTGCAATACATTGGTGACATTATTGTATGGGGCAACACAGCAAAGGAAGTTTAAACAGAAGAGGAAGAAGAGGCCCCACCATATAATCAGCTGCCAGAAAATGAAAAGTGATACCTTCTCTTTCTTGATGGCTCCTGCTTATCGTAAGGATCCACTGAAAATGGAAAGCTGCTGTATGGAGTCCTACATGGTGAGTTGAAGAAGTTATTGAGGAACAAGGTGGATCAAGTCTGTTTGCAGAGCTGAAAGCTGTGTAGCTGGGTTTAGATATCACTGAACAAAAGAAATGGCCAGTGCTCTACCTGTACCCTGACTCATGGATTGTAGCAGATGCTCCGTGAGGGTGGATGGAGAGATGGAAAAAGAACAAGTGGCAGTGCAGAGGTGAATGCGTCTGGGCTGCTGAACTGTGGCAAGACTTCACTGGCCGGGTAGAGAAGCTGGTTGTAGAAGGACATTGCGTTAGATGCACAAGTGCCCAAGAGTTGGCCACAACAGACAGGTGGAATGGGCTGCCAAAATTTAGGTGTCTCAGATGGATCTGGACTGGCAAGGATGAATTATTTCTGGCTTAGTGGGCCCATGACACCTCAGGTCATCAGGGAAGAGATGCAGCACGCAGATGTGTTCTTGATCAAGGGATGTACTTAATAATGGACATTATCTTCCAGATTATCCATAGCTGGGAAACATGCGCTGCAATCAAGCAGGCCAAGAGGGTAAAGCCTCTGTCATATGGGGAGCCATGGTCGAAATATAAATGTGGGGAGGCCTGGCAGATTGATTGCGTCACACTCCTGCAAACCCACCAAGGCAAGTGCTACATTCTTACAATAAGGGAAGCAACCACTGGATGGCTGGAGATGTACCCTGTGCCTCATGCCACTGCCCAGACCACCATCTTGGGCCTTGAAAAGCAAGTCCTGTGGCGACGTGACACCCCAGAAAGAATTGAGGTGGACAACGTGACTCATTTTAAAAATGGCCTCATAGACAGCTGGGCCAGAGAGCACAGTATGAGTATGAGTGTATCATATTGTCTGTCATGCACCAGCCTCTGGGAATATTGAATGGTACAATGGACTATTAAAAAGCAATAGGTGGTGGGACCTTCAAACACTGGGATCTACATTTAGCAGAGGCCACCTAGTTAGTTAACACTAAAGGCTCTACTAATTGAGCTGGCCCTGCTCTGTCAAAGCCTCCACATACCAGAGAAGGGAATAAAGTCCCCATGGTGCATATGAGGAATATGTGTTAGGGAAGACAGTTTGGATTAGTCCTGCCTCAAGCAAAGGCAAAGACATCCGTGGCATTGTTTTTGCTAAAGGACCTGGGCACTCGTGGTTGGTAATGCAGAGGGATGGGGAAAAGCGATTTGTTCCTCAAGGGGATTTGATTTTTGGGTGAGAACAGTCTGTAATGCTGAATTGCATAATATTGGTTGCTGAATGACACTGCCACTGTATGCCATAACCAACCATGGGCAACAAGCGTGGACTGCTCCAGATACACAGTCATGATCTCCTGATGCATCTTGCAACCACCCAACAGCACACCAGCCCTCCTGCCCTGGAAGACACCTAGGACAGATAGAACCCACAGTCATGGACTAAATGAACTCGACAGACATCTTGGAGGGATGGCCATTGATTATAGAAATGATACTTACGCTTTTGTATATATATAGATATGTGTATATATGTACGTAGCTGGAAGGTGTAAGATCTGAGTATGATGTAGATGGTATAGAATAAGGAATGGATAATATCCTGGTTTCAGCCAAGAGTCAGGAGGGCCACCTGTATTCTACACCACCTTGTGTCACTGCTGGGGGCAGGGGAAAAGGGGGTCTCTTTTGGTCTGGGTAGCATGGCAATGGTTTATGTTTTACATGGCTCCATCTGGTGAGTTCTCACATATGAAACATTTGCCTCTTTCTTGTACACTGTCATTAGTATTGTTACTGTTACTGTTCCTTTTCTTACCTCATTGCTGTTTCCAGTAAATTGTTCTTATGTCAAACCATGATTTTTTCCTTTTGTGCCTTCAGTTCTCTCTGCAGATGGGAAGGGGAAGGGGAACTGGGAGTGAGGGAGCGACACAAGGTTTGGAGTGATTCAGTGGGAACACTAAATTGGGGAATGCCATTCCTAAACCATGTCAATTCTATTTGTCTTAACATGAAATGGAGGAAGAGGATGGTTATAAGCAGCACATCATCAGCTCTGGTAGATAAGAGACTGTAAATCTCTAATTTAAATTGGTCTGTGTGGAACTTTGTGGTAACTGTATTAGGCTACACAGGGCTTACAGTTTTTCCAACAGTTTACAGTTGCTTACATGTACATCAGGGAAGATTATAGGGGGAAACTTTCTCAAAAGTGCTAGGCAGTGGCAAGCATATCATTCCTACCACCAAGGTACTTCCTTCAGCACACTGTATTTATTTTCTGCCTACTCTTTCCTATGGGAGAGAAGTGGCTGGACTGGAAGATCACTGCTTCTCTGTTTGCTCCCCTAAAGACCACCATTATGCCATGGCTGTGTAAACCAAAGGAGCAGGTGTGTGTCCAGTACTTATTTTCTGAGTCTTGAGGCAGTGAAGACTTCCTTTGACCTTAAAATAGTAGATGTGTGTTGAAGACAGGAGTGCTAATGATAAACCAGACTTTGAGAAGGACATTTATGCAGGGTTACCCGCTCTTTTGGAGTAGCAGAAAAAGGCTGGGCCTTTCAGCAGCTCACTGAGATGGAGTGAGAAGACTGGGGGAGTGGCACAGTTACAACCATGTGGTTCAGATGTTGCGGGTGTTTTTTTGCCTTGATGAACTTTGCGTTTCTATCACAGTGAGGATCCCAGTAGGCACAGTAGTAAGTAGCAGCATCATCTGGAATGACATCTTTTATTGTAAGAACACACTGCTTCTGGACAGAAATTCTTTCAACCATGTATCTGTTTGCTGGAAAGCCACTTTCAGTGGTAACTTTGCCTCCTGAAAAGAACAGGATTCTCTCTGGAGCTTCTCCCTCCTTCTGCTTATACCAGTGTATGACGATGCCATCAAAATTTGCCTCTAATGTTTGAATTTCACATGTCATCCGTGCACTGTTTTGGAACTTGGTGATGGATATAGGGCTCTGCATGGGAATTTCCTGTGCAAATCCATCTAGGAAAGAGAAAAGGAGAAATTATGTCATTAGCTGGAATTCAGGGATTTGGAAAGACGCCTATTAGTAAAGCCATGGGTGCCTGTGAGGAAAGGTAGGAAAAGAAGGAAGTACTTACAAGACCAATAGGCTGTGGCCACAAGCACTACCAGCAGCAGCATGTTTGCTTGTCACACTTTGCTCTCACTGAGATTCAGAGGAGGATGAAAGGGACTCCAGATGTGAACCGTATTGAGTGGAAGGAGGAGATGGCTTTCCTGAATGGTCTTCAGTGATGAATCATCTGTGTGCAAACAGATGGGGTGTCTTTGCAGAAAACCCTCTTCAGGCTGCCAAATATTAAAATTGGTAACAAGGCTGTAGTCCTGCCAGCTTTTCAAGTTAATATGGGAAATATTGATAAATCCAAGGATTGTGGCCATATAAAACTCTAGTCAAAGTGACTGAGAAAAGGTTGCAAGCAAGAGCATGTCCAGATATGTACGGTGGAGTGAAGGTTTCAGCCTGGAGGTTACCCTGGTGGTCAGTGAGTGCGTACCTCACCTGAGGGGTGCAGAGACATGCACAGTGTCAGAGCAGGTGGGGACTGCCTTTTCCTGCTTCAGATTAGTCACCTAGATGCAGGGTGCAGAAGTGCCCAGGGTGCCCCTGTGCTGGTACTGCCCTCCACCAAAGCAGCTGAAGGCCATCAAACTGCAGCAACTGCGGAAGCTCCACTGTGGGGACTTGCCTCTGCTTTGGTTTAGGGTGTGGGAGGAAATGCACAGCCGCAGGATTTCAGTTTTATAGCTTAGCTGAGATACAAACACTTCTTGGAAAAAAGGCTGGAAAATAAAAGAGAACAGCTGTTGTCAACAGCCATTGCAGAGAGACATCTTGATTGAGTGGGTCTGATGCTGTGGGGGACTCCCCTGTAACTGGTGGGCCTGGGCTGTTGGTCAATGGGAGTGAGGATGAGTTGCTTCATTCTCCCTCCTCCTGGCAGTTGACCACATGCAGCACACTGGTGGTTTGCTAAGTTGCTAAGTGATTTGGAAAGGTGCACGTGAATGCAGCACTCCGAGGAGAGTCAGGAAGGAGAAACAATTGCCTCTCTGTGGTGGCAATGGAAAGGATCACCCTTTTCCCGATAAATAACTGTGGGAAAGCCTGTTTAATTTTCCGTCAGGCCACCCTGAGGTGAAGGGAGGGAGAGTCGAGAAAGAGATCACTTACCCCACAAGTGTCCTGCATGGGCAACTCTAGCTAATCAGAGTGAAAACTGCATTGGCTATTGTATGTTGAGGACCTGAAATCAAGCCCCTGTTGCGAAAAACTACCATGTATGAAACAACAGCAGTACATCGCTATTCTTCTGATCACAAAGCAGAAATCTGTCAGGCACCCGATTCCAGATGAAGAGTAAAGGAATATGTCAGTGACTGGGTCTCACATGATTAAATGCCTAATTTACAGACACTGTCTAAGTTTTGTACTGTAAGCTTTCTGACACAGTAAGTCTCCAAGCAGGAATAATTACTGGCCAAACATGATAGTGTCTATGCCAAGAAGACACATACAGTGGCCAGAATATTGTTTTACAGAATACCTTTCCAGGTTCAAATTATCACTGAATAGACTTGTCACTGATGAAATGGCCAAAACCCATTTTTCAAAGAGCTTTGTTATTTAAAGCTATCTAAATAACTTCCTCCTTGTACATCGGTGCTGGCTAATCCTGATCACCTTCTTCACCTTCCTGCGTCTGTAAACGGTTTCCAGGATTAGTGGTTCTATCACCTTCCCAGACTGAGATAGGGCTAACCTGACTGTAGTTCCCTAGGACTTCCTTTTTCTCTTTCTTGAAAATAAGAGTGACATTTGATTTCTTCTAGTCTTCAGGAACCTGTGCTGACTGTTGTGACCTTCCAAAGGTAAGTGTGTCTTTGCAAAGGCATTGGCCAGCTGCCTCAGCACTTGTGGGTACATTCCATCAGGCACCATGGACTTAGGTGTGTGCAGTTTAAGTGCTCACTAGCCTGATCCTCCTCCACCAAAGGCTATGTCTTTCTTACTCCAAACTTTCCATCTGGTCTCATCTGGGATACCTGAAGGCCATTCTTATGGGTGAAAGCTGAGGCAAAGGAAATACTCAGTACCTCAGGTTTTTCCATGTCATACTTCACTAGTTTCTCTGCCTCATCCAGCAGCTTTCCCTAGTCTTTCTTTTGCCACTGCTGTATTTGTAGAATCCTTTCTTGTTCCCCTTTACATCATTTGCCAAATTCAATTCTAGCTGAGTTATTGCTTTCCTAAGCCCATTACTGCATGGTTGAACAGCAGCTCCATACTCCTCCTGGATCACCTGTCCCTGATTCCACCTCTTTTATACTTCATTTTTATGCCTGATTAAAGTCAGCAGCTTTTTGCTCATTCATGAGGTACTCCTGCTACCTCTACTTGGTTTTCTAGGTGTCAGGCTGGACCTTTCTTGAACTTGGAGAAGATTCTTGAATATCAGCTAGCAATCCTGGACACTTGTCTCCAGCGTTGTAGCCAATGTGGTGCTTCCAAGAAGATCTCTGAAGAACTTTAAAGTCTGCTCTCCTGAAGTGCAGGGCTGAGGTCCTGCCTTTTGCCCTGCTGCCTTCTCTCAGGAGTCTGAACGCCACTGGCTCATGGTCACTGCAGCCAAGGTTGCCCTGACTTTTCCATCCACAAGATCCTTGTTGGCTGCCCAATCACCCATGTCAGCAGGTTGCTGCCAACTCACTCTTGAAATCTCCTAGACTGGTTGTGAGAAATTCTCAGATCCCACAATACAAAGACAAAAGGCAGGCTGACTGAAGTTAACATCTGAGGTCACATGTACTACAACCTATTTTTCAAATAGTTGAGGAGGACAGAAACATCCATAGCAAGATGTTATGTACTCAAATCATGTAGAAACTTTAGCAAAAAAGTGTTCAGAGCGTGTGGAACTACAACCCCATCACTGTGGAGGTATTTGTGCTCATTTTTTAAGGTCCAGATGCATTAGAGGAATATCTCAAAGGATACTGAACATGTGTGCTCTAATTCAGAAAATTTAAGACATAAAAGTACCACAGTGTTCTGACCTAGCTGTCAGGAAAATGCCAGCTTTCCTGGAACCGATCTTTGATTGTAGAATCTGATTTCTAAAACTCAGTACACTTAACCCAAAGGTTCTGAGAGTCTCTACTTGTCTGCAGCATAGCTCAAGACTCAGGATTTCAATTTATGTCTTGGACATATCAAATAAGGAATTGTGACAGTAAAATTAGGTTTTCTGGGCTGTTGTAGGAATTTTTAGTGACTGAAATGCAAAGGAAGGCAAAAGAAAAATAGGAAAGAGGATGTGCAAGATCACCTGGTTTTTCCTTCTTCTTCCATATTCCTGTCTTTTTTTCAAGAGAACATACTGAGGGGATGAAGAAATGTTGCTCTGCTTGCTAGGATTCTAACAGAGAAGAGAAATTTATAACTCACACACAGAGACAGACTGTGTTCACTGTCAGGTGAATGCTTTCAGTAAAATCTAGCCTTCATTTTAAGAGCAATGTTTCATACATTTATCTTAAAGTGACAGGAAGGCTTCACTCTCTGGATTTTGCATATAAATCTGAGTACTGAAATGATATATTGATCGTCAACATCAGATATTTAACACTTGTCATAAGACGTTGTTTTTCCTCTCCTGCTGCAGAAAATCATCAAAGGGGTGGAATAAGGAAGTATTTGAATTTTTAGCAGAGTTCAGAGCTTGCGGTTCAGAGCACAAAGAGTCTTTTTGTAAGGCTTATCTTTGCCCAACTAATGCTGTGGTGCTTGATAAAACCAGTACGCACAGTAATAAACGGCAGAATCCCTTGGGGTTAAAGAATTTATCGTGAGACCATGTACAAGCTGAGTAGGATCAACCCGAACTTGAAATCTACTTCTATCGTTGTTGTCCTCAAAAACTGGCGAACCTCCAGACACATACAGTATCCTCTTCGGCGGCTCTCCGGGAAGCTGCCTGTACCAGTGCAATACGTCTTTGTTCTTCAGTCGACATGACATGCTGGCAGACATGCCCTTCATCTGCTTCTGCAGCTCTGGGGTTTGCTCTGGCACTGACTGCATGTCTACACCTGGAAGTGAAAGCAGAGAAATTGCATGAGAGGAGAAACTCCTGGAGTTTGGAACCAGGTGTGTGTTCACTGTAGATGGGAAGGAGAGAGGAGAGGAAAAAGGGCTTACAGGACCAAAATGAAGTTGCAAGAAGGACTGGAAACAGCAACATACTGCCTGTGCAGATTAGACCTGAAAATGAAATTAATAAAGACAGAAATTTTATAAAACTCTTCAGGTGGACAAGCCATCAAATGACTGGGAGGAGGAAATTACTCATTCAGCACATCCAATGGTTGTTCTTCAACTCACTACCACAGAGGGTGTTAAATTTACTGACAAGCTAAACCACAGCAGAAACAGCATAGAAAGGACAAAAAATACTCAATGTGGAAAAAATCTTCTTCATCTATCTACCTATTACACTTATACCAGACTTACCTACTGAGCACACACATAAAAAGCTCAGGTTGTTCAGAGTGGCCCTTACCAAGGATGTTCTCAGATACATCAAAGCTGTCCCAGAAGCGTTTTCCACCAGCCTTTCCACAGAACTTCAGAGAATCATAGAATAATAGAATGCTTTGGGTTGGGAGGGACCTTAAAGATCATCTAGCTCTCACCTCCACTCCATGGGCAGGGATGTCACCCTCTAGGTCAGGTTGCTCAGGGCTAGATCTTCTCTAGGTTGTCTGTTCCAGTGCCTCACCACTCTCAGAGTAAAGAATTTCTTCCTAATATCTACTCGAAAGCTCTTCCTCCTTCTATCACCATCTAGCCATGTAAGGATTTGTTTTTCATAAGCCCCCTTTAGGTACTGGAAGGCTTCAATAAGGTCTCCCCTAGGCATTTTCATGTCCAGGCTAAACAGCCCCACCTAGGCCTTAACTAAGCCAGTCACTAGAAGTGTCTGTCAAGGTTCAATACTGGCCCCTGTATTGTTTAACTTGTTAATCAATGACCTGGATGAAGGGGCAGATGCCTCCTCAGTTCACTGACGGCACAAAACTGAGAGCAGGAGGAATGGCTGACACTCCAGATGGCTGTGCAGCCCTTCAGAGGGACCTTGACAGGATGGAGAGAAAGGCAGGCTACTTCCCACCTGAGGGCATCTGCCTGCAACAGTGTGGCAAATGGACAGCGTTGTACAGCGTTGCTTTAAGTTGGTGTGGAATTTATGAGACTGTTTGAGGACAACATGAGCTGGGCCCTGTGCTGCCCTCACACCTGGCTCGAGCAAGGTCTCACAACCAAAGGATGCCTGGGGCGAAGTGGAGGTCTCACAGCCCCGTGTTGTTTCAGTGAGGCACAGAGGATCACCTGTGCCTACGTACCAGCCCTTGTCCTCACTCTCCCTTCACCCTGAAAAGTGAATTTTGTTGTAAATCTGGTCTGCTGAGGACAAAAGGCACACAAAGACTCTCTGGAAAAGGTCAGACAGCAAAGGCTGCCTCAGACATTGGAGGGGGGCCAAAGTGTTTATTTTACCTCTTGTGTCAACCATAAATTCTGACCGAAAGTAAGTGACACTTTAATTGACATATTCAACTTTCATGCCCCTTGGAATGTAAATGAGGAAAGAACATGAGACATGTAATACATGTATGACTGAAGTTACAAAATCCCATCTACAGCATGTGATTGCTCCATCTCATTGGAAAGGGGCAAAAATTTACAGTATAAAAGGGGGCCTTTGGGGCAGAAAGAGGTGGAAGAACTGAAAAAAGTTTTGCCTGCTTCAGATTGGTCGATGGACTGTGTCTCTCCTTCTCTCCTCCGGGGAAGACTTTTGGTTAGCTTTGCATCTCCAACTGTGTAGGAACAGGCCCAGGAATACTTAATTATATTTGTCTATCTATCTATCTATCTATCTTAGAAAAAACAGGCAGCTGTTAATTTCGCTGTGCATCAAGAATTACAGATACATAAAATGCCATGTAAACATTTGATTGCACTGACTAGCCATGATGCATTTCTTTTGAAGATCTTTGCATTCCTTTAACTCTCTCAGGTTGTTGCATGAAATAAGGAGTTCCTCTGGCAGTAGTGTCTTGCCAGCAGCGAGGTGGTTGGACCTCTGCGTAAGTGCCTGCCTTCCTTGACAATGGGGTTGTAGCACCAAATAGGAAAAATACAGCTGGTGGCTCTATTACAAGACAGCCTCAGTGGCTGTGGCAAAACCGGAGTGAAGCATGCATTTCTACCAGCCAGGTATTTGCTGCCCCTTGCTTTTTCTTGTACTTTCCCTAATTTCAAACGCTGCAAATGTGCCCCGCAAAGACTTTATAGCAAATGGTCCCTTGGGCAGAAGCCACCATACACCATGCTCTTCCCTGAGAAAAATTTCACATTTTCTGACCCAGAAGAGAGAACCCTCTGGATCTTTTTTAGGCCGTCAATAGCACTGTATGCAAATAAATCTCATGTTACAACTAGTACAGAACGTTCATATTCTTCTGTCGTCCTTGTGATAAATACATGAGGTTGTGTCAGGTCCTGTAGAGCACATATATCTACAATGAAAGAACAAAAAAAGAACTTGCATGGACAGGTGGTTGTGAATACCCTTGCCACATAAGTGAAATTTCACTGCAGGTCTCCTCACAGCTGTCTGGCTGAGCAGAGCTGTATCACCACTTCTGTATGTTCCCTGGTTTAATCTGCAGCTTGCCCTTGTAAATGGTCCTCACAACTCTTTCTTGGAACAGTCTTTTCAGGTGTTGCCCAGTGGAACAGATCCTTGCCTACAAAAGTCATTGTCATCATAACCATTAAGATGGGAGTGACTACTGATAAGTATCACCTGTATCTGAAGCCATCACCTGTATTTGAAGCCGCCCAGGCTAGATCTTAAGTGCAAATATCCTCCTCCTATGCTCTGTCCCCAATATTGCTTCATTTTTGCTTCCTCAGACTGTATTTGGGAAAGTGTCTATACTATTCAGAGATGATCAGTGTTACTATATAATTTAGCTGCAATGCCATCACCCACAGGAGTGCTCATTTTCCCCAGCACAGTGCATTATACCACCTAAATTATAGCACATCTTCGCTTTTCTCCTAGTCCAATATTCATATAAACATACTCAGCATAAACACGTTGGGGTGTTTTAGAGGCAGGAAAGTGCAATTACGATTCTCTGCATTTGACAGAAAACCTGCCCCTCAGACCACAGGCAGCTTTCTGTACAGGCTGCCTGTCACCTGCTAGCTCCGTGGAAATACCAGTAGGCACAATAGTAGGTACCTTCATCGTTGGAATTGATGTCAGTGATTGTGAAAGTGCAGACGTTTGTACCTTTCTTCAAAGAAGAATACTTGTTTCTATAGGAATTGTCATCATAAGAAACTGCACCGGGTCCGACATACAGAATGCGTTTTGGAGCTTTGGAGGGTACCTGTTGGTACCAATGTATATATGCAGACTGGAAATCAGAAATACCCTCGGCTATACAGTCCATTGATATAGTGGTCTTGTGCCCTGTGGTAATGGATACTTGTGTCTGCTTTAGAAGCACTTGTGCTTGTCCATCTAGAAAGAAAGAGAGAAAACAGGACAAATACTTAGCTTGCTATTCATTCACACACATAAACACGGGACGGTTCCACTGCCCTGTGTCATGGTGACAAAGGGGACCTACGAGACCAGGCTGCAGCCAGGGCCAGGAGACGAAGCAGCAGCATCCTGAGGGCTCTTGCTTGTGTCTGCCTTCAGGAGGAAGTTAACAGGACTCCCAGCAGGGGCAGAGAGCTACAACTGAGGAAAGGAAATGACTCACTTGGGCCTTTGAAGAGGTTGTCCTGGCAGCTGTTGTTTGAGATAAAGCAGCCTGATTGAACCCTGCTAAATTAACAGTCATACTACAGCTTTACACAAGCAGCACAAACCTCTCCCTCCCTCCCCCCTCCAATTACTTTAACTCATCTACAAAGTAATTTTGTAGTCCTAAGCAAAGTTTCCCACTGCTTTTAGATTAATTGAAAGCTTCTAAACAATGCCTGGACTTTTCCTTGGTCTTTTGGACTTTTCCTCAGGCTGGCTGTCAATAAAACATAAGAAATAGAACTCAAATCATGGAGCTTAATGAATTGGAGGGGTCTGAAATTACTGCTCATGACACAGATTGAATGCTGAAGACCAGGAAAATACACAGCAGACATTTGGGAGGTCAAAAGCAGGCTTGTTGTGTTTGTGACTGTTTCTTGTCACAGGTAAGGTGAGACGATACACCTCAGAGTGCCTTCTTCAAATGCTGAATAGAATCACAACGCAAAGAAACACAAATGCTTTGCAACCCACATAGGCCTAGTTTAAAATAAAGACAATTAGGTCAAGCAAAATATAGAAATTATTTTGTGCAATTCAAAGTCATTTTTCAGAGGCAAGGTCACTTTTACTTCCCTTGGAAAGAAAACTAAACCAATTCCCCTTTTCTTGTTGTTATGTCATTTTACCTATGTTAGCCAGCTTTTCCTTTTCTTTTTTTTCAAGAATTTTCACACAGATACTGCTGTCCTACCGTTGTGCCAGGAATCTGATCTTTCAATCTCCTGTGAAAGGCAACTGGTGCTCAGCGTGCTCTGGAGACCCCATACTGGAGACTGGCAGTACTGGGTCCTTTGGATTAGGAACACAATGGTCCTGTGACTTTATCTATATGTTGTTAGACCATAAACAGAAAGAGTTGAAATAACTCATAGGAATATCATTCTGTTTGCAAAAATAAAAACATCTGTTCTATAGTTGCAGTCTTGCTATGTAGGATGAGAAGCCTCGTTGAAGTCAATTAGGAGACTTGTGTTTTAACATAAATGAAAATTTGATCAACTCCAAAGAGAAAACAAAGAGAAAATAAAACCAGATTCTCTACTGACAGAGGAGTATAAAATGGGTATACTGCATCTGCAGTCTTGACTGATGCTTCAAGTTTATTTTCACTTATAACCTTCTATTCTGCCACACAAATGACAGAACAGAGGTTTTATTCCAATGATGTAGCTTGAAGGGTAGTGGAAATAGAAAGACTTTTCCTGCTTTTAGCAGGAGCCTGCTTTTAGCCAAACCTGTCATCCTATAAACCCCCTCAGACACAATCCATCCTGATCCAATAAAATGCCCTTTTTGTTGGCAAAGTGAAATAACAGCTCTGCTGGTACTGGCTGTAGTGTGCATCTGCAAAGCTTAGCAGCATCTTTGGTATCTGGCTCTCTGTGCAACCTGATTCAAAGCTGTTGGGAAAAGTAGGGTGGCAATGTTCCTGTGTGTTGTCAAACACTTCAGGTTCTTATTTGGAAAGCAGAGCATTTCTTTGTGCAGGTCCCCTGTAGCTTTCTCCTACTGTGCATCTCACCTAGAGCAGTAGTAGGTGGCAGAGTCTTGCAGAGTTACGCTGCTCACTGTCAGGGCGCAGACAGGTTTGCTGGGATCCTTCTCAACAGTGAACTTCCCCTCATCAGACTCGTTTTCAAGGGAAAACCTGGAGGACATGCAGGCAACACACTTGGGAGCTTCACTGACCCTCTTTTGGTACCAGTGAATAAAAACATTGGTAAAATCAGGACTGGAGACATGGCAGTTGATCAGCACTGTTTTGCCTTCTGGCTTGGTGATGGATACAGGGGCTTGCTGCAAGTCTTGTGCAGAGCCACCTGTGGCAATAAAAGAGGAAAATAGAGAAGCTAAGAGAGCATCCCCTTTTCCACTGGTGAATGTGCAGGCAGCAGGACGAGCAGGGTATGTACAAGAAAAAACAGTTGCCAGGAAGAAAGTGCTCAGCAACAACATCGTCACTGCTCTTCTTAGGGCTTCCTTACAGGGACAGGGTCAGGGTCAGCCTCAAGAGGGGGTGAAGCAGATATGAGTGGCAGAAAACTATCCAATGAGGCTGTGCCAGCTACAAGTGTGTTAAATAATGATGCATAAGCCATTTCCTTTTGGTTAACTCTTAAACAGAAGGGAAAAAACCAACCACACAATGTCTCCCCCAACCAAACCCAAAAAACTACTCACCTTCAAAACCCACCCTTGTAAGAAGAGAGCTCACTACTGAGAAAAACAACTTTTTTCCTTCTTTTTTAGTTCAACGGGGAATTTGCCTGGATGATGAGTAGAGTCACCTTTTTTTCCTTTTCTTGGTGTATTGTGAGCCCTGTTCTCCAAGATGTATTTGCCAGATAAGGTACTAGACAGAGATCGGCTTTATTTCTTACCTCTCTTGCAGACCGAGGTTCTGTAGGATGATTTTGCATCCCATGACGATACCTCCAAAATGCTTATTCTAACAATTTGTCCTGTTCATTTTGAACATTGAACATCAAATAGGATGCTGTAATACAGCTTCTACTGGAAATCCCTCTTCCTATAGTCATCGTTTGGAGTTATCCAGTACAGCAAAAAAAGTCCCAGTGTTTTCAAACTTTTACTGATGACTCCAATAATTAAAAAATCATAAATATACATCAAAAGTTTGCCTGACCAGCAAACGTCTTCCATCACCTGGCCCTACAGCTGCTGGTTTCCACATTACTCAATAGGTGGGATTTCTCTCTGCCTATCAAGGCCACTGTCTTCATAGTCAGGCTTTTCCCATGGTCTTGGTACCCTTAAAAATTTTAGCAGGCTGAAATGTAAGTTTAGCTCTCTAGCTTAAATGGAGATGTTTTGTACTACAAACTTACATGACATGTAGTAATACACTATATATGACATGTAGTAGTAATACACTAATTTTCATGTTCTTGTGTTCTGAAACCACTGAGAGAGCCCTTTTTAGAACATGCTTTCTATGCATCTGGTGTAGTTTACTATAGTGTGCCCTTCCAAAGCCAAGTGCAGCACATGGGCCTAAGTATTTTTATATCAGTTGGCATTAATCAAATAAACCAGAATCTCTTTCAAAAAAAGGCTGATACTGAGATTTGAAAACCTGCTAATGAACAGCTGTCTTACACAGCTATCTCCCATCTCCACTGCTTCCTCATCCAGATCATCTGAAAAAATGTATAATGACAGTTTCAATACTGTTACTATTCGGGTTCTTTGTTTTTAAAGTAGAAATTAATTGCTTACACAAGATACAAATTTTCCAGCATCATTAAGTAATTCCCACACTTCCACACTTCCTAATTTGGCCACCAAATTGATTTGAGTTTCACATTCAAAGTCCCAGAGGTCTTCCTCTGTGTCTGCTAAGAGTGTATATTTAGGTCCCATATTTCTGTAAATAGCTCTTGTTTGTACTTGACTTTTATCTGATAAATAAACCACAGCTTAGCAGCTTCTCCCTGCTGCTTATTAATTGTGTGGCTTACCCCACATCACTCAACACCCTTGGAGGGAAGAGTCAACAACCTAGGGAGGGACAGATAGCATCGTGCAAAGCAGGATACTTCGTAAGATACCTCTCATTAACCCTCGGAAAGACTGCGCTTGTGTTGAATTGCTCTGGAGTAGCAAGAGGGGACTGCAGCAGACAGCGCTATGTGGCTCCTAGAATGGCCCCTCGGAAATCACAGGTATATGCAGTCCCTACAGTCTCCCAGGTCTTCAGCTGAAGATAGTTTAGGAAAGACTTTCAGTTAGAGGTGGGTTTCTCTCATAAGGATTCCCCAGCATTTACTTTGCCCTTCCCAATTCACACCTGGACATAATTTTCTTTTTCCATCTCTCTGGGTTTTGCATCTGTAAAGTTGCTTTTCCTGGGGTAAAACTTGGAAACTGCCGCAGGACATGTAAACTCAGCAATTTCATCCAAAATGACCTCTTTCCCCTTAGTCATTTAGGGTTGCTCTTCTCCCTTTCTCCTTCCCCCCATCTTGGATGTTCCTAGTTCCATATCAGGCACTTCCTGACCTTTTTTGCCTGCTGTTTTCCCATGTCTAGACAAAGAAGGGGGCATGTCTCCATGCAAAAAGCTCATGGCATTTTGTGATGATTCTTCTGCGAACACATTACAGCTGCAATAAATGGCAGAGGTTAAGGGAGTGGTCGTGGGTGCAGTCCCACACCATGCAGTGAGTGATAACACTTGCTGAGTTGGTTGTCCAGCTCATGCACCAGTAGCATGCAGGTGTCTGTGTGGGTAGATATTTCTTTTGGAGGAAATCTGTGATTCCAATTCATATCAGACCCAGAAAGGGTGATACAGACTAATCTCTCTGTGTGCAGAGGGGGTCCCAGGCGACATTTGGTACCAGTGGATGTAGGTGAACTGTGACCACCAGTTACTTCACAGATAAACTTGATACTGTCCTCTGGAAGTGACTGGGCTGTGTGATGGAACACAAAACAGGTGAAGGGCTCAGAGCACACCTGGAGGGAGAGCAGGGAGAATGCAGCAGTGATAAGGTTGCATTAAGAAATCCCCATCACTGGCTTCAAGGAGGCATCCTCAAATAACAGGAACCCCATCCATGAGGAAGAGAGTCTGACCTTTACTCCGCACTTCCACTGTTAGAGAGTGCTGCAAAATATGAGGAGGGACAGAAATGCAATAACTTTTCTCCACCTTTTGGCTTATATTGCACACATTTCTCAACCATCACACAGGGAAATCAAGATATTTGTGCACAAGTTATCTGCTAAGTGTCATTTGAACTTGGGACTTGGGTAATAGGACATTGTGGATATTAAAAGGAACGAGTAGGCTGGGTGACAATGCAAGTGTGATATAAACCCAAAAAGAAATATTCTGACACCCTTAAGAATAGCTAATAAATACCATATACTTACAAGGCAAGAGACAAGATTGGAAGGTTTTAAAGAAGCACGTAATTTTATCTAGTTTTGCTGTGGCTCCTCAGAAAAGGAAGTTCAGAGATGCTGGGATCAGCATGTCTGGATCGAACTCTAATGAGACAAAAAACTCCCCAGATATATACCTTGCCCCCTCAAAAAATGCAAATGAATTGGTGAAGAGACAAGTGATATCTTTTATCATGTTAGCTTAATTTACTGTTAAAAAAGAGGCAGAGAGGCGTGTGTTGATGTAAAAACTTGGTGATGTCATTCACAAGTGTTGCCTGTGCCTGGAAGACTCTAACCAGACCAGGTCACTATGCTGTTGTTCCACCTGTCAGGCACCTGCATCTTTCTCTGCTTTGCCTCTCTGTGCCAGTGTATGGCTGTTTCTGAGCCCCCTCATGACTCCTCTGGATAATAACAGAGAAGTGACTGAAGGACAAGTTTTTGAGAGCTGGGTAGCACCCACACAGGTCTTACTGGGCAGAGATGTACTTCATTCTCCTGGTATCCAGCCACCAAACCTTCCCAAACCCAAACCAGCTACACGTACTTTTGTTTGAGCACCATCCTCCTCCCTGTCCTCTGGCCTTTGCTCGTTGTGCTGCCTGAGAGTTTGAGTGCTCAAACATCTATGTGTTTAGACAGCTAGCCTAGGCATTTTCTAACACACTTAACATAGTTAACACGCTTGCAGGTTAGTCTGATATTGTACGTAACAGTGGTAAGGTGTTCAGTGTAGCAGGACTTGAGTAGGAGATCATGAATAAAAATAGGAACAATGTCCTTATACCCTGGGAGAAGTATCTTGTGCCCAGGGTCTTCTCTTTTTCCACAATATCATTCCACTGCTTCCTGTATATATTGCCTCTCATCATGGGCAGGGAGAACACAGCTCCAAGTGGCTAATATTCCTCCCATCTTTTCATGTAAAGCATAACACAATAAGCACACATGCCTTCACCACACCCCAATAAAACTCCTGTACCACCCAGTGTCTGGGACATCAATCAGCAAAGACATCAGTCATGTTTTAGTGAGCAGTGATACAGTTTTGACAGGTCAGGGTTTTTGTACAATTTTACAGTAAAACAATGGTGGAGGAGGGTCATACACACTGTGTAGCTGTGGTCTCATCAGTCCTTTCGTTGAGTAGGGATGCTTCTCCAGACATCTCCCTCCTCCTGAGGCAGGGCTTCATAATCTGGCTGTTTCCTCCCTGCTGGCACAGGAATGCCCATGAACAGCCTAGTGAAAGAGCACTGCTAGAGCCCGACCTCAGCCCCCTCTCCCTTTCTGCCTACTCTCAGGTCAGTCGCAAAATCTTGGACTTGCAGCAGTGGAGAAGGCTGCAGTGAGCTCAGCTGGGCTTGATGATGCCCAGCCAGAAACTTCTCTGTGTTGAAGTGCCTGACTTGAAAAAAAGAGTAATTCTTCACTCTTTCCCTAGTCTTCATCTGTTTTGCTTATTGACTGGGAGCATAAATCCCCAGAGGATGGGATGGTTTCACAGAGATTACTTCTGAAGCACCAAACACAGCAATAAGTCACTCACAGACAGACATAACCACGACAGCAATCACGATAACTGAATTAATTTCCTGCTAAATGTTCCTTTTATGACATGGCAGATTTTATTTAAGATAGTTGGTCCTCTGTTTTGTTTGGAGAACAGTGTGGTACCTGCCTGGAGTACTACTAATGAGATTGTATCTAGTAGGTTAATGAGAAAGGGTCAGATTGAACATAAAGAAAACCCTATTTTCATTGAATGATAAAATCATTAGGAGAGCAAAGTTTGGACCTTTTCAGGACTAAAGCAAAATATCTGATCGGTGCAGGCCCTACTTACTCACTTTGATGTAGGAAAAATATTATTACACCTTAAAGCATATTAAAAGGTGTACCAAAAGCTTATGCACATATCTCCAGTCACACTCACAGTTACAGGGAAAGAGAGCGGCATCCTGTGTTAACCTGGGCTCATTAACAGCATGAGCAATCATGACTATAACATCACTGCCAGCTTCTCCCTCAGCACTGAAAGCAAATACGTTTAACTCCAGCCTCTTCAAAGTGAGCACAAACCTCTGCAGTCTTCAAGCATTCAAACTGGATTAAAGAAAATACTCAATTTGGAAATCTGTCATGTTAATGAGAAACTATCACGGCATCTGCTAGGTGTCACCCCCTGAATCTACCTCCAGAGTCATTGCATATTGTGACCATTTGGTAATGAACTCAAAGCAACTGACCACACAAATCTTCCACTAGTTTCACAGAGTGTGAGGGTTTGCTCAAAAGAAGGTAATTTCTAAAGAGTAAAATCTTTGAATAGATGAAGAAAAGTTATGTAAAACAGATGTTTTCATCTGCTCATTCATGATGAAAACATAATTACATTAAACTTCAAACTCATTCCCCTGCCTTTTTTATTAGGGAGAGTTTTAAATCTGTCAAAAAATGGTATGAAGTTGCAAACCACTAAACCTGCTAAGCTCTGCCCAGAGTGTTTAACCCTGGAAACCAAGTTACTTCATCAGTCCATTCTTTCCTATGCTGATAGAACTTGCTGCCCACTGTCTACCAATGTTCCAGGGTTGATACAGAGCAAAGAGAACTGCTGCCAGGCCTGACAACCCTAAGGGAAGTGATCTGGAAATACGTTTTTGGAATTCCATCTTCCTACCGGTCTCAGCATCATTGCTTTTGTTAGCTTGGAGAGGCCAGGATGGCTGGGATGGCTGTCAGGACAGCAGCACTGAGGCTCCATCATGGAGGTTATGAGCTAGGAGGAAATGGGGGTACATGGCCGTGGAGCTGCCACAATGAGGCTGAGGACGATGATAGGCTTTGCTGAGCAGGAGAAGACTTGCACAGGCGTCCAGAGAGGCATCTCTTTGGGAACCAGCCCCTAAGGATATCTTTGGGTCATCTCTCCTGTCTCATGTGCCCCTTTTCTTGATCTTTCTGTCCTTTATATAAAATGCAGAGTAATGCAGCCCTTGGGCACTTTAGCATATTTTAAATATTCCTAGGACCTTTTTGCAATGGCAGGGCATGTTACATAATCCTGAAGGATAACTTTTTTTGGTTGTTTTAAAATATTTTCCCGCAGTTAATAATTTAGCTATTTACTTAACCACAGGTAGACTATAAAATTATTTTAGGCAGAAGTAGCATATAAAATTATTTTTCCTCTTAAATCAACATTGTCACTTTGAATTGAATCAGCTGAATAACTTATTATTTGGTGCAGATTTACTATGTTTGGTATACAACACAAGTTTTAACATGCATGAGATACAAGGATATGTTGCTCTTATGATTTGAGCTGCAGCTTGATAAAGTTTTCTGTCTTTGTTTGCCTACAGATTGAAGTAGCTAGTTACTGCATGCATAAAACTGGTTTTGTTTCTGGGATTGCACTGAATTTGCTGTGTGCGGCTGCAGACATTAGCCAACTTCAGATAATGAGAGGTATTAATGACACAAACTCATTGTTGAAGATTGAGCCAAATTAGTTAATTTGGCAAATGCAAATTCTAGCATCTACCACCCTCTGCTGGGTATAAAGGAGTAAAACTCTCAGAAGCCCTTTGTGAGCAGCTGCGTGATCCATAGGCATGGATGGATGCCAAGATTTCCTACTCTGAGATTTTTAAGCAAAACTGTTTAACATCTGTCTTTTAAATTTTCATGAGTTCTTTTTAGGTGGACAGTAGTGTGATATTCTTTCTTGGGCTAGGAGATACCTGAAGATCCTCAGCATTTGCACAGCATCTCACGTGAAACATAAGACATCTTACAGGCTTAAAATGCAGGGTTCTGAATTTCTGCCAAAGACTTATGGACAACTTCCACTTTTGTGGAATATCTCTGACACATTGGGAATTACAGAACCATGACAGATCTGTCAGATTTTAGCCACTCAGAGAATTTTGCACGACCTTGTGTAGTGGAGGCTGGCTGGATACCACGCACCCACTAAAGCCGCTCTCTCATTCCCCTCCACAAACTGGACAGGGGAGAGAAAATTTAACAAAAAAATTTAACAAAATTTAACAAATTTATCTCATGGCTTGAGATAACAACGAGGAGAGAGATCACTCACTAAATATGGCCATGGACAAAACAGGCTTAACTTAGAGATTTGAATTAAATTTATTACTAAATAAAATCAGAGCAGGATAATGAGAAGTAAATAAAACCTTAACAACACCTTCCCCCTGCCCTCCCTCCTTCCCCACTCTACCTCCTTCCCCACTGGGGCAGGGAGACAGGGAATGGGGGTTATGGTCAGTTCATCACCTGTGGTTTCACCCGCTGCTCAGGCAGAGTAGTCCATCCTTCCTGCTTCTCCATGGGATCCCTCCCACAGGAGACACTTCTCCATGAACTTCTCCAGTGTGAGTCCATCTCATGAGCAGCAGCTCCCTAAGAACTGCTGCAAAGTGAGCCCATCCCACAGGCAACAGTCCTCCCTGAACTGCTGCAGTGTGGGTCACTTTCCACGGGATGCAGTCCTTTAAGGACAGGGTGGGCTCCTCTCTCCATGGGCAAAGAATTTTAAAGACAATAATTTTCCTCATCCTTTCTGCGAGACACTTGCCTTGTGGCTCTGGGGTGTGTGTGAGATGTGAAGACATAATGTCAGAATGGTATGCCATATACACAGTAACCTGCAGCATTTAAATGACACAACATGAGCAATTGCACGGCTTTTGGGAAACTACCAGCACATCTTGTTGCCAACAAATAATGACAGTACAATTAAAGCTCTTTGCTGCAGACCAGAGACCTTTCCTATCTATGAACAATCTCAAGTGTACTTCAAAACCCTCTGTGAATCTGGTACATTGCGCTGTACCAAAGAGATAAGAAGAATCAAGACCAAAGGTGTTTGACTTTGATGTGGATACTTCTAAAACCAAGAGGGCCTAATAATAGTAACTGCACACAACTGACACTTGGTAAAAGAATACTTTTGGCTGATCATAGTAATGCTTTGGGCTGATCACAGTGTCCTTAGGGTTAGGACTGTCACACATAATGGTCTCACTTGATAGTAGGTCCCTTTCAAAGAGGTGGTGACATGCTGTCACAGGGAAACTTGAAGTGCCATTGTCCAGTGCTGGGCTTTTCCAGTGATATGTAGAGCAGCTATTAGTGAAATGCAAGTGTTGAGATGCAGTTAAGCAAGAACTGGCCTGAAGGTTATCACAAGTATCACTGTAAACCAAGTGTAATAGGTTATTATGATCACCTCAAAATGGTGTGCTGGAGTCTGGAATTTATTTTAACAAGAAAACCAAAAGCAAGTTTTGTCCTTGGAGACATTCTTGGCCCTCGATCAAACCTGTTGAAGGAATGAACAGAAAACCAGAGAGCTTTCCTGTAACCTCCTCAGACTCACTGGATATTTCAAATCCAAAATCCCAGTTATCACAGTTGAGCTTCTTCACAAAACACAGCTATCATTGGACTCGCCTTTGACACTGCCTGAGAGAGATCCTGAAAAACAGAAAAATCAACTCTCCTCTTCTTCAAGAGGCATAAATCCCCTATTTTTTCAACTGAGATTTAGCAAAATAAAAATAGAGTGGAAACAGATATTGTTTGCATAGAAGGTGACCAACATATAATGAAAAATAACTGAATTCCTAGGAAAATACAGATGTTCCCAAATATTTGCAGCTTCCCTGCCTGAGCAAACACAATGGAGCAGATTCGTGGAGAACTTACTTTCTACATGAAATAAGTAGACAAGGGAAATATTCCTAAGACATAGAGATCTTCACCTGAGTGATGCTTAAAGACAAACAAGCTCCCTTCCTCAGTGGACAGATATTAGCTGGCGGTCAGTCAGGAACAGGAAGAGCAGCAGAGAAACATGATGAGCTGGGGTTCAGACCTTTTGGAATTCTGGCCACAACTAGGGTTAAAAGCAAGAATTTAGATGTTGCACCTGGTTATGCTGTATTCCTTTGGAAAAAGAGGTATTAAATTAAGATTAGATTATATAATACAATGTATAAATTATATGGACTTCTTACAAAACTTCAAAAGCACCACAGAAGAAACAGCTTCTTTGGACCAAAGGTTTATTTTTAATGACACAGCACTTGAAAACATAAGTTACAGATGACTTTTTGATACAGGATACATTATATATCTTACTTTAAAAGGTTCTGTGAAGGTATGTTGCATAAATACATATAGTGAAAATATATTGTGTTTATTTATTCTCAGAGATTAGTTCTGTTTCTTTTTGAAAATGTATTCAGCCAATTAAATAGAAAAGTATAGATTAGCATCATAACAACTCCCCCTCCAGGTTATCTCATTGTAACTACTGCAGCTGGAAGAGGAGACTGAGCCATGCCTTCTCAAAGGTTAGCGGCTTTGAACATGATGTTATTCATCATCTAAGAATGAAAATTTCACATTACAAACACAGATACTGTATCATGTTTTGGCAATGGAGCAGCTAGTTTTGCTTTGAACAAAACCGTTTCCCGTAATGCCAGACAGTGAAAGAGCAATGCATGTACTGGATGATACTACACAGCCAAAGAACTACAATGAAGTTGTGAAAATGCATATATAGCCATATGCACTTATATATACACATATAAGTTCTTGTGTATATATATTATGCATGTCCAAAAATAACATTGGAAAACATCGCAGTAGTTAACTATCTTTTAAACACATGAAACTTATAATAGTGTGACCTCATAACTACAGGATTATTAATTAAATCTTCTGCAGTGCAAAGGAATACAATACACTTAGTGCAGAGAAGTTAAGGTTTTGGTATTGAGGAAGCTAATTTCAGATTTCATGGGAAAGGATCAAATACAGGATCACCATAGCTCTGACAAAGCACAAACAAACCTGTCGCCACATACTTGTGAACAAATAAGGACTTTTCATTTTTATCTGATTTTTTTCCCATGTACTGCTCCAGAAATTACAGCTTAACTGTTTGCATTCATGCTCATTTGATATGTTTCAACTAGCTTTGTCTGGCACCAGTCTGTAAACCATTAACAGCTTAAACTACAAAAAGATGGGCTCCTGTGTTTCAAAGAGGTTAAAAACCTACTGACTGAGCTTCATACTACATTTGTCTGCCTGGGAGAACTACTCCAGATGGCGTGTGAAGTTCTCTGGGAAAAGTCCTTTATAACTATTTGCATCTCTGTACTGAAGCCACTCGGATTCCTTAATGCCAGTCAACCAGCCAGCCTCCTGCAAAGAAAAAGACAGAGTCTCTTAAATTTCAGGTGCCCCTCTCTTCCTCACTATGATCTTCAGACCTGAAGATGTTTCAGAGTAACATGGCTAAAAGATTTGGTGCTTTGGTTAAAAACCAGCCTCTGATTTTGCACAGACCATTTTCTCTGTACTGCTAGACCACAATTATGTGAGACTGAGTGACTGCAAGCACACGATACAGCCTTTGGCCCATCTGCCTCCTGGCTGAACTTAATACTATAGATGAGGAAAGAATAGTTCTGAATCTTAATTTTTTCCCTGTGATATTTTTTCTCTCATTCACATATTGACAGGCAGAAGAAAGAACGGTTCTTGCAATCTCAGGAGTTACTATCTCTAGAAAATATGTAATTATTTTTCAAAAAACTCCTGGAAACCTAAACCAGAACTTGACAAGCAAAATACCAACAAATCACCAGCAGTCCAAGCAACCAAAAGAGAGATTTCCTATTGGAAAGTACTGGGTTCTCTCAAGTGTGATAAATTCTACCTGGAATAAAATAATTTTGGTATTTTTAAAAACGACTGATCTACTCTCATCTCACTAACTAAGAAACTCCCTATCTTTTTACTTTAAAGAAAAGGAACTGGAGCAAAGCCATGACAAGCAGAACTTCTAATGCTGCCATATTATTATTGCACCGACAGTACACATGGAGATAGAATAGCTTGAACAGATCATCACATACACCATTGAGTCGTGATTGTGGGGTGGCTGCATGTGCTGGTGGGGGCTGTCTGCCCCCAAATAAGCATCATTAAAGCAGATCCAGCTTATCTATGACAGTGGCTGGGTACGTTTAAGAGGGGACGTGTTTTGAAGCATGTGGAATAACTGAGAGACAGAGGAAGTGCAGCTCTCTAGCACAGGCAGCACAGACTGTAGAAAGGAATACAGTTTTACTGGATAATAACTTCAACACAAGACTAATGGAAAAAGCCACTGGGTGGGACTGGTTTGCTTCAAATGGAGGTTGATGTTACCAGGTGTATTGGAATTACAGCTTTAGACAGGTCTCTTCTGAAGGAGAATAAAGTATAACAAAGATAAGTCTCTATATAAATCAACAAAGTACCTGGCAAAAGACTAAAGTATTGAGCTTTGTGGTGATGTTAAACATGAAGGGGAAATACCTAATGTGCAATAAAGATATGAACAGAATGGCTTCAGAAACATGAATGCATAAAGGTTTATTTTCTCCATCCCTGCATACAATTTACTTCAATTACTGCTAATGGGAATTTCAATGCACACCAGAAGAAGAATTATACTTCAGGGACTCACCAATTATCATGTATTTAACATCTAATATCCTAGCAAAAACAGACTAAGGTCAGAGAGCATATTTTGCTATCCTCAGAGCAGTGTCCTATCCTGCAAACGCTGACAATAAAATCACTTGAACTGCCCATGAGGTAAGACAGCATAATTTGAGTAGGGATAATAGATTTCATCCCTATAAAAAGAGCTATGTACCTGTTGTAGTATAAATATTTTGTTCTGAAATAAGTAAAAAAAAAAAAAAAACCAGTCAGGAAAGCCAAGTATTCGTACCTTGAATTAGAAGAAAGCTCAGCTGAGAGAACTGATAATTACCTACCCTTGAACAGCATCAATCAGCAAAACAATTTCAAACACAGTTCTCAGGACTCATATGTGCTTAGGGCATTAGTATTTAGGCCTATTTTAAGAGATATTCTTCAATTCAGAGTAGTGCTCTTAGCTACCTGATCAGGCAGGATCCAGTCCCCCACCTCTCAACACCCAAATCAATTGGGAGACTTCTTACCAACACTGCAGGCACCAACAGATGCCCATGGGGTGGCTGGTGCTAAGAGGGTACAGTACAGTCTTCTCTTTTAAAGCAGCGACCAAAATCAACACACTTCACTGCAATTCAGTTTAACATATGGAATACAATTGTTAAAAAATTCACCTGAAATGCAATGTTAGTACAAAATTAGATGCCTTAAATGAAATTAAACTGTTGTTTAATTCAGGTTCAAGCTTCCGAGGGGCAAAGTTATCTTTATCAGAAGCACCTAATACAGAGCAGCATTTCTGTCCCTTTAGGCTACAGGACACCACAATTTGTGTGCATTCTCAGTGCTCTCGGTAGGTGAATTTGCATTATTTCAACAAATCCACACATAAAAACTCTGAACATTTAGGGAGCATGTAATCAATTCTACTGTAATGTTAAGACAAGATGATACAGAACAAAGTAACACAGAGTTTGTATGTCATCCGCTGCATGAAGTCTTTGTGTACCTGTGTGTCAGTATAAAATCCACTACAATGTAGCACAAAAAACCCCCTAAAAATATGCTGAGGTCATCAGATCCTGCTAATAACATGTATCTGTGACTTCAGGTGTAGTCAACTGTGCCATTTAGTTTCAAATGAAACTAAGTACAAAGGCATAAGTAAAATCTTTTGTGTTTTCTTACAGTAACATCATTTTGACTACACATTCCCATTAACTATAATCTGTGAGAAAAAAAGCTGAGACAAAGAAAAACGTCAACAAAAGCAAGAACCACATGTTTTTACCTGATCAGCTGTGGTCTCAGAAGGAATCACTAGTACAATATCCCCTCGTTTTAAATTAAGCTCATCACTGTTAGCTGCCTCGAAATCATGTAGAACTTCAACCTAAAGAAAATAACACCACACACATAGATGTGATCTAAATGAAGACATTTTCTCAACAAAATTATCTGTTAAATCTTGACTGAAAAAAAGTTCACTTTTATGCAAACATCTGGTTATAGACAAGTACATTCAAATTATTGTAGAATCATGGAATGCTAAAGGTTGTAATTGACCCTAAAGATATCTATTCCCAACCTCCCCTGCCATAGGCAGGGACACTTTCCCCTACACCAGGTTTTTCAAGGCCTTATCCAACCTGGCTTTGAACACTGCCAGGGCTGGGGCATCCACAACCTCCCTGGGCAACCTGTTCCACTGTCTCACCACACTCACAGTAAAAATTTCTTCCTAACATCTAACCCAAATTTCTCCTCTTTCAATTTGTACCCATTACTCCTTGTCCTATCACCACAGGTCCTGATGAAGAGTCCCTCTCCAGCTTCCCTGTAGGTCCCTTTCAGGTACTGGAAGTTTGCCATGAGGTCTCCATGCAACCTTCTCTTCTCCACGCTGAACAGCCTCAGCTTTCTCAGCCTGTCTTCATATGGGAACTGCTCCAGTCCTCTTATCAACCTTGTGGCCCTCCTCTGGATTTGCTCCAACAATTCCATGTCCTTCTTATGCTGGGGACACCAGAATTGTATGCAGCACTCCAGGTGGGATCTCACAAGAACAGAATCACCTCCTTTGATCTGGCATAAATTGATAAAAAAGGCATTGATTCATGTCAGGTTTTAATGCATTTCCTTAGAAGCAGGGACAACTTAAGGATAGTTTCCTTTCCTGAGACTATCAAAGGAAACTTAAGATCCTTTCCCAAGATTACAAGATCTCAAGGACATATGATACTGCAACATCCCACAAGTCCTGCCTCTTGGACAAGGACAGCCACCATTATTCCTCCCATGTAAGTAACTTCCTTTCATTCCCCATTATCATTATGATATCTGAGAGAGGGGTGGCAGGATTTTACAAATAAAATTGAGAAAGGAATTCAGGAACTTCAGATTTTCTCATTCTCTTGTGGCCACTGCTGTACTACTCTTCCTGTGAACATCCATAAAAATTTGAGTCAGCCATATAGCACCCAATGCAACAGGTGCTCAAAGAGGTGAGTAATGGGAACCCTACTTAATGATTGCCCTGGAAGGAGCTCCCACTTACCAGCAGATGGATATGCCAAAACCATCTGCCTTTCAAAGGGATTATTATTAAAACATTGGCAAGATCAGCATGTCATTGTGAACAGACCATTTTAAGTAAATGGTTTTATCTCCTTAAAAGATAGCTAGTCTAATTTTCTCAAAGCAGTTCCACAATAACACTGCAATTATGAAAAAAAGAGGCATTGAGAACCAGATGGCAAGCATATATTCTGCTTCTCCATGTCTGACCCAAGAGAGTGTGATGAAAAACAAAAGATGAACTATGTCAGCATGTCTGAGTTGCATGATACTGTTTACCTTTACTCTGCTGTTATCCAGAGTTTACAGAAAGTATTGAGCAATGAGAATAGACCAAAAAGAATGGCATACTTAGAGAGTGCTATGGGACTAATTAGTCTGAACTATGTAAATTATAATAGGAAGCATGTAAAGTTCATCCATCCTCAAGGAGCTTTTCTGCTGCTCAGTGATTCTAAGTGAAAAGTATTTTCAAAGAACCTTGTAAACCAGGAAACCCTGGGGGTTTTACCAGCCAAGGAAAGAATTTCTCTTACACCTCATTAAACTTTTCTGTTTGATTACCCTAATAGTTTATATTATTACTAAAGTTATTGAATGACATTTTGAATGACCATGAATTGTAGCCATGGGTTTCAACAGAATCAGTACTTCCACTATAGATTTTCAAGCTAGAAAAATGTCATTTTTTAAATGATCATAGAATCACAGAATGGTTTGGGTTTGCAAGGGACCTTAGAGATCAAATATATTGTTAGCATATCAGATATATCTTTAGCCTATATCAACAATATTTCTGATAAACTATGTGGCAGTGCAGTTTTATTCAATATATTAATTTTCAGCAATCATTTGGTGAGATTCAAGGGTTCTTGTACTTCAGTGAATCTTACGGCTACGTAAGGATATGCACAGCAACAAGCATGCAGAAAATATTATCTTCTCAGACTTCATTTGTGAAGCAACGGCATAACATTACAGTTGTAGTTGCATGTATTCGTGTGTGCATGTGGCTGATAAACTAAAAATCCTCTGGCCTCAAGAAATCATGACACTACCTGTGCAGACAAGACACATCCACAGAAGCTAGGGATATCTAAAGGAAGAATGGAGAGGCAGACCTTATAGAGAAAACCAGGTGGCATTGCTGAAGCTGCATCTTCTGCTGGAATAGGCTGATCCTGAGAAAGTACTGCCTGGATTTCTTCAGCAGGTTTCTGATCATTTCCACCTTCGGAAGTTTCACTGAGACAAGTGTCAGTGACCTGAGCGCCCATCTCTATTGTGGCATCTTTGGACTCATTCATGATGACTTCATGTTCTTCTCCCTCTCCCTCGTTGTTTGATGCTGGCTCTATTACTACTGAGGGGATGCTGCTGACCTTTTCCTGGGGGAAAAAACCCAAAAAACAAACCAACAATCCCCACCCCCCAAAAGAAATGCAAAAATATTTAGTACTTTATTTCAAGCAGGAAAACACTACTGTTTGTTTATTGCATAGGGTATATATGGAGGTGAGAATTTCTTTTTTCTCTACCATGAATTGTTAAGACAGAAAATAGTATTTGTGCAAGAATGTCAAGGAATAATCCCTTCCCTGTTATCACTGCTCCCCTTACTCCTCCTAAACCTACTTTACACACTATTACACTAAATAATAAAAATTCTCTGTAGGTAGCTTGGGCTTAATTTTCAGTGTTCCTGGAAATTAACCTTTTTCCTTCACTCTGCTCTTTAGTTTCAGCAGGTTTGAGTGAAGCCACTAGTTCCAGTAGTCACTGTGCTGTTTGTATTTGGAAATTCAAGTCAGCAGGATAACAGGGATAGAAGGTGACGAAAGAAGGAAATATGACCTATTTCTTTGACTGAAGGGATTTCTTCTGATTTACAGCAATGGAACTGGGAGCAGAGAGAGCAAAAAATCTAAGTAAGTAGCATCTGACCAGTAATGACGCCCAGTAAAAAAAGCATTTAACAAAACTGGCTGGAGCACCCAACCTGAAAAAAACCTGTTCATTGATCCTCTTTCAGACCATCTTATCCTGGAGCACAGATGGAATATGCAGTGACAACAGGTGGTAACTGGCTGCCCAGCTACAGGGTCTGCTCTAGTAGGTGTTTGCCAGCTCCTCAGAGGTTGCAGAGAAAAAGGCAGCAGGCCAGATACAGATACATGGCTTGACCACCATGACTCATAGGAAACAAAGTAATGCTATTGATAGGATATGGTGCCAAGATACAAGAAAAATCCAATCGTTTCTCTGCCTATTTCTCCAGAAAGCCCTGTTATGTTACGTGATAAAAGTCATCTGCACAGAGGGGCACAGAGAGACAACAGTGTGGGAGAGCCCAAACAATATGCTGTCTATGCTGCTCACAGGGCCACCATAGGAGCCATCACAGGAGCCATCATAGGGCCATCAAGTCCCATCTCCACAAGCCTAGGGGAGTACAGACACACAAAGGCAGGCACAACCCAAAGTAAGGATTTAAAAGAAAGGACACCCTGTGTGAGACCTTCCTAGGGCTGTCCCAAGAGAATATCAACCTTGCTGTTCGTTGAACCTGTACCGGTTGAACCTAGGGGCACGGAGCTGCAGTAGCCTTGCCTCTCTCGGGCTACTGAATCTGACCTGCTTCCCCTAACACACTCTCCCATGCACTGACATGAGTTACCTGAGACACATCAGCCTCTTTGTCTTCTCCCTGAGGTTTGTCACCTTCAGCAACATCCTCCTGCTCAGTGGTGGCAGCTCCTGGTGCCACAGCCGCATTGTCTTCTGATGCCGCAGTCTCACCAACGGGTACCACCTAAAAACAACCGAAGGGAGGGACCTTTCAGGATACAAGTTACAGATACTTGCTGGAGAGAACATGGACCAGCCTCTGCTCTGTGACCTGTGTGATGCTGACCTATGGTCTTGAGTTCACTGGTGTTCCTCCTGATTTATGGAGAAGAGCAGCGCTGGGGACAAGCTTGTTCAGAGAAGCTGATTAACAGGCGGGAGAGAGAAATTTATGAAACCTCACCAGACAACATTTAGCAGAGTCCTCAGGTGTTATAAGTGGAGTAACTGTCAAAGTTGTTTTCCTTCCCTTGTCTTCCAGCTCTGTTGTGGAAGAAATTTACCACTGGTTTCTGCTGAGGAGGAGGAGCTTGCAAACTGTGCAGAGGTCCACAGGACCCTGCTAATGGAATCAGTTCTTGGGAAGAGGCTTCAAGCCTCCTCTAGCTAGTCACCTACCTCTAGGCCTTGCCTGGCTTCAAAAATCTTGTAATCTTAATTATACATTCCTTTCTAACAGAGAAACTTATAAATCAGGCCATGTCAGGAGAAGTAAATATATTCTACATCTGGATAAATATCAGAAAAAATATAACCACAAAGATCTATAGTTATATCAGTATAAAAAGACACATAAAAGCCAATTCAGTCTGGCTGTGACTGATCAGTCTGCATTGAGAAGTTAATGCATGATTTATTCCAACTCTTGAAAGGTGGCTACAAAAGTACCTGCCTACTACTAGACCAATGTTTAATCCTTCATCCAGCTGAAACTGCTACTTCTTGTTGTGGGTAACTCAAAAGGTTATTGTATTCCCTAGCTATCTGTTCCCTAAATTGTGACTGTCTCTTTAAGACTCTGCAGCCAGGAAAAACTGGGGCAGGATGCTATCGTGGGCACTATTACAATCTGCTCGAGCAGGGAGCTCGCCCCCTTTTCCTGCGTGGTTTTTGCTTTGCTGGCTGCTTGGTCTTTGCTTAAGCAGAGACTTCTCCCTTTTTGGGTTCTCTTTCGTATTTTTGTTTTCTTCTTCCTTGTCTTGGAGAGACTGCAGTTAGAGGCTTTGAGCTGCCTTGGGACGAATTCCGCAGGTGCCTTTCCGCAGCCGAGGTATCGCGCCGACAGCAGCGGAGCAGCCGCGGCTCTGGCCCGGGTCGTTGTCAGCCACGAGTGGCCCCCGCCCAGCTGCTTTGCCTGGCCCTGCCTGCGCTGCTGTCTCCTGCTGTGAGGGGGGCACTGACTCCACACGGGCCGTCGGGTCTTCGTCTGCCGCCGGAATTGCTCCATGAGCTTTTGCCTTCCCGGAATGGATCTGTTGCCATCTTGTCCCTTTGTCTTTCCCACGCAGTCGCCCCTGTCGGGCGCTACCTCGGGGAAGGGTGTTTGCTGGCATTTTGGGTCTCTTTTTGTTCTAATGGGTTCGTGAGATTTAGCTTTTTTGTATCTAGCAGTTTATTTACTGTTAGCTTTTGCCTGTTGCTGTTTCATTTGTTAGTAAACTGTTATTTTTTCATTTATATCTACTCGTATGCGTTCCTCAGTGGTGGAAAGGGATTGGTTGAACCTATAAAGGGAGGCAATTCATGCCAGAGTGTTCTCCTTTTAAACTGTCTTAAACCAAGACACTTGTAATTTATGCATCACCCTAACATTTGTATTGCTATATAATGCTTACGGTAGCATACTGGGTATATACTTACAATGGATTAATCTTAAGGTTTGTTGAAGGTAAATGACAAAACTCATTGTTTTAATCTAATTAACTTCAAGACAGAATTTTTACCTTACAGCAGATAGCTCCAGGATAAAGAAAAAACACTGAAGGAAAACTCTTTTCGAGGTACCAATGTCAAACCACAGTTAGCAGAGATCTCTCTGATCTCCAGTGAACAGTCTGATGCTCTGTGTTTCCTCAGCTTCATCTTTACCCCGTGGATGAGGCTCCACTACCTGAACTTAGCAACTGTTCAAAGGCACTCTTCAGGCATTGTTTTTTAGCAACATTAATATTCACCACTACTCCTATTTGCTGCTATTAACTGATGTGATGAAGAAATCCTCCTGGAATCCTTAAAGTCAGAGAATATTATATGGATTTATAGAAATCACTGGGGAACTTTAATTTAAATTGAAACTGATGCTGCTGAAGGATGCTCTTTTGTAAAAGGAAATAACATCAACAGATAAGGTCAGATGTTGACATTTTCTCCTATAAGGCGTGCAAGTCTGCCACTCATAGTATTACCAATTTTAGCAGTCTTGACCCAGGAAGATATACAAACAAATGATGAGTGTAAAAGTCCTGGAAGACGCTAGTAGAAAAGAATGGAAATAGAGTACATATCAGATTGATTTTATACCATGCATTTCTAACAGCATGCTGCAGAAATTGATCTTGCTGTCTATTCTGATTAGGATCAACAACTTCTTTGCTATTTATTGGATTTGTATAGCCCATTTAATTTCACTAAGGAGGAGAATACTAATTTACATGAATCGGCTCACAAATGCCCCACAGTGAAACGGTGACACTCTCACAGCCTGCAGTCACAAATCACTAAATGTATACCACAGCTCACAATCACACAATCATTTGTTCTTATGTCTTAGAGTACAAAACCGATAAAAGCTAGAGAATTAAAAAAAGCATTTATAAAAAGGCATGTGAGGTAGGACAGAATAAACCTCACTATCAGCCTCAAATATTTGATAAGTACAGAAGAGATAAAAAAAAAGGCGAGAGGTTGAATTCATACCCAGCTATGTTGAACCACATCCTTGCAGATACAGCTACTTTTATTACCTTACTTCATATTGAAAGCCAATCCTACAAATCTGTTTTATATAGGTAATTAATAACATTAGCCAGTCTAATAGTATTCCAAATTAGCTATCTCGAGCAGTATTGCTGAAATTTGGATAGCTGTCCCATTACACCAAGCACACAGGGGAAAAAGAAAGGATCATCCAGTGTAATGAAGGGTGTGATAGAACCACTCGACTGCTTTAATTGCACAGACGTGAATTCTTCTTTAGCCAGGATGCATCTCATCCACACAGTTATACTCTCATTAACATTGCTGCCAGCTCAACACAGTGTCACAATTCAGGCGAGAGCGATAACGAGCCCAGGAAGAGAAGGGGTACCAAGCCTGCTGCTGGAGTCTGCCAGAGGAGCTCCCTGAGCTACACTGGTCTTCCAGAGCTGAAGTTCTTGCCCCATGGCTGGATTTTGAACAGGAATGGGTAATTTTTACGACAGCTGGTTAATCACAGCTAAGCTAGCTAATGTCAAGAGAGACCAATCATCATGCTTTATGGAATGCATCAGTTGCAAAGTCTTGGAAGATTGTGAAGTACTACTGAAGAATTTGTTATGCAACTTACAGAGTATCAAAGGGACCATGCTCCATTAACAGTCAAATACTGGCTTAGCAAATAACTTGATCTCTTATGGCAGCTCTTCTGCATACAGTAATTTAAAAAGTTTTAAACAGAACACAGGCAAACTCACTCTCAGTTGAGAGAGTGAACAAGTAGTATTAGAATAAAGGGGGAAGATTTCAAAGACAGCCTTGGTGCTAGCACAACAGTGAGGCATTTTCTTGCACACTTCTTCTTGAACCAGACTTGTTGGGAGTGACAAGGCAATGCTAGAGGAACAACACAACACTCTCTTGCACTGTGTCCACACCAAGCTGGGCTTGATCTACCACTCCCACTCTGCACTTTCTTCCTATGCAAATCCACTGGCTTCCATGTGGATGTGGCAGTGCTGGTGAGGAATACAGCACCAGTGAGTCCCAGATTCACTTCCAAGTGACACTGGTATGCCCTACAGCCACAGATACATCCTTGGCTCTAGCAGACCTAATGCTGTTTTACAGCAGGATAATGAACCTAAGATTGGACAGCTGAACTTAGCATGTTCTGAAACCAGTTTATTACCTTTTTGTATATATCATGGCAGCAAAATGATAACAACAAAAAAGCAGGTTGCCAGCACCTTGAGATACAAATCCTGAGTGATTAATAACTAGGATTTATTTCCCAGTTTCTACTTCTATCCCTGAGGTTAATATGCAGCCATTCCTCTTGTGCTGCCCTCTGTGCACATTTGAACACATTGTAGTTTCACTTTAGTATACAAGGATTCAGAATAAGTAATTTTATCACCCCTAAAGAAATATAGCAATATGCAATCATTCAAGTCCACATATGCACAGCCTAAAGTATGTCACTGAGCTTTTCGTTTGCTTTGTAATTTGATTTTAACTGTATCTAACTTGATGCCAGATTGTGCTTCAGCAAACCAACACATAATATCATTATTTTCAAGTATCTGGGCACAGCTCATGGCATATTGTGCTAGGAAAAAGAAATGGTTAATCATAGGGTTTTTTATAAAGAAGTTTACAGAAAGGCTCGGCAAACAAATACACGGAAAGTGTAAAAGCTGCTGGGAATCTATGCAGCGTATTTCCAATCATCAATAGAAACAGCATTATACCTCCTTTAGCCATGGAGCTGCTTTGTTTGCTGCCCTGAAGTATTTATGACTCTATACTGCTGCAACAGGCAGTTTCTAAGATAAATCCTGCATTGAATGAGAGATGATCTGTTAGAATATATGTCATGGGTGCAGATATATCTGTGCAGAGTTAGACTTAGATACCACAGCTAGGTCACAGTTGCATTGTATTGGCCTGTCTATTGATGACATGCAAATGACAAATTTTTCGCAATGGTTCTCTTGAAGATATTTAAGCACAACCATACTTCAGTCTATTCATATGTACCTCGCTTTCCTTCTCAGCAACTCCAGTTGTCTCCTTATCCCCTGCCTCGACACTCTCCTGTATAAAAAGGAAATATGATCATCACCTTACTCACGCTGAGGCAATGGCTGCAGAGAAATTGGTATTAATCAAGCTAATGGAAGCATGCTGTGTATGGGATGCAATGAAATGAATGGCTAAATGAGCTAGTAATATACTATCAAGCAGAAAGATACTGCCACATATAATCTGAAATAGAAATATTTATATGCTAAACAAAAAATTTTTACATATGTCATCATCATCACACTGGAAGTGTTAAGGACAATTTTACTTACTTTTACTACCAGTATTCTTGTAACAGCACCAGCTTTGAAGAATTGTTTAGTAAGCAACCTTGCAGTTTCCACCAAGCTCAAATTTCTCCCACCTGTGACTCAAACTGTTTCCATTATCACCTGCTGCTGCTCCTGTAATTCACCAGAGCCTCAGCGTAAACTTCATAAAATACTTCTTCCACTCATGTTTGACTGCAGCTCATTTAAAGGGGCTGTTACCAAGATGTGGGTCACAAAGTTCTCTCATTCTTTTTTTGTTCCCTTTTCCAGAATCACCTTAGTTTGGGTCCATATCCAGTGGTACATGCAGCAGGTGCCTGACATTAAAAAATTAAGACATCAGTGGTTTTCCAAATGTGACACCCATTTAGGTGTTCAAAGGATGGAATGCACTGAATGGTAACAAGCTCTTCCCAAATAGTACTTGTTACTTGTTAGCAGCACCAGGTCCTTTTCTACAAAAGGTCAACAGTCAAAATCACTAAAATTCAGGCTTGGCTTGGAACAGTTGGAAGTGCCTTTTTTAGCTGTTCAGGTTTGACTCTCTGCAGACATGGCTATTTCTAAAGACACTCTGCTAAGCAAAAACAAGTCAAAGCCCCCTTATGGAAATCAATTTTGCTAATAAATTTTGACACAGCTAGGTCAGATTTTTCTGAAGACCTGTAGGGGTGAAGAGAAGTTATGTAAACATACTTGGGGGCATGGTATATTGGAGTGTCTGCTTTGGCAGTCAGAAGCCAGGAAACTTCACATACTCAGGATCCAGCTACCTGCCCTCACACACACAACTGTCACACCAAAATTCCTAAAGTTTCAGCTGAAATGGTTGCATGTTTCTTTTTTAATAAACGGATGCTGACTTACATGCAAACTTCATATCACTCATCTTTTTTCTACTCTAACCTAGTATTGCTTGCCGTCAGTCATAAGCCCCAAACATGCCCAGATGTCAGGACAAGGCAGTTGCTGACAGTAGTGTTGCCATAGAAACCTCTTACAGCCTTATCTCTGTTAAAATTGCAGTGTTATATAACCTTTTAAAAATGATTCATTCCTTTTTTTTTTTAAGTTGCCAAGCCTCTGCTATGTGGTCTTCAATTTTATAGTACATTTGAGGAGACTATAGAGGGTCTTAAATAGAAAAAAACAAATATCAACAGCAAAATATAAATATTTCGCGCTCTACTGATGCATGCATGCACGCACAGAGCCACCCACAGAAATCTCTTTTTTTCTTTTTTGTAGAGCAGAGGTATACTGTTGCCCATAAAAGCCTTATGTCCAACTGCAAGTCAGTACACAGATGACTTCCCTACTTGTACTATTAAAAAGTGCTGAATTTCTGCCAGCAGCTGTCTTTACAATTTGCCTTCAGAAATTAGTATGATCTTGCACTTCAAAGTCAGGAATGTGTCAGCCTTTTCCATTTTCTTAATAATTCCCTGGCAATATTCTCTGGTAAGAATCCCATCAGCCCAGCTTCGGGTATATTTGCAGAAGGATCTAATATATACATATGCATATTTTTAAATAAGAACTGTTTTCTAGGTTAACTGAAAGCACAATTTTGGTTGGAAAGGTTAAAGTAAGGAGAGCTTTTCTTGCTCCCCAAAGCTTGGGCTTTCCTGAAGCTAATTTGACTATTGTGTACTAGTCAATTTAGTAGCATTTTGCTTTTCTGATTAGCTGGAAGTTGGGATTTTGTGGATAATGGAGTTTGAGAAGAGAGGCATGATAGCATAAACTGTGTAATTTTTAGAGCATGAAACCCTAGTAAAAAGGATGACTGGAATAACATTAGTAAACTAACACCCTGGTTCCACTGAGAAAAATCTTCTTCTGCAGACTTCAACAGAAGGATACTATTCTACATTAGTTCTCTCCTGTATATGAGAGCCATATATTTTTAATGGCCTTATGCTCCAATTTTGCACCCACACTTAGCTTCACACTCAGAACCCAGACACAGCTGACCGCTCTTCTGTATCTAACCATTGTACTGCTCTCCCAAACAACATGCTCCACCACTTGGGTGCTGTGAATTGTACCTACAGTGGGATCGAACCCACTGTAATTAGATACTCTTGGTTGCAGGCTGTTCCCCGGCCTCTGCTGTACTTGCTCAGTGTCTGCAAAGAGCTTATCAGGAGGTAGCTTCACGTATGCTTATATACTGCTCTGAAAACCAAAGTATTTAGCTGAGTGTATGACTCCTTTAATGGGAGAACATCAGAATCCAGGCAGGCATCAAACCCAAAGCACTGAGAAGCTCTTTCCAAACTAGTAAGTGCAGTGGAAGTAGAAAAGCTCATCTCCAAGCGCTATGTCTCACATGTAGGAAAAGAAGAAAGGGAAATAAACACATTTCACAAGCATTCACTTTATTATGATGTCCTCATGTTATCTTTGCTTGAATGTGAAAAATTGATGTGGTGAGAGGGGTAGTATTATTTGAAAAATAAATAAGCCAGTGGTTAATGCATTATATCCTTTAGACTATCCTTTGGATTTACAGCTGCCTTTGGGGATGCTATAGAAACAGGAAAACAACTCCTTCTGTGTGGAGAATTCCATGCACAAACTTTTTACCATGGTTAACTTTTCTTCTGTTGGCACACATGGGCATCCTGTCCCTTTAATTACCAGACATTTTATCCCCTCACCAATAAGGATCAACTGCTGACAGCTACTAATAAAAACTTTGTTTGTTCTATGGCACTGGAGATCTGAAGGACCAAGACAAAAATATGTAATGAGATCCTAGGCAGCAATTCTGACCAGGTCTTCTAATGAAGTTTTGGCAATCTTGATCAGGCAGACTATGAAACAGCAAGTAACTGAATCCAAAATGCCCAGACAGGCAAGTGGTACCCTATCCCTTGGACCATTCTCTCCATAATTTAAATGATCACCCTACCAGAAAATTTACTGTGAAGTTCCTATAATGAAGAATCCGTGCCATAAATTTTCTGGATTAACGGGATGTGACAGGAAACTTACCACAGAAAAACTGAACTGAGGACTGGCTGTCACTCAAAACTGGAAGCAACTAAACTCAGTAAGAGATTCCCAATGAAGCAGTATCTATTAATATTTTACACCTCTACTTTTAAAGGAAACTGTCACTCATAAAGCAAATGAATGTAGAACTGCTGCAGGGAAATGACATGTTTTCATCTTTTGCAATTCAGTGTATTTTTCCTTAGCTTTGAACATATTTGTCATTAATCCTAATCTTCAAAACTCTTCTTTGCAAGTCTTGGAAAACCCTCCCTGAAATAACAACCTTTCAGAACCAAATGCAGTCACTCAATTTCAGGCATTTTTTCAAATCAACACTTTAGCTTTTTTTCCCAAATTAGTAAGGACAACATAATTTTGAATTAGCAACAAAACATCAAGAGAAACCTAATTAAAACTGTTTAACTTCTATTTAATGCCTATATTCTTCCTCTTGGATTGCTCTTAAATTGTCTGTCTCTTGCATTGTTTCTCTCTGCCTCTCTCCCAATAGTTCTGCACTCCTGTGACTCAGCCAGAGCAGCTGACAACAGACCATGGACTCCTCAGCAGCAAAATGGATCAACTGAAAAGGTCATGCCAGCCAGCAAGCAGATGCATGGTGCTGCAGAGAGAGACTGTTTAATTAGTGCTTAAGATGTGCAACAGGCTTCAGAGCATTGCTTTGTCTTAGTGCAAGACAAAAATGTTTCCTTTTGGAAAAATGGGGAACTTCTTTTACATTTTTTTTTCTTCAAAATAAAACCACCTTTTTGGCTTCATTAGTATCTGTTCTTCCACATTATTCCCTGCCATGCACTCATGGGAAGAGAAGAGCTCCAGATCAATGACTGATTTCCCATCTCTTCTCTCTCCACTTTCCCTCCCACTTTCTTTATTCCAAACTATCACATTTACATGAGGCATTTTTCTCAACAGTTTGACAAAACAACGTGCCTCAGATAGGTAATTTCATTTTTTGCCTTCCTATAGAGTTGACAATATGAACTGAAAACACACAGAAGGGGAGAGCCTGGTCTACACAGACCATGAAGCTTTCTTCATCCAGTTATGTTAGTAGAAGGGGATGATCCTGAAATAATTTGCTCCAGTGTGTACCATGGAACCAAGCAAAAGTGAATTAAAATATGAAACAAATACTCAAAGTTCATGCAAGTGTAATCAGAACTAAGCCTAAACCTAGTTCTGGGAACTCACTGTGACTGCTTCCCTCCACAGGTCCAATGCTGCTAGGCATCCCCAGAGAATGGGTAAGGTCGGACAGAGACAGGTATTATCTGCCCTTTCCCCCAAAGTCCTGCAGAACAGCCCATCTAGCACTGCCCACCTTTCCTCACACAATAAATTATTTTTCCCTTGTTAGGAAGAGCTCAGTAGCTTGATATCTGATAATTGGATATCTATCCATGCTCTCTGCTGCCACATTTATAGGTGCATCTACAGATACTTCCACTTTCTTCAGCTAATTTGCATCTACATTAGCTTAATACTGATATCCATATGGCAGTGTATCAAATGCTTACTGAAAACCACCTGACATTATGTCACTTGGGTATCATCGTCCCTGCTTAGCAGCTGAAGACACACAGGGTCCCCCAAGGCCAAGTGCAGCTCAGCAAGCCTTAAACCTTCTCTTCTAAGAACACTTATGGCACCAAACTATGCTCAATAGACAAAGAGCACAGCTATGTATCTTCCACCAGCTTCTGTGGCAGAGGAACTGATCTACAAAACAACCCCTTTTTTCCATCCAGTTTTTCAGTAGTAATCTTCATATTCTACCAGCAACTCATTTGAGCCTTTGAACATGTTATTGTCTTGAGGAAAGCATGAAAGATGTCAGACTACAAAAACAGATGCAGTTTTCCTCCAGGGTTTCTTAGCCCGATCCACCATCAAGACCTTCTGACAATAGTGTATAGGAGAGGAACCTCAGTTGGATAAAAAGAATATGAACTGAGATACCTGTATTAAAAGGGATGCTAGTCAGCAGGAAAACCCCATGCCTACTGTCTCAGACCACCTCTTAATTTGTAGTGATATTGGATGCCCTGCCTTGTTCTTCATGCAGAGCTGTAATTTCTTCTCCTTCATTTCCTGAATGCTGATGTGTAAAAAGTCTCCAAACTGGTGTTCAGTGTTCTCTCTTTGGCTCACAACTGGCTTCTAAAACCAGGAGCCCTGCAGACATATTACAGTAACTTTTTTCTGTAATTTTCATGCTCTAGTAAGGACCATACAAGATGTACATTGGCTTAGTGCTTGAAATGAAATGAGAAAACTGCTAATAATGTCACTTAAAAATGGCATAAATTCTTTCCCCTTCTGAAGTTCATCTGGCATCAAACAACCTGTGAAACCACAACCACTCAGCCAAACTTCAGTCTAATATGTCAAATGTAAGAGGAATGACGCTTTAGGGCTGAAAGGAAGATGTGCTGGAGAGGCATGCTGTGACACAGCCAGGCACTGCGGAAACTAGCCATGGAGGATGACAGTGGAAAGGATGGCTGAAATGCAGCAAGCACATTCACCATAACAAAAGGTGGCTCCAACGGGGCCCAGGAGGTGGCATGGAGGGCAGATCACTCACCACAGCCTGGTCTGCTGGCTTGGCAGGCTCAGCAGGGACGGCCTCCTTTTCCACAACAGCAGCAGCAGCAGCAGCAGGGGTTTCCTCAACCTTAGGTTCCCCAGGTGGAGCTTCTTCAGCCTCAGTCTTTTGTTATTAATTTTTAAGTACATAGTGGAAAAATTGTTGAGGAATATATGATGTTGGGGAAGACGAGGGAGAAAGGGAACTGTGCCTGGCACAGTGTTGCTTCAGACTCAGTCTTGCCAGGCTTTGTCCCCAGTAAAATACAGAATGTAAAGGGCATTTTCATCATCAATGTTCTATATGTAAAATGAGCCAGTCCTACATGCCTTCCTCACAAGGAAAGAAATCATAGCTTCCTGAGTTACACTGAGAGGTAATGAAAGCCACGGGGAAAGCACTCAGTCTACTCAAAAGTGCTCCAGAAATTGCTGGCAAGGCCAGAAATTGAAACTGGCACCCATGTGTACCAACCCTGGTCTTCAAACACGAGTTTTAAAAATTACCTCCTCCTCCCTGGTTCTGTCTGTTTGCAGACAGATATAGTGCCTTCTCCAGTGAGGGTAAGAAGCAATGAGCAGAGAGTGAGACTCAAACAGTTTTTATATGAAAAAAGACAAACTGACTGATTGAATTCTAGCAATGAATTCTAGCAAGCATCCCCGGTTTTCTTATAATGAATTCTCTCTTGAGCACTCTATCACCTACAACGCACCCATTTATCAACCCACTATTGGGATTTCCGCCCTTTTAAATTCTAGCCTCAGCTTGTTTTCCAACAAGAGGATCTATGAAATCACCAGCCCTGCAACATGTTCAGTCTTGTGGCAAAATAGCTCACAGCAGAAGTGTGATCTCCAATGGAGACATTACGCTGCAAATACATGCACATAACAAGGGGAGAGCTCCAAGCTGTGCTCAGCATATTCAAGTTATAAAGATGGCTGACTCAACCAGATAGAACAACCCCAACAGATTAATTTGCCATGAACAAATTGCTCAGCATAATATGAAGCTCAAAAGCAATTGCTTTGCAGTTGATAACAGGCTGCTGGCTAGAATGTGGTATCTCCTGTGATGAAGAGACAGCTTCTATGAAATTCTTTAAGATACTATGATCTTCTCCTGATATTTTTCAGGAAAAAAAACCCCATAGCCTCTCAATTCTTTGCTCATATATTCCTTAAGCAGGCTGATTTTTAATGAGGTACAGAGAAGTTTGCCTATGCAAGACCTTCAGGATTTGGCACAGCATTAAGAAGCGCTCACTCTCGTATATTATACCATACTGTGCAAAAATCTCTCTGTGCAGTGTATTAATGACAGCTCTAGAGAATTTCATAAGAAATAGGACTGAAATGAGAAACACAAAGTAGATTTATCCCAGGTAAGATGACTAATGAGTTTCCTGAGGTTTAATGCTAGAAGATTCTTTCAGACTTAAAATCACAAGTAACATAAAGCAGATTGCTATGATGTGCTTGAAGTCACTTGTTGAAAAGCATACTTCAGACGAGTTACCACATTGCAGCTACAAGTAAAAACACTCTCACAATATTCAGTAACGATCATGAACACAAACACCACATTAAATAACATTAAATATCACCCTGCTGCTATTAAGTAACTAAAGCACTCACCCAGCAATGCTGTTATTCTCATCCTTGCCACAGGCTAAGCAAAGACTGTAAGATGAGCTAAGAAACTGCCCAGGTAGGATCACTTCCAAAAAGATTGTCTCCTCCTTAGAAGAAGACTGTGCCTACTATCAATATGTGGTGAGTAGATAAAATTACAGCAATTTTGGAGATATGTAACAGCCATCACGTACTACCACGTAAGTGCTGTACACTGGACCATAGTACTCATTCTAGTAATTTCTTAAATGCAATAAACGAACTTTTTGACTACACCTTTACAAAATAAACGTACCTTACAATATTCTGGTTTTCTTTTCTTTTGCTCTGTGCTATCCTTGTGAAAGATTGTTTCCCTGAGTATGGATTTACAACTACAATGATATCACCCACCAGCTCTTCCAGGTGGAAGAATTGCATAAGGTAGTGTGATTTAAAGGATGGAAAACATAAAAAAAGTGAAAATATCTTTGCACAAAGGAAAAATTGTACCCTTTTTGGCAAGACATTTAAAAAGGAAGCAAAAGCCACCACTTACCAAAGGCTCTGTCACATTCTCATTTGATTGCACTGTAAATGCAGAGATATCCTAGATATAGAAATGAAAAACAACAATGCAAAAATATTTGAGACAGGATATTTGCAGGTGTCCATTAAAGACCTGATTTTTAAACGGTTTATTCAGGTAAAGTCACTAAGTACATTCACATAGAATAAGATGGCAAATACAAGTTAACTAAAAATTATTTTTAATATTTATTTAGATTATCTGAGTACTATTAATATTAAAAACATTACTTTTTCAATTTTATATTCAATGTTTCTAGGCCAAGAAAATTTTTCACTTCACTAAAGGTAGTGAATACATATGATTCACATCCTTCATTAAATACATGTGATTCACAGGGACTTCGTTTAAGGTGCAATGGACTTCTAAGTTGTGGAACTCTGAATCCTTTTTGCAGACTGCACATGGCTGTGCCTGGAGAATATGCCAGCTCTAAGCTACTTTCGTCTTGATCATGGGCTTTTATTTGAATAATAACTACAGTAATTACAAAATTTTACCTGCATTAGGAAAGTAGAAAAATGGAGGTGTTTTCCAACATCTTACTCATTCAGAACCAATTAATTTGCAAAATATTGCTGGGCCAAATTATTTTCCTACCACAGACGGACAGCAAATATTTATTTTCTCCAGACAAACATTTTGCCTTAATTATCAGAGCCTTGTGCTTTTCCTCTTCTGTCCGGATCCTTTACTAAACTAAATGTCCTGGAGCAGAATGGTTAATCACTGGAAGACTCATTTCCATCCCTGTATAAGCTGAGCCTTTTTGGGCAGTTTTAAAATTTGGTGTACAGGCTGTGCTGTGGCTGAGCCAGTCTCTAAGAGAATGCTGGAAAATAATGAGGCCCCAGGTTATCCACCTGAAATTTGGGATCTTGACACAGCCCTGGAATTTGAAAGCATAAACATGGTGTCTTTATGTGCTGTATCTCTGTGATGTGTACCACAGACTCACCATCAGCACTGCAGCAAATAAATAATTTAGGTCAAACTTTGAGAGCAAAATATATCTTAATTGAAAATAAAGATGAAGAAAAAAATAAAACTCACTATGTATTTACACACAGAGACACTGATAATAGCTGAAACTGAAAACCTGCTTTAAAGGATTTTGGGATTGTGAGAAAAATAATCCACAAAAGAGCACAATAAAAAAGCTAGACCAGCCACTTTAGGAGGAAACAGGTGTCCCACTAAGGTAGTCAGATTTTTTGCTATTTGACTCAGTCAGGCCAAGACTCCTAAGAGTATCAGAGTATTTCTAGCAACATCTAAGAATTTCTGACAACAGACAAGGTCTGGATTTGAGACAGTATGATGTCGCTATGCAGCTTGTCTATAGAACAGATTTCCTGAATTTGTACAGCCAGTTCTAATGCCTTCCTAATAGCACAGAAAAAAAAAATTATCTCAAAACCTGTTTATTTCTTACCTGTGCAAATCCATTAAATGCTATGGTGGATGCCTAAGTAGAAGTGAAGATCAGAATAAATTATCATTTGTTTACTAAATCCGAACATGAGTCAAAACATTTTTATTTGCAAAATAAAAATGTAGGCCAGACATAAAAAAAAAGAAAAAAAAAGAAAAAAAAGAGAGAAAAAATAAAATGAAGGGTAAGGCAGCAAGAAATTTGACAACAGTGCTATTTGATAACAGACATCACAGGCTTAAAGAAAATGACAAAAAGAAAAAGCAGAGTACCTTAAATATTTTTAAAAAACAATAATTAAAAAAAGACCAAGTGCATTTAAAGATCTACAGATAAAACAGAAAAGCTGCCAGACACAATGTGTCTTCACAGTTCAATGCTTCATTCGCTATTCTGAAATGCATTTTTGTCAGCCTGCTTGAAAGGCTGAAGGGCACCACACTATGAAGAGTTGCATGGCAATTTTTCAAAAAAAGAATAGCATGGGCTTAGGAAGGGCAGTAGGAAACACACAAATGGAATGTTTTCAAACAACAAGGTTATGCATGGCCTAAGGAACTCTTTGTCTAGACTAGGCTACACACTGGGGTAGGTACCTCTTCTTTATCAGCCTCAATTTCCTGGTACAACAATCCATATCTCCGGTTAGCAATTTCATCTTCAGATAAATCTGAGTTGTTGGTCTCATTGTCTTTAGGACTAGTTGAACTCTCGGTGCTAGCATTTCTGGAATTTCCCATTTGAAACAGAGACAAGGGTCTAGCTATCTCCTTGCTCGGTCCAGGATTGCTAATGCCTGCCTGCTCCCCAGGCAAACCTTGTTTTACTGGTGTTTCCTGAATTATGTGGCTTGTGCTTGCACCTACTTCTCCCCAGCTGTTATCAGTAGCTCCTAGGTCTTCTGTTGACCATTTATTACTAATGCCTAACCAAACATTTTCCATGTTACCTTCCTCTGAGTTTTGCTGCTTGGGGATAAAGGGCCAATTGTCCATTCCATTGGCTTGGCTATCTGACAGACTAGAAAAACCCCAGGAATCATTAGTAACTGTTGGATCCCAGTTTGTCAGCCAGGGCTCTGTTTCCAAGGCTGCAGGAACACCACTGCTAATCACTTCAGTGACTGCTGTTGCTGTCCTATCTGTCACTTGGTCATCTGCATTATCAAGGCAAGGATTATCACAGCTTTTGCTAGCAGCATTGGCTGCCTTGGGCAGCAATGCCCACTGTTTTTCAGCAGCAGCGTGACCTTTAGTATCAGTACTACCATTTGGGAGGTGGCTGGTGCTATTATCTTCAGTTCCTTTACCAGACTCTTCTGCACTGAATAACTCAGCATCACACAGATCACTTCCAGTATCTGAAGGGTACTTTCCTGTGGGGTCAGTTATCTCTAGGTCAACATGTGCCCTCATATTTATATGCTCCATGGAGGTACTCTGGCCAATACCACTGTCAGTTTGGTCCAAGGCATCCTCAAATGTATTTTCATGGTCCTCATCCCAGATACCAAGGACTCTCTCAGGTTCAGCACCAGTGCTTTCTACAGTCTCACAGTTGTACTCTACTATTTTGTCCCCACTTTCCAGCCCTGTGCTCAGCGATGGTATTTCTCTATCTGTCTCCTCAATGACATTGACCCGTTTGAATTCTTCTGAAGAGTTTTCTAGGTTAGCACCACTAGCTCTCCCAGTATCCCCATAATTATCTTCAAACTCATGTAAATTTTCTACCTCTGTGCTCACTAAAATTTCAAGATCTGATTTTGCTAAACCCTTATGAAATTCTGCCTCACTGTTTCCTTTGGTTTCACAACCTTGCTCTTCCAGTTCCTCTGTACCTTCTACCTCCTCGTAGTTAGCTCCAGTCTCTACCTTTTCACTTGGCTTGACACCTGCCCACTCGTCTTCCTCACGCTCTTCCTCTGCCTTTTGCACATCACATGGGAGGGGTTCATCCAACAAGCTATCAGTTCCCAGGATGGGTGTCTCAAAACTGGTTACGTTCTCTAAAGGCTGACTGGTCACCACATCTTCCCGAACGACATTTTTGGCATCCAACTGGTCCTCCAGTGAAGTCCTCTGGTTTTCGCTTACAGAAGCTGACCCTGGTGCAGCATCCTCCTGCTCACCTACTGCAGGCCAAACACTAGCAGGCAGAGTACCCGTGGATTCGCTTGAGGTTTGCTCTGCCCTGGGGAAAAGCAAAGAACTGCCTGCAGTAATTTCCTGGCTGATACTGGGTGTGCTAACATCTAGGCCCCAGTTGAGTGAACCTAGATCAGTTTGAGATCTGTTAGTATCTTCTGATGACCCACTGTTTGGGGTTTCCTCCATGATCAGGTTACACAGGGAAAGACTTTTTGAAGAATCAGGCTTTAAGCAGACAGAAAAGCAAAGAAAAAACACAAGATGAAAAAGATAAAGGCGGACTTGATGAGAAAACACAAAATTTATATTTTATAAGAGCAATTTTAATCTAAAGAATGAAGTGACTAAATTAAGCCATTTAAGGAAAAGCTATGTGGTTTGCAACATCTGAAGGCAATAAATTGTAAAGCAAAAGAGCAGCACTGATACACAAAACCAGAAAACTATCTATTACACCACAGCAATTAAAGAAGTCCCTAGAGTGGTCGGGATTTTGGGGGAAGGTTTGCTTACCGGCTGCACCAATTCGCTGCTTGTCTGTATAGAAGGAGGTCATACACATAAAACACAGAAAAGAAGAACATGATGTACTTTGATACAGTAGCAGTTCATTAATTAGCAGTTCTCTAACCAGCTGCAGTTACCAAATCAGGGTGGGGAAGGAGCGGTGGGTCCTTTCCTGCCACTCCACCCAAGACTAATTCCAGGCCTGTGAATTTTAAGCCTCTGAATTACACTATAAAAAAAGTTCTTTATGTATGTTGAATATTTATCACCTCTTGCTTTCCCCTGTGAGTCACTGATATTTTTATTTCAAACATTTAGCTACGAAGTACACTAGCATTTTTAAAAAATAGAGCAAAGACGAAAATAATTATCATACAGAATACGTACATAACATTAAAAAGCTATAAATAAAACTGTGCAAAAAGAAGACATTGATAAAGCTATCTAATCTAAGTTTAGAGCAATACATTCTCAACATTTCTGGGTTATTTTACCTGGTCTAGATATTTGCAGCATTGAACTTTTGGCTAGCCTACATAAATGACTGTTTTTATCTTTATTTAACCTCACTCAATATAAAGAGATGAGCATTTAATATACATCACATATGGAATGTGTTCACAAAACAGTGCTGTGAATCTGAATACATGGCAAGCATTCACAGATTTCTGTGCTGGCTGAAGCTACAAAAAGTCAAACATGAACATACCAGGCTCCATGTCAAGTCAACCCAGCTAACTCCATTACATACAATCAAAAGAAAGCTCACAAAAATGGGTTGTTTTCTTCCTGCAGATCACTTTATCTGATTTGGCACCAGGAGGAAGAAGGAAGGATTCATGCAGTTTCGTACAGTAGCAGTTTCTTTTGTGAGTAACTCCAGTTCATTGTATACCCACAAAGACAAGCTAAATTCTGTCTTTACTCATAATTTTGAGAAAATGGTTGTCCATTGGGTTAAAGTCCTAAGGAACTACACCTTCAGGTATTTAAAACAAGTGACTTATATCCATTATTACCTTCTAATAGCTGTACTTTGGGCATATTAAAAGCAACACACTTAGCTATAGTGATTATGAATCTTATTAGCCTAGATTTCTGACACCATTTAGATTTCCTAGGCTAAGCCACAGAGATTATTTTTTGTTGTTGTTAGTTTTAAAAGATACCCAGTGGCTTCATATACTTGAAAGAGTTTGTCATGATCTGTAAATTCTTTACCTTGGCTTTTGGTAAAAGAACTGTAAATCTGAGTTTAAGTTGTTACAAAATCAGAGGCACAGAAATACAATTATGTATGTCAGGCTTACCGTCCATAGATCCCATGGCAATGTCTGAAAAAAGTAGTGGAAAAAAGAGCTTGTCAGAAAAATACCATTCCTGTACTGTATGTCCAACATGCTACATAAAAATGTCCATTAACTAAGAAGAGAGAACTTATTTATATGCACGCTTATAGTACATACATATTTTATGTATTAGCACATGTGCATGTGTGTGTGTCTGTGTATGTATCTGCATAACACTTTTAGTTATAAAGGATGGGCAGTATGCAATGCATTGTGGTATTTCCCACTTCAAAGTAGTTGCTGCTTTGCAGCAAACTCATATTGCCGTGTGCATGAGTAATGGTCAGATTCTGAGCTAGTGACTGAGTGACTTTCAACAGGTTTAGGAGCCTCTGCAAAGTGTCAGCTTTAAAGAGCTTACAAAGGCCGGGTTTTCTAGCCAGTTAAAAATGATGCAGCTATTCACTGAGAATGAATGGGTTTCCTCACAACACTGACACTAGAAAGGAAAATGGCATACTTTTTGGGAAAGGAAATAAGAAAGTTGACCAATATTTTCTTTTTCTTGTCCAATCTATTAATAAATGCCAGTGGCTTCTCAACAGAAGAGCTTAACAGACAGATGAAAGAAAAGCAGCAAACTTCATGCCAAATATTTATAGCCCACCACATGAGACAGAACTCTGCTGCTTCGTATCAAAAGAGAATAGAAGAGAACCAGGCAGGTTTAGAAAGGTCCCTGCTAATGCAGCCATAGAAACAGAAAAGCGGTTGAGGAAGGACAGACCAGGGCCCACTTACTGTGGTTGGATCGCCCTGGCAGAGCAGTGGAGGGAGGTAATTAATTAAATTAACAATAGAGAAGTCATGCCAGGCCTCCCAAGGGATCATGCACAGGTGACTACTCCTGTCTTCAGATCACTACTTCAACTGTTTGCTGAATGGAAAATATCCACGACTGAGGCAAAAACTATACACATATAGAAATATCACTTAAGGCTCTCTTCTCAATCTCCCTGCAAGCACAGGGATCTCCAAAGACTGCAGCCACAGTCTCATTCTCTCATACTCTCTATACTGCCATAGTAATGACCCTGTCAACTCCAGTGAGACCAAGACCCAGACTGCAGGGCTGTCCTCCCTTCTGAAAACACGGTGTTCTGACTCATCCACATGCTCTTGTAGACGTGGACCATCCTTTCTCATACGCCTTTCTTGTGTGGAAAGGTGAAAGGAGTGAGTAAAGGTGCTCAGTGAATGCTTCCTATGCCCCTAGATGAAAAGTTACAATGTACTTTTCTACACAGAATTATATTCTGTATCTCATGGCATAGTTGAATATAAAATAACTGCTTTTCACTAAAGTAATAAACTTTACTACAAGGTGTACAATATGATGTCAAAACAAATGTGTTCTGTGATAAAAGTTAAGTATCTTTTGTTTAATGATCCCATTGCTCTAATCAGCATTATTACAAAACAAACTTAAAGAGTAGTTAGCAAAGTCACACTTAATGTTTTCTGTCACTGCTGAATGCCATGGAATTTCATTTGCCTTTCCCTTCTTTTTCTCCGTTTAGAGGGAGGAAAAACATAACAAGTAAAATGCACAAAGCTTCTGCTACAATGAAACACTTCTTGTAGCAAATCTCAATGACAAATTTCAGCTAATGTTCAGAGTGCTGACAATGGATCGTTTTTCTGACAGCACATACCCTGTCAGAGATCACTACAGATCTCATTACATAACTAGGACTTCACACCAAATAAGAAGTTAATTAACTGAGAATAAGATCAGCAGAGAATCAGGACCATCTCAGCCTTAAAGCTTCCTGTCTTCTCACTCCTTTCCCAGTGCTGCATTTCTGAACAGCTGAATAGTCTTCTCATGTCTCACAGAACAAGCCAGATTAATAACAGCACAGGGAGATTAACGAGAGCACAGGAATAATAGGTCTTGCTAATAGTGTATTAACATTGCTTCTTTGTGTACAAGGCAGGGATACAGATACGCTGGTCAGGAGATCTTCCCTACTCTGCTACCTGCCCTCTGGGTAGTGAGGGTGAATTCTAGATTTTAAGATAGCATGTCCTGTAGGAAAAATCAATGAATATCAGCAACTTGATATATCAGCCTTTTCTTTTTTAAAAAAATTTTCATCTTTTTTTTTTCCTCATATTGCTGCAAAAAACTACCATTACAAATACTACTACTGAATGTAGAGTTTCAATAACACAATATTCTACAAGAAAACACCCTATTCCATACTCTAATTTTCCTTGAGGTTAGGTCTAAAGTAGATTAATAGCAAAACCACTCAGATCATACCACTGCTTGGTACAGAAACTCCATCACATTAAAGCAATTGCATGCTGACTCCAGGAGACCTAGGTCCCCTAAGGCATCTTTCTAGACATGAAGAATCAAAGTCAGGTCAGAAAAGCTGTCAGAAAAACAAGCACTGGAGAATAATAATGTTTACACTAAGAGTTATTCTAAAGATGGAAAGTAACAGCATGCTAAAGTCAAGGCCAAGGTACCAGAAACCATTCTCACCAGCAGACATCTCATTTTACCATGTGACAATTTCCTCTCCTTCCTGTACATCATCAAGTACAGGGTTACTGAGGGGGAATACAGAAGGCTGACTAGTGCTTCTCAGGAAGATAAAGTTTTTCAGACACTTCTCATTAATACATGAGGCAAACCTTTTCTACCAAACACAGTACACTGCATTCAAATGCTTTGCGCCTATGTCAAGGCAAAGAGATACCTGAGACATGGGTGAATGACTAACTCCTGTTGATACAGCTTCTGGCTTGAAAGGGTCGAAGTCCAAATCCAGTAAAGACTCCTCCTTCTTAGCTTCAGGTACTTCATTCTGTTAGAAGAGAAATATAAAAACTTATCTTTTAAAAGCTGCCCTGGGTAGTAAAATAATAAAATAGTCAAGAAAAAAAAAGAAAACCACAGATTTACTAGCTGTGGTGCACATCAGAAGGGTGGAAGCTCTGAAGATTTTCTTGAGCTTTAGTGTAAGTTTTACTTTTATGAGATTCGCTCTTATGATGTCTTTGGTTCCTCTGTAGTACAGCTTTGCCTTTTTAGGCTAAACAGTCACTGCCCTTTCAAAAAAGTGTTGAGTGTACACCATTTGACTGTGAAGGCCCTTTTAAAGTGCTTTGAGACAGACAATAAAGTTAAAAACTACCTAAACAGCACCCAATGTCCATACATTCTAAGTTAATCTCTCCCCAAACACAAACATTATTAAAAAGCCAATACAGAAGGATATAAATGCATTTGAATTACGTTTTAATTCTGAACATGTATACCAATTTACAATTAATGTTGCCTTTAGCTCTAAACTTTAGGAAACATCTGATAGGAGGGCACTGGAACAGGCTGCCCAGAGAAGCTGTGGATGTTGCATCCCTAAAAGTGTTCAAGGCCAGATTGGATGGGGCTTTGAGCAACCTGGTCTAGTAAGAGCTGTCCCTGTCCATGGCAGGGGGGGTGGAACTAGATGATCTTTAAGGTCTCTTTCAACCAAAGCCATTTTATGATTCTATGATATGCTCTTATTAAACTGGATTACATGGTAGAGCCTTCTTGGTTTGCAATTAATAAATTAGCCAAGGCCTCTGAGGTTACTATAAAAACATATACACATATATATGTTCAATGGGCTACAGGTCTTTTCTGCTGTAAAATAACCTGAAAAAACAATTAGTGTGTTTCAACATAAAACAGTGTGAAACTGTAGCTGAGATTTAATTATCACTAAGTGTAAATGTTCTAGGCAAGCACCTTGGTCTTGATAACAAAGCTAGTACTGCCTGCTGCTAGTTGTTCAGTGCTTGTTCAATAGTGAGAGAAGCTTGTAAGACAGGGCAAGTCTACCACAATACGGCATGTATAAACCCAGCAAAACTAGGAGATAATAATGATGATGATGACAGTAAAATAAATGAGCAAAGACTTTCTATTATTAAAACATTTAAGAGTATAAATTTTCCAAATTAGTGTTACTTTGGTAAACACATGTTCAAAGTTAGGTAATTAATGGCTTCCATTATGCCACAAAGCACCTTAACTCTCTGTGTCACCTGCAAACATGGTAAAAAGAGCTCCTCAGCTCCCATGTTAGGAATGACAGAGTGACCTAGAACTCTTCAGTCTGTAAGTGGTGTGCTAGGGGTGATGTGAGAAGGGTCTGTACCAGTGTGAGAGGGGTTTGGCTACTCCCTGATCCTTCCAAAGCAGGAAGGCATTTGGCAGCAAAGTTGGTGGGGACAAATGTAAATTAAAAAAGTGGTGGTGCGCCATGTGGCAGAGTCCAGCTGAGGACGTCCTTGGCTTCAGGTAGTCTGAATGTGAAAAATGTGCACATGCTGAAAGACTGAATAAATTTGTGGCAAAGTAGTCTGTTGAGGCTTACTAAATAGGTAGAAATCATGGTGAGGAAGCCCTAGAGCAGCAAAGGACTAGAGGCTGAGAGACTGTAGTACAACGGGGTGTCAGGAGTACCAACTTTGCTTGCCTTGATTTATCTCGTTTCTTTGGCCTTCTGCATCACTGGTGATGACAGATAACTGGTCTGACACACTGAAGCCTGTGTTATAGTCTCACATTTTAAAAAGTCAAGCCCACCATTCCCACCAGTAACCAACATTACATTCATTCTCTCATGCCTTCCATCGAGTGTATTTAGATTTCATCACATATGCTCTTGAGGCACTAATACTCATATGGTCATACACCTTGAAGAAACAACAGCATTTGCTGGCATATAATCAGAATTGGATGGAGACATGAAAGATAATTATCTTTCACTGAGGTTTGAGAATGAAGTTGCTACCTATGAGGACTGAATCAAATGAACAGGAGTCTTACTTAGGCCATGAGTGATGACAGCTAAGGTATTGGAAGTGACAGGGTACTGATCACTGATAGCAAAAGTTATCATTACCCATGACCCTTGGACCAAAATGAAGAGAACACTCATCTTAACTTTAGTGACAAAGGCCCAAATAAACATACAGAGTACCTAAGATACCACATTACAGGAAGATGCAGGAAAAACAGGAACCTCAGGAAATCCCTCAATAAGGGACAAGCTGTGACAGGAAAGCCTGCCAAACATCCTGTATTTATTCCACCATAGCATGATGAAGCATGAATAAATTAAACATCTGAAAGAGGCAGCTGTGGCAGAAGCAAGGCTGTACCTCTCAGAGATATGTACCAGGAATGAAGAAGGCAAAAGAAACTTGCAAGGACCACCAGAACTGTTACCCTCTCTCTGCATACAGTCTGTACAAGCCTTAAAATAGCCTTAGCAGTTATGGACCATGCACTTCAGAGCTGTCAGACACATTCAGACACATTATATATCTGCAGGGGGTATACAAAGGCCTACAATGTCCAAGCTAGTAACTGGACACTAGGGAGAAATGTCATGTGAAGAAAAGGAGAAATAAAGCAAAGACTACTCATTTCTGAATGATCTTTGAGCTGGTCACTCAGATATTTCATCTTTTCACCTCCTTCTTTTACTAGGCAGTAATTAAATCAATTTTTGACAGTGAATAACCTGGATGTGTGAGGTAGTTTGTTGAATCAGTTCAAAAATATTCAACAGCATCAAGCAGAACTGTCTTTCAGCATGCTGCACTAATGAAGCATATGCATTAGTACTGCTTGGTAAAGAAGGAGAAGCAACAACAATTACAGGATATCTGTGTTTCAGGTAACAGAAGTGTTTGGCCTGTTTGTAATACTCTCCAGAACACTGTATTAAAGCAGCAAAGCTCTACTCATCAGTCTGTTGGATTTTCTACTCATCAGTCTGTTGGATTTGTGCCTCTGCACGAGCAGTGTCCAGGACACCACTGGTGGTCCCTTGGGAAGTCCTGTACCATTGGCAGGCTCCGGAGGCTTAATAGGTTTCTCCACACTGCTCAACAAGGGCTTTGGGAGTATAGGAGAAGCCATAAACACCAAGAGGATTAAGTTCACATTTCCTATGGATTTCATGCTGTATATTTTCCTTACCTGGTTCCCCTGCACAAGGATACAAAACCTAGCCATCACATTATTTGGGTATGTCTGTACATACTCAGAGATCTCAGATACAGTAAGGATGCTTTAGTGATGGGGGTGGGTTTTATGGAGGGAGAAGTGCAGATGATCGATGAGAAGGTGGCCAGGGAATAGCTTAGGACATTCCCTGGCCATTGACTGTGGAGGAGGGAAGGACATAAATCACTCACTGAAGGGAGATCCACTTTCCTTGAGAGACAAAGGAAAAGATTTCAGTTCTCAGAAGCATGCCCACTTTTATTATGCTATTCCATTTCTATGACAATCTCTCATAGAAAGGATATAAGGGTTCTGGAAATGTGACTTACACTTAATTAAAGCCTTGTTCCAGTGTCATCTCTTAATGGATAAGCAAACCAGTTCCACTTCTGCTTCCCCGGATGGCCTGACACATGCAGGTTAGTTGGATACAGTATTTAATGCAGGGGGCCATATCTAGCACTGCTTAAACCAACTCTTCCAAGTGATTTCAAGGCTCATGCTGCTAGAGTAATTAATTCCTATGAAGTCAGGGTACAGTGATGCAACAGACCTGCCATCTCCCTTCAGAAAGAGGGCCTACCAGCAGCTGCATTCTGGGAGTAGCCTTTAATTCTTTAATTGCATGGAGACTTAACCATAAATAAGTCTTTTCCAAATAGATCCCTACACACAGCAACTCCTGTTTCTCCCTACTGCAAGAAAACAAAGCATCACATGTTCAAATTGTATAAAATACATTTTTCATTGCTGTGCCTTTGTTCTCCTGTGCTGTCAAATGAATTAGAACAAAACCAATGATTCAAATGAAAACAGAAATTCCTAAACATTCTACATAAGCTTCAGATCTACATATTTCTCTTCAATCTATCAGACACAGGCTCAGATTTCAGCGTTGTAATTACCATGAAAGAAAGGGTCCATTATTGAAAAAAACAGCCATCACTATAACTGTGTAAAAGCTGAAGGGCTGAATACAAATTTTACAGACTTATTTTGCACAATTCTGGCTTTTCTGTTTATTATATGCAACTTTAAAATATATCATAATAATGAGTGAAAATGAATTTTGGTCACTTCTCTGCTGTGCACCTAATGTTTCTATGAGCAAAGCCAAGTGAATGAATACTAGCTGAAGCAGTCTTTTATACCTGTAAAAACCAGCCAAGTTCCATTTTTAAAAAATCACTCAACAGAAAGAAGGAATACTTTTAGTGATTTTGATGAAGGAAACAGAAATATGAAGGATCTCTGTAAAGTTCCACTTGAGATGCTTAGCATTAAAAAAAAGCATCTTAGATCAACTCTCAGCTAGTAATGCAACCTGGATGCATTTAAATCTCAAACATGACCATATCACAGTATTTTTAGTCGGACCTCTCAGGATATCACTCTTTGTTTCAATACATTAGCAATGTTAGTGCTTTTGAGTGATTATGTGTGACCTATTCAAAGGCAAAACACCATATGTGTAACTCTTTCAAGATAACAGAAAGTGGTAATTATACCTCTGCCTTCTACCTGCGCCCTCCTCCTCCCTCCCCATGAAGATCAGCCCCAGAGGCACTATCTTAGAGAACTTAGGGTGATTACATGGTTGGACCTCTACACAATTCACTGAAGCTTACCTGTGATGGTGTTGTCACATTGATTTCTGGGACAAAGTTGTCATCAAATAAGTTAATGATGTTCTCCTGTTGCAACTCCTTCGTGGGTGTGAGTTTAGGCAGTGGTGGGACTGGCGGACCTTTCCTCAGCTAGGCAGACAGCAAAAATGTCACAGACTAGTTCAGGGATAAAAGAAAATCTTTAAGCTATGCCTAAACCAATTGTCCTAGGTTTTCACTTTGGCTACTTCACCCTAAATAAGCCATGGGAATAAGCCATGTGTTGAAAGGAACTGTTTAGCTGCTCACCAACAAATGCCTTGAAATAAACATTATGGGAAGAGCAAAACCACCCTATGTTTCAAAGTCATTAAAACTCAAGGTTTCAGATTTCATACAAAAGCAACTCTTAGTTGGTTTTTTTTCTGCTGCGACAGGCACACAGTGCAGGACACTTGCAGCTTCTATGCAGTCCATAGCTGGAAGGGCAGTATTGCACAGAAACAATGCCTCTGCAGCTTTTCGGCTTCTTGAGTTCATCAGTGTTTAGCTTTGGGATTTTGTCCCTGCCCACCTGTTGCTAGCCTTAGAGTGTATTTAAGGCTAAGACCATATCATCTCTGGGAACTACAGCACTTCAAAGGTGCTTAGTTTACTATATTCCTCCTCCTCTCCAGAGATTCACGTAACTATGACAAACTAACTGCTTGGAATAATACCAAATAGTATTGGAAAACCCCAAGAAAATAAATCCACAAAAAATCCTCAGGTGGTATAGTGACATAACACTATTGGCACCAATGAGGCTGAGTCCAGGTGAATACTCAGGCAGTGAGGTGTCACATTTTGGGAGACCAGAGAAAATAAGCATGCTCACTAGATACACAATTGATTTTCTTCTGATATGCAGACAGCATAGAAACAGCAATCAGCACAGAAGCTTATCCCAATTCCAAAAACATCCGTAACATCAACACAAGTCTTTGATACGCACATGAAGTATCACATACAACTCATGCTACAGATTGAACTGATGAATGAAACTGATTCTTATTTTACCAATACTAGTGAAAATAGAAATTACTCCATTGATTACAAGAGTGTCAAACTTCCCAATCCAGTGTTAAAAACAACCAAAGGGACTTCAGTTATCAGTAATTAGCAGAGCAGTATTTCAGCTAGCTTTATTATTTATTATTTTAGAGACTGGCCAGACCAGTGATAACCACTGGCTAATTTTTCTCAGGGTAAGCATAAATTTGAAGATTGAAGCATAAAAATGAAGAGCAGAAATATATAACGTACAAAAATTCACAAGGAGGTTTTAGAAATAGGCTTTTCAAACTATCACTGCTGGTACATGGGTCCTTAGAGACAATGCAACTTTTTAAGAAGTGTTTTGCTTTGTCACTTCAAGTCCCACCAATTCACCAGGCACCTAAAATTTTCTTCATTCCCCCTAATATAAAAATGATTTTCTATTCATGTTGTGACACAGGGATGAACAACTGACGAACTGCAACAGAACCAGTGGCCTCCTTGCCATTACTCAGTCACAGCCTAGATGAAAGATCCATCATGTACATCATCTCAGCAATCTTTCACTGCACAACAGGTCAGGTCCCTCTGCTTGGTATCTCCTTACCTGTGTGGGTGACTTAGGTCGGGCTGGTGCCGGAGACGCTGGTGCCAGCATATGATTGGGACTAGCAGTAGGGCTAGGTAGGGGAGAGACCTCCTCTGGTGGTGATGGTGTTTTTGCAAAGCGGAGTGGACCTGAATCACTAGACAGAAGCAAAACAATGGCAAGGACACATATATCTTGCTGACTTATTACCTTGAAAATCTGATGCAACAGTTGAACTGCACCCCTGATGTAACACCAGTGACCACAAAAGAGAGTACACACTGGAGATGAACTAAGCCATTATATAACGGCTAAAACTAAAATTGCAATTAAATGCAATTAAATTTCAGTGTCAAAGAAGTTTTAATTTTGAATGATCTTGATTTTTGGAACATTTGTTTACCTGATCATTGTAACTTGAAGAAAACAGGGTACCTGCATTTTTTCAGATTCTGTACTTGAAATACCATTTCACTTATAAATTTATAACTATTATAAAATGTGAAATGGATTTACTGTCTTCATTTCACACGCTTCTTGGAATAAAAGATTCTAAAGATAAAAAAACCCCACAGGAAGGCATAACAATGAATAATGCAAATAATTTTAAAAGCTCAGCAACTTCAGAAAGGTTTCAATAAAACAAAACACAGCCAAGACTACTATAAAGATATCACTATTTAGAAGAACAAATCACCAAAATTATAAACAAGCAGCAGTCAAGTGACTTCAACAGAGCTCTGCTGATACTAAGAAAAGATCTGATGAAGTCCTAGAAAGCATCTGCCCTTCTCATGAAAGGATCTGGTGCAAACACTGAGAAAATATTCAGCTACCTAGAAATGCTGAAAGCTGACAATGAGGGGAGGCTATGAACTACAGTTCAACAACCACAGTACTCAGTAAGAGCGACTCCTACACATCCTCAGGGAGAGCAGAAGCACTACCTGATTGAGACCACAGCATAAACATGATCCTAATGCTAACACATGAAAAACTGTTCTTTGGAAGGACAAACTTAGCTCACACTCACCACCTCTTTCTGTGGAAATATTAAAAGAGAAAAAATAAGCAGTCATTAAGAAATTTATGTCCTAGGTACAATATTTGTCTTCAGGATAGAATATTCAGTAGCATACAAGTTTTTAAGATGTTTCTTTTTATGCAGTTCTTTGAAAGAAAGATTAGATAGTGTACTTCTCTAGTATTAAGTTCTCATGCATCTAAAATGGAAAGCTGTTTTATCTCATGAAGACCCACTTGTGAATAGCCTTTTACAGTATCATCACTAATAATGGAAGTCAAAATCTATCCAGATTTTCACATAAGGCTCTACAAATAATACAGCAAAAGAGAGTAACAAAGTAACTTTCAAAACATATTTTTAGAAAGCTTTTTTAAAGTAAGTTAAGATCACACTACATTAAACAATGTCTAGTAACTGGCAGCAAAAATAATTTTTCTTTTTTCTCTAAATGATGGAATGAATAATTCAGTGGGAACAAGCATGTGCATGTTGGACATGGTCTAGGAGACATGGATAAAATACCTGTTGTTTACAAAAAGTGCTTGAAATCTTCTAAGACTATATTATTTTACATCCCATAAAAGTATTTCACAAATCCTTCATGGAAACATAGTCCAGTTTCTGAGTCCATCCTAAATGGGCCAGAAGTGGTGATGCATGGGCTAACAGCTCTGAAGGCAGTATGTAATATATGAGCATGGATTATTGCTGAAATAATTTAAAATACAGACTCTAGTGATGTGCTTATAAAGTAGTTTTGAATTTTGCATTACATCAGAAGTTTCAATATTTCATTCTTTGCTCTTCCGAAGTGAGATTAAAACAAATGTAGGAAGATCTGCCATATTTTTGAGGCAGATGTTATGTTGTTCCGTCAGTCTAAATTGTTGCTAATCTAACTCCATCTTGGGGGCAAATTAGCAGTAACTACGTGAGGAACTAATTTAATTTTTATTTATGCCGTAACATTGCCCAGGTTTTGTTTTATAAACCCATCTTCTGACATTGTGTGGAAAATTACTACATGGGCTGAGCCCTAAAGGTGGCACTTGCCGAAACCGGCTAGGACAGATGAGGGCGTGGAGACCGAGGACATCAGAGTCTCTAAGCAGGCAATCCCTTCAGAAAATGGACACTTCGCCTGACAATCAGGGCAGAGAAAACTTCCACCACTGGGCTGCAAGAGACTCCCCCTGCACGCCGGGAAACCCCTGCTGCCCGGGGAAAATTCCCCTGACTAGCCAAAGGTCGTCCTCATAGGAGCGGAATGGGAGCAGCCTGAGCCCACAAAAGCATTTAACGGCGCCCCAGCCGCGTCCCGCTCTCGGGTTCTCGGCAGGGGGGGCTCGCCTGGAGGTTTGGCTCGTTCGGCGGCCTGCTCGCTTTCTCCCTGCGGTCCTGCTCTTTCCCTGACTGTCTCCCACGTCCGCACCTGCTCCGTCTACCCTGCTTGGCCGCTTCCCCGCAAGAGCCCGCCCGCCCGCCGGCCCGAGCGGCGGCTCCCCGGCTCCCCGCCCCGCCGCGCCTCGCCGCGGGAACACGCTGGTGCCGCCATGGCAGCCGCGCTCTCGCGAGAGCTGCGCGGGCTCCCGCGGCAGGGAGCGCAGGCGCCACCTGCCGATGGATGCCGACGGCGCACCCCGGGACTCCGCTGGCAACATTCTGAGCCTGGCCTGCTGCCTCTCTCTCCGTCTTTCTTTCCCCTTCTCTGCTTAACTTTCCCTCTCCAGAGAGACACATATCCTTCTTTATCAATAAATAGTTCTCAGATACAATATTTGCCTCGTTTGTGCTTGATTTTGTCCGAGAAATCCATTAAAAAGAATCCCCTGCGGTTTCCCTTAGATGCGAAAAGCTGTAACATTGTTCAGATTGCTTCTGACTAGCTGGGATTAAATGGAAATTCAGACTTTATTTATTAACTCTAAATATCATTGTGTCTTGCTAAGTCTCACTGTTTTACATTTCAACCTTTTCTGCATATCAGTGTTAGAAATCAAGTTATGGCAGAAAGGCTACATTTGTTGAAAACAAAAAATCAGAAATACCATACTTGGATCCATTGACCTTAAGAAAGCACCATCTGATTTTAAACTCTTTTTGGTTTTGTGCTTTAAAACAAGATTTCTTGAAAGTCTTTTAAAAATATGGTATTTCGTGACATTCTGTTTTTTTCAGCTTTTCTGCTTTTATGATGCACCCTCAGATCTTTACTTTTCCCCGTAAGCAGAAGAGATAAAAGCTAACATTCAAAGGTTGGGATTCTCACCTAGTAACAGCTAAAAACATATCTCAATATTTCAAGGCTTTGAACAAGTTATGAGAGTTAGCAACATTGCTGTAAACTAAGCATCTAATAAATGAGCTATACACTTGGTGCAAATTGATGTAACAGTCAACAATGAACTTGGCTAAATTGAAACAGCCTTCATTTTTTTTTTCTTGTTGAAAGGACTTTCTAGAAAAATAGTGAAGAAGGAGGCTTTGCATCTTTACTCCTGTTGAGAAGAATTTCATCCCAGACACCTTCGTCTACCATCCTGAACAAATAACACCTGTTACCATGTTGTGCAGCAATCACTACACATGGTGTAGGTGATTACTACATATGCTGAAACCCACAAAGCCTACAGCAATGCAATTCATTAAAAAAGCAGTAAATTCACCTTGGTGCCCCTTGAATGGTGAAGGCCTTGTCTGCGTGCTGATCCCCCAGCTTTGTCATCACTTCATATAGTTTATGACATAACTGTGAAAACAAAACAGTTACCTGATTTTATGTGAACAACTATAGTCATGATTAAAAACACAGGTGATAAATCTGGACTGATAAATGATAACTTGATAACTTTATGTTACAATATAAAACTTTCCAAAAGTTCTCAGTGCCACGTATAGCAAAAGCCTAAACAGAAACCCATCAAAATCCATAGAATCAAATATAATAGCAGTTCTTCAAAAACATGAGCTGTTTTTTAGAGAACAAGTTCTTAAGTGTGACTGACTGCTATATAAGCTCTGATGAAGGAGGTCATCTAAGTTTAATGCAACATGGTTGCTGTTTCCCCTGAAAAATCTAATCCAAATTTTCACAGAACTTCAGTAAAGCGTGTCTTCAAAAAATTTTTGGTTCCAATTTGAAGGTTGCTATAGATAATACACTACTATTTAGCCAGGTACATTCAAAAGATCCTCAGTGAAACTGCTTGATTTGCCTAATAGTCACAGATAAAATATTGCATTGCTGACAATGCATCTAGCAGACTTGAAGGGAATGTTTGACATCTTTTTCTTGTAATGATTAAAGCAAAGAGATGCTTAGCAATTGAACACAGCAAAAATACTGAAGGCAACAGTAAATTATCAAAATAGAAAGTGAATTTAGTTCTACAACTGATAATGCACTACAATCCAAAATTGTAGGGGCTGCTCCTTCCTTAAGGAGAGAACAAATATGGCAAGTAGAAATGAATATGATGATTATACCACAAATCTGGATCTATTCTCATGTGTGCCTCTGCTAGATTTTTACTAGAAGACATTTGTTAGCTGTCATGCATATCATAATCCATTATACATGAGATAGTCAGTTTTACTCACTAAAGCTATTTCCTTGTGAAACTTGGCTTCAAGGCTGGATACATTTTTGAAGGTGTTCACATAGAAGCCAATTCGTCTATGAAGGATGGCACAAAGAAAGGAAAAAGAGAATAAAAGATATGTGTGGGAGGGCCACAAAGGCAGATTAATTAACTGTCTTCTGGACTACAAGCAACATTCTTGACTATTACTCTCAGCAAAGCAAATGATGAAATCTCAAAATTTCAGACTAGTTTGTTCATGATTATTTCCATTTGTGTTGAGATACTTATTTCACACCGTCCAGTGAACCAAGGTGAGACTACCCCACATCAGATATCTTCAGCATGTTTTAAAGAAGAGTGGAAAAGGATGGTCACAAGTGCAGCACAAGCACAGGGAATGCAAGATGCTCTGGGCATCCATTTCCCACCAGACAGCAATGCAACCATTTCCTGATAGGAGAAAGGTACCACTCCGGCACTGTGAGCCCCTGTGCCCAAATCTTAGCACAGCACCAAGGTGATGCAGTTGCGTGTGGGGTCAGCTTTAACGTATACACCTCAGTACAGCCCAGGGGTGGGTGTCCAAAGCTCAGCTCTGAAACACATGCACGTGTATATAAGAGAAAAGAATTTAATATAGACTAGACGTTTCTGTGCATGTAGTCAAGAATCTGCATATTGGGGGTGAATGATTACATACTTCTACATTTCAAAAGTAGAAGGTGTTTTCTTAGGTTTTGTTTTATTCTTTTTCATATTTAAAACTTTCATGTATAATCTCTCCCAACTTTTATTAACAAAAATCATCTTTGGAATAAGAATAAGCCTGCAAAATGTCAACTCAATAGATAATTTTCTTCCTGAAGAATTGTAATAACTAAAATAAAGGACTCTGAAAGCAATTGCTTTATAAATTATGCGTATTGCTCAAATTAAATTCTGCCTTTCTCTGAGACTAGCTACTGCTTTTTTATACAAAATTTACTGAAGTAAATTATTCACACGCGTTTTAGTAGGCCCATAAAACAAGTATCTTGAAGTGCTAAGAAGGTTTACACTGAAATAGGCAGAAAAACAGCAGGGAAAACCTCTATTGGTCTGAAATTTAACAGGATTTGATTTAGAAGGCAGAGAAGACAAAGGATACTTCACATTTCCACTCCAGATTGTCAATTGTTAAATAACATAGCACACTAATGAGATGCTTATTTTTCTACTGCTTTTGTTCTCCCATTCATATTGTCTGCATTTTCTCTATAAACACAATTCATGATTAAACATCTTGACTGAATGACCTATGCCATCAAATCATTTAACGTCACAACATAATCAGTGCAAAACTATAAAATGTGTCTTCTGATGTAGTTACAATAAAAAATGACCTATAAGTAGACTCAAATCGCCAAGACTACTCTGTGCTCTAGCATAATTATTTACTCATAAAATGGAAACCTTTTTGCACCTCAGAATGAAGATATGATAATGAATCTTAAGTGCCAACATACATTGAAAGAAATAAGCATAAATACACTTACAGTATGTATATTTTGGAGCACTTGCATACATTTTTGCTTTCATTATTTCAAAAAGATAATGGATGGAATCTTCAAGAACCCAGCAATCCATTTTCTATCAGCTCATTAAAATCCCCTCATTCCCTTTCCTTACTCCCCATTTAGGCCTGGCATACAGTATCTCTCTAGGCTTACCGTGACCACAGAGATGGCAACTCTTCTTGCAAGTCAGTGTTAAACTCTTCGAAGACTTTCTGTGCTTTTTGAAATTCTTCTTCTGCCTAAACCAGAACGAAAGAGGTGACTTCTGAAATCACTATGACATAACAAAACCAAATTATTTTTGTGTGGTTTTCTTGGTGGGTCTTTTACAGTTTTTATTAACAAAGGATGTTACTCAGTCCCACACCATGGAGGCCAACACAGGATCTCCTGCCCCCTCAGTCTCATCAAGAGAGCAAGTCAGGTCTCAAACAGGACTCCTTTGTGAAACAGGCTGAGCATGTCTACCACATGAACCAAAGTACTCAATACACATTTATCAGATAGATTAGAGATATCATTTTTTCTAAGAGAGCAAAAGGAAGAGAAATTTTGCTCTGTCTTCGTCCAGAAACAAATGCCACCCAATCTCCCCAAGTCCTCTCCCAGCATGTTTCTGATTGTGCTACCTTAGTAATTCTGCCCTCATCTTTTCTTTTCGAGCTCTGCAGGGCTTCCAGATGATGCCTTGCACTGTCGTAGTCCACTAGCTTTCTGCTTCGTTTTGCAATGCGAGTCTGTACAGGGGTAGAAATGGAAGTAAATATGAAGAGCACTTTTAAAAAAGCCATTTTACTTATGTTGTCAAATTAGTTTTTGACATATTTTTATTCTCCCTTATCTGTTTTTCATATCTGAATTATATCATGTAGGAGGAACATGGAAATGGTAAAAAAGACAAACGAATCACATTACTTTAAATAAGGAATCAATATACAGATAGTTTGGAAATGGTTTTCATGGGTGTCGAGCTTACAGGCTTTAGAGTTGAGGTATCAGTGTTACGTAAGACTTGTCACATTCTCCAGAATCAGTGAACCTGTTAACCTCAGGGTAGTACCATCTTTTCCCCTTATATAGAGAGTGAAAATTCAGCAATTAATGCATTTTTTCCAGAGTTGGAAAAATGCTAAAATATACTTCTCCATATAGTTGTTCTGACACATACCTAAAATACTGGAGTTCAAGATATACATATATATACTTCGATATAGACTTTACAAAGCTATATATTTTATGTAAAATCCACATGGTGAGAGGGAATAAGCACAGTTTGATTTAAAAATGAGTTTAGGACGGTACATCAGTAATGTTGGTATTTTTAAATTATTTTTTCTTTAGTCCTTGATGTAAATTACGAAGAGGATGACTGTGTGTTACCTACTCAGTTATAAACTATCACAAAAATTTTCCAGCTATGCCCATACAGTCATATTCAAATATAAAAGTTGCTACCTCTCACCTATAGAGCTTCTTTATCCTCATGCATCTCATTTAGCAGTCATCTCCCTGGACTGTACACCAGGTGGGCATCTGGCAAAGGCTAGAATCTGTATAACATTCTCTCCTGATGTGTATTACAAAATCTTTTTATAACTAATTAAAAGACAGGAACCATGGCTTAGATAAAAGAAAGATACTCACGGGTGCATCTAGCCAATAACAGAAAGCCTGCTTTCCATGTAATTTGTCTGGCATTTTAACTGCTGAAGAGCTTAAGGTGTCCTTATTGAAGGTGGCTAAAATTAACTCATACCAAAGAAACAGGAGCAGAAAAAAGCATAAATTTTTCCTCTACAAAGGCTAATTTATTTCCAAGTACTACTGCATGAAAAATATTTTTGTTCACTTGGAAAATCAGCCTTGCCTAATGTCAGGAATCTACTTAGAGAACAACATCTTGTACATTACAGGAGAGCATGACTTCCACCTCCCACCTTTTAAATCCTTTTTGCCTGTAATCTCATTTTCTATTTATTTTGCAACTCAACAGAATTTTAAAACTTGTCCTTTATAGAAAATCATTACTGTACTTTGATATCAGGAAATTGTCCTAGATATGTATCCAGCGTTAACAATGATCCATCCACCAGTTTTTGATGGAAGTCTTCCCAAAGTTCATCACATTTCTGAAAAGGCAGAAAGGAGAAAAATGTACTTAGTAGTTTAATGCCACTCTAAACCTAGGAGAAATATAAATGTAATTGGCAAAGATTAATCTTTCTGAAGTTTTAAAATGTTCTTTATGGAAATAAATCAGAGTATAAACATAAGGTGAATGAAAAGGAATACCTTGATTTTGCAAATTCAATTCACAACAAACTAAGATTAAACTTTATAACTAGTTTGTGTTTTCATTATTTCAAATAGTAAGTGCTATGTGAAAATAAGGATATCATGGATTCAAGGTGTTCCTCAGGCTTTCAGGTCCCTGAGGGTCAGTAACACAGAATCTGAATCTGGCCTAGCTCTTGTGTCTAAGTATGTTCACTGATGAAGTACCTTGCTTACAGAGAAAGGAAGTACAACAAAAAATAGAAGAGTAAATAAAAAAAGGGCAAGGTCTTTCCATCTCATTCTGTTTGTGCCATTAAGGTACATTTGATGAAATGGCTGATGCAGACAAGAACTCCACCTTGCATTGCTGGAGAACTGGAATGACAGATAGGAAACAGCCCAACATCAGCTGGCAAAATAAACAAAATCCGCACCCCCGCCACCCTCCTCTGCCCTGAAGCTACAGTGCTTTTCCCCAGTCCCTTTGGACCTCTGAGGTAGTCACCAGGAGAAACCCCCTGTAGTTTTCTGATTTTTATGAACATATTAATGCAGCTCACATGACAAGGACCCAATGGGTGAGATTCCTTATTAGAAGCAAATCCTGTTACATACAGACATAGTGCTTGAGGTCCTGGGTTCTCCATTGCACAAATCATTAGCACATGTTAAACATCCCGATTCCCCCTTTCTTTGCACATTTCAAAAATCACTTAACATCCTCCCCTTTGATGGGAGGGAGGCTAATGGGTGTAAGCACTGCTCTGCAGGGCTGTTATCCTCATTGACAAGTCTGGAAAGCTATTCCCAAGTGTTTGTTTTATCATAACCTACTATAGGGCATATTATAGATGCTGTGTGATGCCAGCTTTCAGTTCATTCATTTCCTATTCTAACAGAGTCCCTAATGAATTGTTAGAATCTATTAAACGTGCTTAAAAGAAATACCTCATTTATTAACACAGTATTTAAGCACAGTGGTCTACAAAGCACCACAGCATTAGATCGTAGCAAGCAACTGCCAGGCTTGTGTGTTTGCCTTTGTATCTTGCTGATACATACTTTGAACAAATTAAAATAATGGAGGTTTTCTGAAAGCTAATGGACTCAAACAACATTGCTGAAGGATCCTTTAAGCCATCATCTTTCCTACCACATAGAATAAGGTCTTTTAAGTGGATCCCTTTTGGAATGATCATTTATATCCAAAACTGAACAGATACATAATTCTTTTTTACTCTAGGTTGAGGGATCACAGAATCACAGAATCAACTAGGTTGGAAAAGACCTTTGAAATCAAGTCTAACCTATGACCTAACACCACCTTATCAACTATAACATGGCACTAAATGCCACATCCAGTCTTATCTTAAACACCTGCAGGGATGGTGTGACACCACCACCTCCCTGGGCAGCCCATTCCAATGCCCAATCACTCTTTCTGTGAAGAAATTCTTCCTAATGTCCAGCCTAAACTTTGTCTGCCACAGTTTAAGGCTGTGTCCTCTTGTCCTGTCACTGGTTACCTGGGAGAAGAGACAGACCCCCACATGGCTACAACCTCATTTCAGGCAGTTGTAGAGAGTGAAAAGGTCTCCCCTGAGCCTCCTTTTCTCCAGGCTAAACAACCCCAGCTCCCTCAGCCACTCCTCATAGGACTTGTGTTCCAGACCCTTCACCAGCCTTGTTGCCCTTCTCTGGACATGCTCCAGCATCTCAACATCCTTCCTAAATTGAGGGTCCCAGAACTGGACACAGTACTCAAGGTGTGGCCTCACCAGTGCCGAGTACAGGGCAAGAATCACTTCCCTGGTCCTGCTGGCCACACTATTCCTGATACAGGCCAGGATGCCACTGGCCTTCTTGGCCACCAGGGCACACTGCTGGCTCACGGTCAGTCTGCCATCAGTCAGTACCCCCAGGTCCCTTTCTGCCTGGCCACTGTCCAGCCACTCTGTCCCCAGCCTGCAGTGCTGCAGGGGGTTGTTGTGACCAAAGTGCAGGACCCAGCACTTGGTCTGTTAAACCTCATATCATTGTATTCAGCCCATTAATCCAGCCTGTCCAGCTCCCTCTGCAGAGCTCTCCTACCCTCCAGCAGATTGACATTCACACCCAACTTGGTGTTATCTGCAAATTTGCTAATGGTAGGCTCGATCCCTTCATCCAGATCATTGATAAAGATCTTAAACAGGACTGGGCCCAACACAGAACCCTGGGGGACCCCACTAGTGACTGGCCACCAAATGGAGGCAGCATCACTCACCACCACTCTCTGGGCCCGGCCATCCAGCCAGTTCTTAACCCAGTGAAGGGTGCACCTGTCCAAGCCATGGGCTGCCAGCTTTTCCAGGATTATTCTATGTAAGACAGTGTCAAGGGCTTTGCTGAAGTCCAGGTAGACAACATCCACAGCCTTCCCCTCATCCACCAGGCAGGTCACCTGGTCATAAAAGGAGATCAGGTTGGTTAGGCAGGACCTGCCTCTCCTAAATCCATGCTGGCTGGGTCTGATCCCTAGGCTGTCCTGTAGGTCCTGTGTGATCACACTCAAGATGATCTGTTCATAAAGTTGCTGGGCACTGTGGTCAGGCTGACAGGCTTGTAGTTTCCTGAATCCTCCTTTTGGCCCTTCTTATGGATGAGCATCACACTGGCCAGGTTCCAGTCATCTGGGACCTCCCTGGTTAGCCAAGACTGATGATAAATGATGGAGAGCAGCTTAGTGATCTCTTCTGCCAGCTCCCTCATCACTCTAGGATGGATCCCATCTGGTCCCACAGGCTTGTGATCATTGAAGTGGCTCAGCTGGTCACTATCTGCTTCCTTCTGGACTACAGGGGATCTATTCTGCTCCCTGTCCCTATCTTCTAGCTTAAGAGACCATCTGTCCTGAGGACAACTTGTCTTATTGTTGACAATTGAGGCAAAGAAGGTGTTAAGTACCTCAGCCTTTTCCTCATCTTTGGTAACTATATTCCCCACCATGTCTAATAAAGAATGGAGGTTTTGCTTGGTCCTTCTTTTGATATTAATGTATTTATAAAACCACTTTTTATTATCCTTTACAGAAGTGACCAGGTTAAGTTGTAATTGAGCTTTCACCACTTTAATTGATGCATAAATCTACATTTGTGATTATGTACAGAAAAAACCCAGGAGATTTTGTACTATTGCTCATGATTCTCTTATTAAGAAAACACACCTAGAGTTTATCTTTACATCTAATAGAGCTTAAGAGCTGAATTTTGGTCCTTTCATACACAACTACAAATTTCTGAGTGTAAAATCTAATAGTCTACAGATACAAGATAAGGTGCTATAGCAAGATGCAGCATGAGATTTTCCTGCTGTTTAACCTAGAACAATATAAAAAACCTAAACCAACCAAACAAAAAAATATGTATCTTAAATTAGGCTGTTTGGAAGTTGGGTGCTTTTAAAATGAAAACCCTTCACAGCAGGGAAGGGTAGGAGAAGGCTGCCATAGAGAAGGAAAGCAATCTGTACATTGCTCTGTATTCAGTTTTACTGTCAACTGTATTATCAAGGAGGCCTTGCAAACTGAATGCCAAGTGGTTAAAAGCTTCATTGACAACCATTTGCACTTTCTTGTCACCACCATCACATTTGTTGACAGACCTTCCCCAGAACTGAGGCTGTTTAAGCAGGCAATTCAGAGCACCTCAAGTTAAATTCCTGCCGTGTTGTCTAGAAAAGCCTATTCTCTAATCACTGAAGGAAGGTAAAAAGTAAAAATAAGTAGTGTCCTGAACTCTAACTTGCCCTTAAATTCCATATTCTTGTCAGAGAGGGCTGAGTGTCTCATAAGATATCCTGTTTAGTACCACTGGCTCAACAGCTGTTACACAGCACAAAAGGATAAGCAGATTTGTTAATTTTAACATTCATTTGAACTGAGAATCCTGACTGTAAAATTGCATGTAAGATACCTTTGTACAAACTTGTCAGTCAGATGCTGTCAGGACCAATTCTGCTCACACTGATGTTGATCTCAGTGGGACCTTATGTCAGCTAGTTCATACAACAGACACTGCAAGTGCTGCATCTGGCCAGCAGGAGCTGCATTTCACAAGACCCATAATTTATACGCTGAGAAAACAGGATTTAACATGACATGAAGGATTAAGGTCAATTTTGGATGCACACTTCTCCTCAACAGCTCGGATTAATCCACTTGCAGCCAAAATACTTTTCCCCTCTTTCCATACATCTTACCTCTCCAATCATTTTCACATCTTCACGTCCGTACCAGTCTGGCTCGTACACTTCATGGAGAGACTCTGTAAGCTTCTTCGAGGCATCTTGCATTCCTGCAATTAGACAGAAAGAAGAACATGCAAGTGCAAGTTACAAGAAATAGTTGCTAAATATCTTTATTTTCAGCCACATGTACCCACTATGCTATTCCCTCTGGCAAATTTAGAAAAGAGATACCTGAACTTGGGGAGAGTGCTCTAAGGGATGTGGTTTTATGAAGAATCTTGTACGGTCACCCAGTAGGTTTAGAAGTTTGTGGAGCCCAGTGCTTATTTATGCTTGCAACAGGGTGGTGCCTGCAGAGGATTGTGCTAAGCCAAACTGATCAGTCACTTTTGGAGCTCTTGCTACCACAGGTGGAACAAAAACAGGGACTATTGATGGTTATCACTCTGTAATACACAAAGGAGCTGGATTAAATGTAAAATAGCTTCAATATTATGAGAAAGGGCCTAAATCTATCTTCAGGGAAATCAGTTTGACCCCAATGAATAAAAAACCACCCTCAGCGAAGGCACGGGGGTTTGTATTTTGATACAGCAGGAAACCATTAGATGCTGAATAAGGTTCTGAATCCACTGAAACCAAACTCATCTCACCTAACCTTCTAAGAGTTCAGAATAAGTAATTTTAAAATGATGACTTCTTTTTCAACTTCTTTGCAAAATCTGAACAATACTTGAATTTTTTACTTAGCATTACCTTTTTTTAAAAAGCACATTTTTTTCTCTAGTCAAAATCTGTCTGCTATCTTGAAAATATGTCTAGGCATGATCTTCAGATTTAACAGCTCACTGAATGAATTTAGGAATAACATCAATATTTGTGTTTTCTACACAGAAACATTCACGAGTGGAATGTGGGGGCCAGTGGGCCTGCTGGACAAAGAACAAAGGGAGTCCTATGGTGGGACAAGTCCTAGGTTCCTTTCCATCTTAGGGTGACTGAAAAAGCCTCCCCCACAATGCTCTGTTCTGTTCTGTTAATATACCCCAGTCCTGCTTCCCTGGTTGACTCCGTTGGCTGCTCCACCCCTTGCTACCTTATACGCCCTCAGAGTTTCCCTACTGGTTCCCTTACCCTGGCCCCGCCTTCATACCACCCCTTGCCCTCAGGTCATTGGTCCCTGATGCTCTCTCCACTCCACTATGTAGCCCTGGACCCAAATTGTTGACTGGCTATTTTCTCTGGAGCCTTGCACGAGTGTGGCTGCAATAAATCTCTCCAATAGAACCCCATGCGAAGACCCTTCCTGCTCCTTCATTGTCGGACTGTTTTGCCAGCTATCCGGTGTGTGTGTGTACGTGTGGGTGCAAGTGTGCTGGCTGCACCGAGCGGCTTCCTCCTGGAGACGCCTTTTGGGAAGGTCGTGGCACTTTACCATCCAACTCTGCTGCGACAGTGGAAGAGGAAAATTAACTTGAAACATGAACGTGTAGAAGAGCAGACTTGATCTAGTCAGTCGGTATTCACCACACACTTCCAAAATGCATGCTCCAAATATGACAGGAAAATAAATGCAGGAATGCACACTTCCTAATAAGAAAATGGTGGTCTATGGAATGGGTCGGACAGGAAAACAAATACTGAAAAAGCTGAAAGTACATGCCTGTTCTTAGTCCTTGAGTACAAAAGAGACAATGGCATGGGGTAGAACAAATATAAAGGAAATACTGGTGTTTAGAGGGTACAAGCTTTCACCCTTAAATCAAAAGGTACTGAGCCAAAACAGAATATTTGATCTCTTCAGGGGTTGTCTTGGGTGTGGTTTTTAATGACAGAGCTCATCTTAGAATGTTAGGATAGCACAGGAATTAAGATGTATTTTTTCCTTTTCTCCTTCATGGTCAATTCTTAGGATGATGTATCCCCAGCTAAGAAAGTGTTCCCCTGAATAAAAGGGATTATTTTTTGCCTTAGAAGATACCAAATTACAATAAAATACAGATGATCTTCTTGTATATTTTCAGGCAGGACTCATTTAAAATCTTTAATGCCACTGCAAATTAATCAACTCAAGAGGTAAGGCAAAACCAAGAGAGTATCTCTATGCATAAGAAGGCTGCTTCTCTCCAATCAAGGTGAATGTACAGACCATGAGGGTTTGTTCATCCCTGCTCACACTTGACCCTTTCTGATACCTGAACTTCTGCCCTTAAGCACTCTGCGTGATAAACCTGAAGCAGAGGTTCCTGTGGCAGGCAGGCTAGCACAGCTGCTAGATAATCTCTCCTGCAGCTTGCACTCAGCTCGGTCACAGACAATGTTGGCACCTTTCCCTAGACTTTCTTTCTTAAGTACTACAGGACTCCAGCATATATCTGCTTAAGAGAATATGTAAAACACACCTAATATGCCATGCTTGAGTCATATCAAAACTGCACCAACTTTTACACTTTTTTCAGTTCTGAGAACTGGATAATCCTTCATTCCACCACATCCCTGTAAAAAACATCAGTCAAATCCAGCTGCAGTGTCAGGCAAGTGGGCAGTAAAGTATTTGGCTTTTGCAGTCAGGGGCTTCAATCTGAAATTTCCAGGCTAAGACCATCCATCCTACTCCCCTCTGACTGCATCTATACCAGGTTTACTGCAATACCCCAAATGAGTGAAGAGGTAAATACCAATCCAGTGAATTCCCATTCTTTTCCATGCCTCTGGACATAAACTTACAGTGTCTAATGATTTTTTATTTGGCTGGTTTTCACATAGAATTATTTCTTACCCACTGATACCTTTTATGCATTATTCAGCACTAAATTTAAGAGGATTAGTGTCTTAGTCATAGACTGCAGGCTCTCTCTCTGCTGTTTGTAACTGCCATTACTGAGAAAGATAAAATTGTTAAAAGCAAGTCATTGAAGTACTAAGAAATGTGAAAAGAATTTTTACTGCTGATGAACAGTTAGAAATTTATATTTAATATCAATTGTTTCATTCAGTACTACTTGTTGGTAATTGAGTCCTTTATTTAATAAGTAAAAGTGCCAAAATATATGAATCACTTAGGAAAAATGTTGCTAAATAATCCAGTTACTGAAGACTGAGCTTCTCAGATAAAATGATCCCTATTTCTATGGGAAAGAGTCCCTGTCCCTGGAGCCCCCCCAAAATTCTAAAGGCCTCCATGTGATAGGGATCCTGGGGGTGGCAGTGCAGAGACATTCCCATTAAGCACACCAGAGATGGTAGAGGGTAGGTGACTTTTTACCATCACAGTTCCAGTGTACTCAAGCTCCCATGGCGAATGAGACAGACCTGGAACAGCATGTTGGCTGTAGAACTCATATACTGTGGGGTCTCCTCACTTCCATGCAGGGTAATTTAGCCTGAATCATGAAGAAATTTCCATTTTCCTGATGGAGTGAGACATCTTGGTCTGGCTCTTAATATTACTTACATGGTTCTTGAGGGAAATGACCTACCCTGCCATAAGGGTTGTATTTGTTATTGCTGGTAATTCATTAGAATTTCCACTGGAACAATTAAATAATTTCATAATTCTTGAATAAATTTTGCAGAAAGATGATGAATAGTTTTATGGCTGTTAAGAAATTACATGACTGATTTTAAGATTTTTGTGTCTGGAGGATATGTACAGTTCTGTCAGACACAGACTGACAACTAGGCAGCAGAACTGCTTACAGACCTCAAAAATCTCCCCTCTCCTTCCTGTAGACCAGTTACTCTTTATCACTACATTAAGCCACCTGAAGGGTATGGTGCTTTCTTTTCCTTATGCAGGACTACTTTTCACCTCTGTCACCTAGCCACCTTCATGAAGATCCAGGTTTATTCTTCCCCATCTGCACTGGTACTTGAAAAGAGCTTGGGGGTAGAGAATGGGTGACTGATTTAGGGTTTCTGTAACAATTGGCCCTTAAAACCATTCAAGTCCCTTACAGGTCTCAAAAACTTAAAAATAAATAATGAAGTATAAAACCCAGATACATATTGCCAAGGAGACTGGAAGAGACACAAGCCTGAGGCATGAGATGACTAAAACTATGGGGGATAGCACACAGTCTCGTCAGTACAAACACCACTGATACACAGCAGACATTAAACTGTCATGCAGGTGAAATAAAATGGCCCGTAAAAGCCATTCACAAGTTCAACAGCTTTATGGCATGGTTCCTCCGAGGCCTTGAATAACCAACAAGAAAGATCAAGGTCCAGCTAAGACTAAGAAGCACCAGTGAACAAGAGAAGAAGTCTAAATACAGCAAAAATTCTTTTAAGAATGTGTGATACTAAACTTCAATTGTCAAGTATATTAAAATGAAGGGACAGAGGGTCATAATAAGGCTCAATTGACTGTTCCTTGCTTAAATCCCCACTTGGAGTATTGTGTTTACATCTGGAGTCCACAGCATGGGAAAGATGTGGACCTGTTAGAGCAGGTCCAGAGAAGGCCACAAAGATGTTCAGAGAAATGGAGAACCTCTCCTGCAAAGACAGACTGAGAGAGCTGGGATTGTTCAGCCTGGAGATGAAAAGGCTCTGAGGAGACCTCCTTTTGGATGGACAGTACTTAATGGGAGCTTAGGAAAAAGAGGGAGAGCAACTTTTTACACAGGTAGACAGTGGTAGGACAGAGGGGAATGAATGGTTTGAATCTAAAAGAGGAGAGATTTAGATTAGATGTTAGGAAGAAATTCCTTACTCAGAGGGTAGCGAGACATTGGAACAGGTAGCCCAAAGAAGTGGATGCCCCATCCTTGGAAGTGTTCAGGGTCAGGTTGGATGGGGCTCTGAGCAACCTGGTCTAGTAAGTGGCATCCTTAACTATGGCAGGGGGATTTGAACTAGACAATCTATAAGGTCCCTTCCAACCCAAACCATTCTATGATTCTGTGAAATCGTGCCTGGATTTGTCCTTCCTACTTCCAATATCAAGTCACTCAGAAGTCATGCAGCAAAATGGAACATACTACTGAAGTTCAAATCCCAAAACCCTTTAAAATTAACTGCTTCTCTCATACATCCAAGAATATAAGGATGTCAAGTGCATTATTTTCCAATAATTCCAATATATACAATTATATGATTGACCTTTTTTCCTGCAAAATGAGCCCCTGACAACAGCATGACTCCAAGTCTCTGACATCCTTGGTGCAAAAACTGCACTCAAGTGCCTAAACATGGGGGTTCCCATGCTTTTGTGCATAGGTACCCCAAAATCTTTTAATGATAGCAGTCATTCAAAGAATTGCAACAAAGACACTGTAGCAGGTGCTCCAGTCATCCAAAATCTGGTCTTTGGCACTATTGACCTAGTCATTTTTGAGGATGCCTCAGCCAGAGCTGTGTATTGTGCTCTACTGTCTTGGGTTGTGTGCTCACTCCACAGCACCAATGTGTGACAATATGTGTGCCAGGGGTGCCCACTGATAGCTTGTTGACTTTGACATTTTTAAGGCTCGCATGACTGCTTATGACTGGATCTTTTTAAAGACATGTAGATAATAAGGTGCTAGCAAACACTTTTCATTCTGAGTAAGAAAGTCAGTCCAAATTACTTAAAGGCTGCAACAAGACAAAGATACTAAACAGAAAAGCATGGCTAAAAAGGCAAAACTTAAACAATGGAAAATTTTACACCAAGATAATCACAAAACTTGGTGCAAAAAGTAGCCCATTAGAGAGTAAAAGAGCAAAAGGACCATGAGTATAGAGTGCTAGGAAAATAAGAGAAAGATGGAGAAAGAAGATGAAACAGAGAGGAGAGTTGTTGTCACCAATACCGAAATCAAAGCAGCATGTAAACAGTCAGCTTACGTGACTGGTAAGACATCTAGCCAACAAACAGCATCATCCCGCTGCTTCTGAGTAACCACCTGGCAATGTGTGTGGGGAAGAGTGAAAACTAAGAAGGCAAAATTAGCATTTAATGGGTTCCCCTAAAAAGACTGATTCTATAATTTCCTCTAAGAACAAAAGACATTTGTGCAAATTTGTCTGGTATGGAATTTTCCTTGGGCAGCCCATCCTGAAAAGAATAGATGGTCAAAGACAGTAAGCTACTGCTTTGCTTCCGTTTTTATAATTCCCATCAAAAAGAGCTTTCTTACCTGCCTGTGAACAGCTGATGAAGTGTTACTATGACAGTGATTTCCAAGGATGTTAATACTCATTTGCAAAATTTTCCCTACTGGACTGGAGCCAGGTTAAAAATATATACACACACATATATATTTATCATATATTTACATATACATATCATATATTTATCTCACGAAGCTACTGTCTCTCAATCAGTCACCAACTCTTATTCCCTTTCCTTTAGCCTCCAACTCCTCCAAAGAGAGGTGGCATGAGAAAGAGAACATGTTGCATACTGTTGAGTATGCTGGATTTACAAATGTCTAGTAGGATTTAAATGGCTGTTTACTTATCTCTGATATTTAAGCACTGGCTAGTGAACTTCTGCTACTTAGATTTTCAATGTAGTATCAAGAGACATCACATTTGACTTTTAAACTTAAAAAAAATGGATTAAGCAGCCATAAACAGATGAGAAATCACATTATCACAGGGAGCGTGGTTTTGGAGAAAGCTCATCACCCAACCAGTAATAACCTGGAAATGTTACAGTTGTGGAGATCAAGCAATCCCTTGCCGTGCGTGAGTTATTTCATATTCTAGCATTTGCAAAGATGAATAACAAGGTGCATAGACTTTGTGGGTGTTGAAAATGCATGCAACGTGAGAATCTGGGCAGCGGAGGATGCACACAAAGGACAGTCGAGGATGCAAGACTGTACACACGAGTTGGCATTGAAGGTGCGGAATCCCTGGCATCAGGGTAAAGAGAATCTTACTTGCATTTGTCTTTGTATACTTTAAACAAGCTTACTTGTCTCATTTTTTTAAAAAAAAGTTTGCTTTATGAAAGCAAGATATAAAACTTAAAAATCACCTTTAATGGCTGCTAAATATCCTCTCAGTTCTCTCTGGAGTCTGGAACCCTCTGCCTGGAAAAGAAGGAAAAAAAAAGCATGAAAGTGAAAACACACGTCAGTTATGATTAATGCCTTGAAACATACATGCAGTATGTCAAACAACAACTAAAAGCAATTTCAGGAGCTATCAGATTAATAGTGCCACATGTTGCATGCATGCACAGATTCATGTGAAAAGGGGGCCTGGCAAAGGAGGCTTGGCATGGTGTACTCTCTAGGCTAGAATTTCTGGATTTATTTTATCAATCATCTGTACAGGGAAGAACTCCACCCAAAGAAAGACAGGTATATTTTACAGCCAAGGTGCAGTTCAAGTCAGTTTGCCCTATGGCCTAATCTGTAACACAAAGAAGTATAATCAAAAATGGTGAACTTCCACTGGAAACCACTCAAAGGAGGCCAGTCTAGACCTGAAGGAAGTTCTACCCTTACACAAGTTGTTTACTATATTTGCAAACAACTTCCCAAGTATTCTAACATTTTAACATTCTACAAGCAAATAACTATTAAAATACAGTAACTTTAGTTACTTTGTTTTGCTTGATTAGTGCATCTTGCAGTCTACTGTCAAATCTCGACTGTTTCTTTGGCAAATACATCAAAATTATGTTTCTTTCTCATATACCAACAATGTTTGAGAAACTCAGAACAGAGAAAACACAATGAATTTTGTTACTTTATCTTTGACTGTATCACAAGTTGGACTTCACAGTTCCTAGGATTTGCAAAGAAACCTGTGCTACACACATACTACTTTATTGCTAAAAAGATGCTGTCCAGGATGCCTTCAATAGCCTGAAGATTTTTTAAACAGTCCACATTTACCAGTTTCCAATATCTTTCAAATTATTTATTTAAGCAGTTGGAAACTACAGGAATATCAGCTTGCAGTCACATTTTCTCACATACAGCTACACCATGTGGAAAAGTCAGCAGCAAAATATGACTGACTGCTGCAAAATATGACTGACTGCTTTGGAGTTTCTCTCGTATTTTCCATGTGAAAATCAGAATCTAAAGGGTGCATGTGAATAAAGTGAATACTTTAGAAGGCAGAAGGTATAAGATGTTACAACTCCACTTAACTCAAAGGATTTCTGTCAGTACAGGATTTGCCATCAGCAACTTCAATGCTCAGAGCATTCAGACACAGAGGATCATAGGAAATTCAGGTTGTTAGGGGCTATCTGATGCTTAAAATCCATCATACCTGCAGCCATGTCCAAATTGTGGTTCTGAAAAAAGTACTTGTCTCACCAGTACACACAATACAATGCAGATTACACCCACCAAACTCACTTCTCTCAGCTTCCTGAGGGGAACTGTAGGCCTTTGGAATGGGACCAGCATCAGCCCCCACCCCCATCCCTCAAATTGCAGTACACTATAAGAAGAGAGCAACTGTTTAACGTCCTGGAAATACTAAAGAAGTTGGAAGGTAAAAATGTCTGAGTGGGCCTAGAAAGCAGACTGAATTCCCTTTATGGATTCAACAAACAGAAGCTTGCTTTTTACACTAATTTGATCTGAAACAAGTTGCCTACAGCTCTCAAATCCATTAATTGACTAAATTCTGAGCACAGGAATAGACCCAGCAGGGTGGTATCTGAAAAGCTGCTGGGTAACAGCAAGTGTGAAGGAGCAGCCAGCCCACCAACCTTTTCTTTGGTTTGGGACCATATTTGATGCTCCAAGGAAAGGCAACCTCTTCCCCTGCTTTGGAATCAGAGCTGAATATCAAAGCAAGGGCCAGACAGGTTGAGTATCAGTGGATTAAACTGCAGATTTAATTACTTACAGAACAACAGAAAGTTCTGGAGTAGTAGCTTGATGTTGTGTCCTTTAAGAAAATATTATGCATACATTTTAATACTGTTTAGCAAAAAGTACTACCCTAAGCATCATTACAACACATTATTTCAGGCTACATAACACAGCAGAAGCTAACTTCATTCTGTGCTTGAACGGTAGGCAGGAGGATGACTGAAGTTATCTGTTTTCCATGGACCACGGCATTAAGTGATCAGTGCTTCCACAGAGGAAAGGAGATTGTACCCAGGAGCAACTTCTTGATCTCATGTCTGAAGAGGAGGATCAGCAAATATTTGGCAGAAACTAGAGGGAAGTTCCCCTTTTATGCATGCCAGTCTCCTCCTGGGAGGATCCCTAGTACTGTGAGAAGTCACATGAAGGCACAGAAGTTATCTTTCCGTTTCATACCTTCTTTGGCTTGAGCTCTTGTGGTAAAAATGGAAGGTACAGCAACTTGGTTCTTCGTCGTGGTCCAGCTGAACAGGTGACCATATAGTAACAACTTTTAGTTATTACAAAATCTCTGGTGTTCTGGGAGCCGCAAACTGCAGTTGGAAGGCTCAGAGCCTCCTTAGCTGATTTCATGTCCAGTTTTACTCATACACATGTCGTTTTGTCACTAGGACTAAGCAGCACACAACAAATGTCAGGGAAACATACTGCTGAAATGCTATGTTTATAACTATACTGCTGTGCAGTTTCACAACTCCTGCCCTAAACCACTATTAGATCTATTGTGCTTGGTTAGCATTGTGCGTCATCAGCAACTGCTTTTCAGGGAAATGTGTGAGAAAAAGTCAAAGCAGTAAAACATGATGTAAATATTTTGCCATATGTGCTGTTATGAGTTCTGACACTTCATTCAAAAGAATAATTTTAATATGCATCTCCCTCAGTCTAGGTTATTAACAGGCCACAAACACCTGAAATATCTAAGCATGATAGAGTCATATGAATTTTCCCTCATTATCAATTGTTGTGTGATGTGACACTGAAAAATTCGTGAGCAAGGGCCAGCTCCTACTGAATTTGAGAGGTAATCTCTCAGTTTCAATGGCAACAAAATTAGACCTTTCTAAAAATACCAGAAACAAAAATTAGCATCAAAATCCCTCAGCCCTGCCAATTCTGAAAAATGTGCCACTGGTCTACACATTTTCTATAGTAAAATCATTATTAGTGAAGACAGATACACTTTTGTCACTTAACAGACTAATTAAAATTCTTAAGATTAAAATACTGCATTGCTGACTATGCACATCTTGAAAACTGTTACATACAGGTTTTAAAAGTACTTTAAAAAGTATTAAAAGATTGTAATGTATTTAATGTTGTCCCTTTATGGTGTTTACTGATACACTCCTACTTTCTGGTCTATCAAATGAAAACATCTGGTGGCTCTGAAACCACTGTTCCAAGTATCTTCATTAAAGCCATGAATTTTGTTAAATGAGATGCAGCTTCTTGAGGGAGAATGAAAGGCAGGTATCCTTTTGCCAATGTATTCCTCTATAATGAAATTTCCCAAGACAGCACTGATGCTTCGTTTATAATTTCATAATTTCTTTCATTTGTTCTACATAAGTCAGCAAAACAACTCAGAGTTTGATAAGATGTAAGAAACTCCAGAGGAAGGTCTCAATAGCAAACTTCTCACAACCAGTTTGTTTGATAACAGTACACATGTTCTACCAGATTCCAGCACCAAAAATCAGTGCTGTTAGCTCACCTGATCAAACTCAATACACAAATTACCAAAAGTCTATAGCATAACCCTGTTTAACTTTACATAAGAGCAAGGGAGGCATGCCAACAACCCAAACCAAGATCCATCTTTGGGAAAGTCAACACTGCTCTTCACAGCAATGTCCCAAATAATAGTTTGTTGCTTTGAACAACGTAGCCTATCACGTTTCTACTCTCTGGTCTCATTATATGGCCAGTATTATATAGCTGGTAAAGACACATGCACTCAGTGAGATAAGAAAGTTCAGTGTTTCAGGATCTAGCAATCTACAGCCGCTGGCCTTACATACCATGACAGCAGCATTAGGCCTTTTCAGTACTACTGATTCTTGGGTATTTCAGTTTTGGTTTTCTTTTCAATTTGTAGCATTTAGGCATATCTTAGCACTGGAATTAAGAAAAAGAGTCACAGCACTGTTGGCTGTGAGATAGATGAGACCTAAAAAAAGTTAACGATGAAAACTAAAACCCCGTGGTTTCCGTCTTAATCAGCTTTTGCTTCCTGATGGGTTAGAAAAACTGTTGCATCCACTCAGAAATTAAAGACCACCTTGCCTCCACAAAAGTTGTAATTGGATGACCTATTTGCCAGGAATCATTAATTTACAGCTTTCCAGTCAGAACAGAGGAGTTTGATTTTTCTATCATGTCACATACAGGATGTAAACATAATACATCTTTCCAGGAAAGGTCAGCACATGAATGACGTACAAAACCCAAATGTACCACTCCCATTTAGTGAGAGGCAAGAGCATTGAAAATATTGAACCTGAAGCACAGGGTAATTAATAACAAATAATAACAAAATAATAATCATAATAATAACCATAATACTAACAATAATAACAACAACAACAATTAAAAATGGCAATTATTAATGCAGCTCGAATTAATACTGGAATTTTGTCCTTTCATTGCTAAGACATCAGAGAAATAGCTGAAAAGAAAACATTTTCTGTATCACGTGGAAGACATTCTTTATTGTAATGTGCTGTTACTTGTCACAGTGTAGAGCAGTGCTGTCTCTGTTCATAAACACTTTAGGTACTATTTACTGCTAGGTCTTTTACAGAACTCTGTAGTATGCATGAAAATAACTATTACATTATGAGAAGCTTAACAAAATAAGAGGCTACTTGGACAAACCTGTAATTCAATATGAAATCTATCTGTTTGCCAGAATACTCTATTTTACCATTGTGCCGGTTTGGCCAAAATCTAGCAATATATCCTCTGAGAGGAAACCAGGTTACAACCACCCTTCCCCCCACAGGGTTCGGGGAAAAAAAAATATTTTCCTCGAAGGAAAGTGAATGAGATAAGAACTATTTATTTAACAAACACACAGGAAAAGGATAATAATGCTAAATAATGAAATGAAATCTCTCGCTATAGAGAGAAACTTGGGAAAATTTCAGAGTCCTTCGGTAGGTGTGGTCTCTCTCCTCCTCGGAGCTGGGTCGGCGAGGGCCCACCCCCCGGGCCTCGGGGAAAAATTCTCCCGATGTGTTCTGATGTTGTTGAACAGTCCAGAAGAGAAGAAGGGAAAAAACCAAAGTCCCAGGAAACAAAATTCAGCTTTCCGTCTCACGCCGGGAAGAGAAGGGAAAAAAAACCCGAAACCGCTGGCTGAAGAAAGCAAGCAGGGTGCTCCCTCCTGCTCCTGCAGCCAGAGAACGCAGAGGAGTGTAATCTCCGTGTCCTTGAGAAACTGTTTTGAAAAGTTCGTTTGGTTTTTTTTTTTTCCCAAGCTCAGTTTAAAGGCACAGAAAAGGCACAAAATTACTTTTTGGGCATAGAGCATGATAGGGGATACACATGATAGAGTCACCCCAAGACAACCATTTATTATGTTCCTTATAGTCCCTAGAATTGTCTCCTAAATTTTGAAATCTTTTCCTTAAAGAAATGGACTTCCTTTTTTTTCTTTCTAAGCTTTAAGAGATTTGGGTTTTGAAATATTTGTCTAGTGCATCACTTGAAAAAATTGTGTTTGCAATCTTCTCTGGAAACACAGAGGTTTCAGGCATAACAGTATCTTCCAGGAGAGCACCAAATTTGTGGCCAAGCCACTAAGAAGGCTCAAAAGTAAGAATTTCATTGTTCTAGTTATTAAGTAGTATGTTGAATTGACGTAAGCTGCATCAAATGAAACAGGCTTCTCAGATGATTTAGACTAACCCAAAAAAACCCCAAACCAACTTTAAAGGCAAGAACCAGGCTCTGCCTTGTGTTAGTAGCGACTCCCAGTAGGCAGGTGAGAAAGCTCTGTGCCTGCAGGGACACTAAACGAATCCTTTTACTGAACCACTGGTTTCTGTTTCAGATGAGGACTGAACAGAAAAATATGTGGCACTCACCTTAAGTGAAATTCCAACCTTGTCTCACAACTAAACCTCCCCCTCCCAAAGCATTCTACCTTCACAGTTACTGCATCATCCTTTAAGTAGACTCATGTCCTCAAAGTAGGGCCCAGAATAATGGTTTTAATGAAATTTGGGGTCTGCAGAGGAAGCAAGACTCTACAAGTCTATGCCTCAAAATAATCTATATACACTTCATGTCAAGCTAGACTTTCTGAACAGCTACTTGTGACTCTCTTTGTGCCTACAGCTGCATACCCATATTATTTGTAAATACTGTACATAAGCTATGTATTAACAGATCAGGTAGAAAACTGTCCAGAACTGTTTGTTGTGAACTGCATCATGTTCAATCCATATCTTATATCTCTGAGCTGGGCTATGTCAACTGTCCCCACAGTCAGTTATCCCAAAGGGCTCCTGAAGAAATATACAGGTCTCCTTTTAAAATAGTCAGAAGCAACTCTGAACATTCAGCTGCACTGGGGAGAAAACAGTTAGTACAGTTACTAAAGCTGCAGAGGCACAATAGGCAGAGGCATAATTATATCCATGGGGCAATCAAAACTCACACAGTGTGACAATGGTTGGGACTCTGGATTTGGAGCAATCAATGGTCAGAATCAAAAAAGAAAAACATTGCATCAGCTGCTATTTTTTAGTGAGGAATCAGTTGAAATGCATCTGGGCTGTCCATGCAGAGATAATTTTGTAGGATAAAACAGAGGGCCTCACCTTCCTGGATATCTTGCCTGATTGGAAATTAATGAGGTTGAGATGAGATTTAATGGGACACTATATTTCTTCTTGTCTTGGGAAAAATGGCCCTTAAGACATAAGATAGTTATTAAACACACATTTCAGGATGGAATGGAATCAGCAGAGAAATCCCTCCCATGGTCTCAAAATACATTGTACATTTGTATAGATGGTATATATACATTGTATAGAGTGTATTTGGCTTAGAGATCAGCCAGTATCTGAAGTACACTTCGGAATTGCCCCAAATGCTTGTCAGACTCAGTCCCCCGAATGTAAACACTTGTTGGCTCACAGAAAAAGCTTCCTTCCAGAACTATGCTAGATAGTGTTTTTCTATGTCTGGTTTACTTTGGAGTAACACTTGGTATCACTTTTATTTAGCAAAGGAGTCTCGTATGGACAGAACTGTATTGAACACATAATAGTCGCAGCTTAACAAGTACCACAGATCCCCTGCAGCTTAGTATGAGATTCTACAGACAACCAAGAAAATCTGAGAATCAGTTAAGGAGAAATAGTGTCACCCATTAAGAGTAATTTTAAAGTTCACACTTTTTGTTAACTGCCTGGATTATTTTATCCATCTCAAGACCATGTACAAGACCTGTAAAATGAAGGGGGGTCGAAAAGGGCATAAGATGGGTTTAAGGATGGTCATCTAGATATATGAGATACTTACTAATTCCTAGAGAAAATCAGGTTTTGCAAAACACAGATTGAATTTCATATTATTTGTAATACATATTGAAGTTCCCTTTCTTAATCATGTCCTTCATCCAACTCTAGATTAAGATACCTATCACTGTCTACATGACTTGGGTGTCTCTCCTTGTCATAGAGCCAATGTATACCTCTTAAGAGCAACCTGTGGAGTCAGGAGAGCAATTAAGAAACTCTGGTAGTCAAAACCATTCACTCAGTATAGTTACCTACTGCTGTTTGTGATACATCCACAAATAGGAAACGCAACTGGTCCTTAGAGACCTACCAGCTTTGCTGAACAGCAGCTGGAAGCCAGGGGGGACACACTAGGGCCTTGCGAGTGGCAACAGATGCCAACATTTAGACAACCAACTTGGAACCCTCACAACAATTGGTGGGGTTGTACCAGGAACCACAAGTGACCCCAGTGGAGGCTATGCCCTCACTGATGGGTGCCATCCTGCAAGGTCTGAGACAGGTGGGCAGAGAGAGGGACTGGTAAGAGGTTTCACTGACAACCTGCAACCTCATGAGGGTTTGAACCAGGTCCAGGGTTTGTCTGAGAGATCCAGATGGCAGCAGCAGGAGATGCAGCTGAAACACGGGTTCCCTAGGCATAGGAATGTGTCTATGGTGTAACTTCTGCCAAGGGCTGCGCTAAAATGGGACTCCTGGGTCCATGTGCGGGATTGGGGGACCCAGATAGGGCTGATCAGACACATTAAGGTCCACAGATGGCTCCAGAAAACTGATCGGTTTTTGCCTTGCTCTCCAGACCCTGCTGCCCAGTTCAGCACAAGCATTGGGGAACACCCAGCTCCTGGAAACACAGACACCCATGTTCAGGTGCTGCAATCTGGAACTGGATCACTCTCTAGGCACAGGGTTCAGCTGCCAAAACACATGTGTCTGTTGCAGTTGGAGATGCCACATGGTAGTCAAGGTAGCAGGTATTATACAGGGCTGTGGTCAAAGCCATATGTCTTTTTCTAGAGCAATGTCTGGGGGCCAGGTGGGACACTCTATGTATAGGTGGTGAATCTCATCTTGGGTATCTTAATTCATGAATAGGTTTAAAAAAACCAGTGGCACAACTGATGCAAAAAGAGCACTTCAAAAAATGTTAATTGTCTCAAAAAAACAACTTTTAGGCAATGTCATGACACAGCTGTAAGGCAGCAAATCATGCTTGTGTGAAAGAAGATTTGGACAGGATAAGCCTTTTCAGGAACCATAACAATTACACCCAATGAGCAGCTCTTACTACGAGGTGCACATTAAGTCCACGGAAGCAGGTTCTGATCACTCAAAAATAGTAAAAAAAGGCTCTTCGTTTTCACCTAATTCTATAAACTAGCAACAACAGCATTTGATGTTTTGCTTTTTTTCTGACAACATGCCGTGGGAAGCTGCTTTTGTAGTAGCAACTGTTGTATCTCCTGTGTGTACACATACAGTACATAATGTTTATGGGTTTAAGCACTAAAATATATTTTAACTGTAGTCTGTAAAGTAAAATAAGTCTCATAACTACAGGTAGAAAAACAAAGAGAGGTAAATATGCATATACATGAAATAGAATATTGCTCTCTTAGAACAATAAAGTGTGACTTTAATGACTGTGAGTCATTAAAATATACATGGGGATAAAGGTAATTGCTAAAAAGAACATGTAAGATGGAATTGCTTAAAAAACAGAATACAGATGGAATTTCTGGTAAAACATCAATGGCCTTTGATGATAATTTCACAGTTGAGAGAATTATGCAGAAATTGTCTTTTTTTTCCCCCTCATTCTGAACTTCAGAGTCGATTAAGAGGCTGGACATATTCACAATTAGCTGTGCAGAGATAAATGTTTAAATCTCAAGAAATTTCTTGCAATACAATGAAAATCTGTGTCATACTGTCATATATGAGTTTATACGTTTTGTTTGTTCCACAAGCTTTGATTTAGAGCGGCAATTTTCAGTTTACAACTTAAGTGGAAGATGAAAAACAGCTGTATTCATTGTTTAAAATCTAAATGTTTTTACTGTTGGCATCAGCTGCAGCAGCTTAATGGTTTTGATAGTTAAAGTCCTGAGGCTCTGCAAAGCTACTGTGCTCTGTTCTCTCTGGACATGGGATGACTCAGTTTCTCCATGGTGATTCATCTGGGTAATTCAGCTCCGGGTTGTCAAGTCCAGAAGAGGCTTTTGTCCAACTGTATTCAGAAAGAGATGGGAATGGATGACTGGGAAATCTAAATGACCTTTTTCTCCAGATAGATCTGCTGCATGTATCCTTACACACAGCCTTCTTCTGAGTTTGGTACAGGCCCACCATCTCATCTGCTATTCAGGCAAAGATTTCAGGTTTTCAGTTTTCTGTTTGCTGGATAATGAGCACTATGCTCTTTCCTTTATCCTTTCAGTGGGCTGAACTGGGAGTCCTCATGTATTATCTTTGGAGAGTAGTAATAAAAAGGTCATTCTGTACTTAAGGTTAGTTGACCTCTCAGTAATGCAGGGAAATAAGATAAATAGACCATTTTCACAGCTTTCAGCTTACCAGGATCCCTAGAGCACACATGGCACCAGCTGCAACAGAGAACTTGCAAAGAGACATAGAACTGAAGTGATAGTGTTTCTCAGAATGAACTGTGGGTAGGTGAGGTGGCCAGGGAACAGACAAATCATTGCTAAGTGAGATTGCAAGAAACAAAGTAAAGCTTGGACCTCCTCTCAAACTTCCTCTGCCATGGCCTTGTTAGGTCAGTGACCACCACCGAGACAAATAATCCGGGAGGGAACTGAAAAAGGCGGGACAGCCTCTAACAGGGGTGGTTCTTCTTGCAAGCCTCCTGAATGGCCCACATCAACAGTTTGGTGAACCTCAGCACAGGGATAAATCCACCAGAGTGCCTTTTTATGCTTTAATATCTAGAATTGACTTTTCTTTATCTAAAGCCTCTAGAGTTGCAGAATGAACTTGAAAGCAGGACTGAATGTAAACCAAGAAGAGATGGCTGCTGGAGTTCACAGAAGACAGCAGTTCTGCACGGCATTAATCAGTAAGAGTGATAATTCAGATGCACATTGTAATGCTTCATACCTTTGCATTGCTAATAAATTGTAGATCAAAGCATGGACAAAACTTAGAAAATTTAAACTATTTATATGCTTCTTATTGGTGAACATGGCAAAAACAGTGCTTTTGCAGCATTTTTGCCCTTGTACTTGAAGAACTGAGCACAACAGAACTCCTTGAAAGCACAGTAAGCATGTGTGACTAGTTCAGTGAATATACAGTCTCTCTCATTTGGTGTGTCAGTGGACCTAGCCTAATCTGCATGTGACTGTGGTGATAGTTGTAGTAGTTCCCTTTGCAGTCACTCCTCCCAACCCAATTCCCTCTCTGGTCTCAAATCACATTCACATTTAGGATTTAGCATCATGCAGTTCCTGCAGAGTCCTTTACTGTTGTCCTGGGTTGCAGTGTATTCTATTACCATCCTCATGAGCTGTTGAAACCAGGTGGGGCGGTGTTTCCTGGCCTCCTCCCTCCGGACTATCTTTCTGTTAATGGCCCATCAATGCCCTGCCCCTTGACTCAAAGATAACTCCCTCCAGACTATCTTCTGTTAATGAGCCCATCAACACCTGGCCTCATGACTCATCATTCTATTGTGAGATGCTCCGCCCAGAGGGAGGAACCAAGCATTCCATCTTGGATATAATCTGGGACTCTGAACACCACGGGCATCCTTCCCACTGGATTCCCAGAGGACAGGAGCTGCATAGTCACCACTGGACTTTCTGAGGAGGAGCAGACCTTTCTACTGGACCACTGCTTCGACAGAGCCACATCCATCACTTCAGGAGGACTACAGCCACCATCTCATCAGACTGCTCACGCCACCCTGATTAACAGGGTGCCAGGTTGTATTCTGACTCTGTTAGTTTAGCCCACTGGGGTTTTTCTTGCCTTTATTTTTAATTTCCCTAATAAATTGTTATTCTGACTTGGTGCCTCCCAC